>VZTH01001979.1:41645-168263 GCA_013397815.1 Aleadryas rufinucha
TTTTTTTTTTTTTTTTTTTTTTGCCTGGAATCTCTCAATACCCAGCAGGTACAATACTTTTCTGGGGGTAAAAGGGAGCACTTGGTTCAGAATAATCTCAGAACTCTTGTAACACTGTACACACCTTAGTGCATGTATAAAAGAAGCTCTCTAAAGTTACAGTTTTGGTTATGTGTTACCCTAGAAAACAGAACTCCAGTTACTACAAAAAACTGATTTTAATTAAAATAATTACAATCCAAACTCTAAGTATAACCATATCACTCTTTCTAGTAGGATTGCCACTTAGAATCTGCCAGAAGTGTTTGTCAAGAGATGAGTGATGAAATATTTTTCGTGATTATCAAACATACCTCAAATTTTCATTTTCAGAGGCTGAAACAAAAAAGTATTGTTCAGTAAGCATTAAATCAAGCATTCACATAAAATGAACTAGTTAATGTGCCATAAAAATATACTGATCCTCTGAAGTTAGTGGAGGTGTCCGACACCAAAGATTCCCATTCCCTGTCTTATGGAAGGATGCATGAAAGCCCAAAACTACTTATTTTGGGAGTGTCTTTGGAGAAAAAAACCTGCAGTCTTGGGAAAGAAGAATTTATTCCTAAATGAAAGATGGGGTTTAGGAGTAGAAGAAACTTTCAAGGCTTCAGGACCTGAAGACTTGAAAAAGTCCTCCCTCTTAACCAAAAAAAAGCACCTTTTGGAGGAGCTGGATCACCTGGGACAGACTGAAGGTGTTGAATGTGTGAGTGCTTCTTCAGGGAAATCTGAGCTTAGTCTGAGACTTCCCTGAGGGGGAAAAAAATCCTCAGCCAGGATACAGGTCTCAGGGGAAGGGCTGAGAAACTCCTTCTCCTTGGTGAAGGGGTTAAAGGGTGGTGGGGTTGAACTTGGAAATGTTCAGCCAAAGTAAGAGGACTATGAAGATCTCAAGGTGGACAAATTGGAAAGGTAATTGTGTAGCTTGAGGAAAGGGCTATGAAAATCCTGAAAGGAAGCCAATGATAATTTAAGAGTTGGATATGATTTGAAGATAAAAAGATAGTGGAACATTTCCTGGAAGACAAAAGAAGCTGTGACAGGAAGCTGAAAGATAGTCTAGGGTGGGATCCCCTGGGTCCTCTTCTCTAGTCATCCTAATTCCGTTTGACAAATACAACAAATTCTATCTTAAAACCAGATAATATATATATTCTGACTTTTAATTTTTATTTTTACTGTGACCTATCTAATTGCTTGCTAGAAATTCCTTTTTCTAACAGTTGGGAACCTTCTAACTTTTATTTCTTCTCACTTCTAATTTCTGGATGTCAGTTCTCTACTAGTCTTTATGTCATTGCTCTTAAAATGACACTGCTTTTAATACAAGTAGGTCTTTTCACCCTCTGTGTGTGTGTGTGTGTTGTGTTAATTGGGTTATTTGGTTAATTGGGTTTTTCATTTCCAAGAGTAAACTTCTTAAGCTCTTTAGCTGCCATTTGGCATGCAAGCTGTATATTCCTTATATCCCTAAAGTTCCTGCTTCTACTTTTGTTTTTCATTAAATCTCTCTCTAAATAGGTGGATGATAGTTTAGGACACTGAAGCATGTCCAGGGAAGGGCAACAAGGCTTGTGAAAGGTTTGGAAAACGTGTCTTGTGGCTGAGGGAGCTGGGTTTGAGAAGTCTTGAGAAGAGGAGGCTCAGGAGGGACCTCATTGCGCTTTACAACCATCTGAAAGGAGGATGTAGTGAGGTGAGGGCTGATCTCTTCTGCTGTGCCTGCAGTGAGAGGACAAGAGGAGATGGCCTCAAGCAGAGATAGGAGAGATTCAGATTAGATATCAGGAAAAAAATTTCACTGTTAGGGTGGTCAGGTGCTGGAAGAGGTTGCCCAGGGACATGGTGGAGTGACCATCCCTGGAGGTGTTTAAGAGGAATCTGGATCTGGCACTGGGTGGTTTAATAGTTTAGGGGTTGCAGTGGTGGTGCTTGGCTGATGGTTGGACTGGATGATCTTAAAGGTCTCTTCCCACCTTGATGATTCTATACCTCTAGTCTCCTAAAAGTGATGTGTTTAGCAGTTTAGTTTTGTTAATACTCCCTTATGTGTGACTAAAATAGTTCCTCCATTTGTCCTAGGGTTGCATCTCCTTTCCACAGCAGTGACCCACCACCTCATTGTCATTCACTGATAAAAAACTGTACATATTTCCTCATCTTCAACTCTTTCTAAATGATGCATTTTGTGCTACTTAATTTGATTTCACTCTATATCTGTGATTCTAATTCTCAACCAGCTTTTGGTGTGATGTTTATCATGACTGTTTATAAAATATTTCGAGGTCTCACCAGCAGATTTTATAAAAAATTCCTAATTAGCATTTTAAAAAATATTACTTCATTCTATGATTAAGCAAACTTGTATCTGAATTCAAAATATGCTCATTTCAGATTACATTTCCCAGCTTTCAAAACTGTTTCTCACTCTCCCTCAGCTCTTTCCTCTACAGACCTCAGTTACTATGGCCACTAGCAATTTCTCATTAAAAGAAGCTTACTGACATCCATATAGAAGAGGTATGTCCAGTTTTGTGCCAGCATGTGCCAGCATCTTGACTGAAAAAATGTGAAATTTATCAATTTTCTTCTGAATAGAACTGTTTAACCATGCTTCTGAAAACATGTCTCATCAAAACAACAGTTGAGTAGCTGCAAACATGACAGGACACTCTTTCTTTCCAGGACAGCTCACATAGACAGGGAGGATCAGAACTTGATGTACACACAGAAAAGGTTAATAACAAAGCCAAGAGTTGAACTCAAATCCCTGCTGAGTGCTCTTTCTTCTCAAGTTTGTTGTGCATCAGGGGAAATATTAGTCACACCTGTACAGAGACACTGACACATCTGGCCCAAATGAGGCATCTCTGATTCCAAGTTCTTTTACCATTCTACCCCTAAACTGACTTCTTCAATAGGACTCGGGGTTTTTTGACATTTGATCCTCCCTTCTTCTTTCTTTTGGCATTGCTTCAGTCACAGTCCCTTGTAAATTAGTTCAGTGCTGGATTTACCAAGCTTTTAAGCTGTGCAGAGAAACATTCCCTACGACTTCTTATTCTTCAACTACACTCTTTCCCATTATTTTCTATCTCTTCTTCCATCAAAATCTGCATGAAAACATTTTTTGCAAAGGGTCTTTGTTTTGTCTGCTAAATCTCATCATATAAATTTAACTCTACAGTGCAACTAATTCAAAACCAACAGGCATCTTGTGAAAGCACACAAAGAGAAAAAAAATCCAACACTGACTGCATTGAGCATTGCCAAGCCAAGAAGCATATGTTTCTTCTCCAATCAATAACATTTTATGTCTAAACTTTTTTCAAAGGAATTAGAGCAATAAAACATGTGAACTTAAACTCATAAGCAGTCTCCTTTCCTGACTGTATTTTAAGGAAAAAGTAAGATCTATTTCTTTTGTTGTTAAAAAATTCTGATTAAAAAAAAAAATAGAAAGGAAAATGTGCACTGAACATCTGGCTTTCAGTGAGGTCTTGCTCTCTCCTATTTTTTCCAGCTGTGTTGGCTCTTTACTTTGATGGGTCTTCACTCAAGCATCCCTGAAGATCATTTTCCTACTGATTGGATGTCCCTTGGCTGTCTTCCCATTTTGAGAAGAGAAAGTAGGAGCGGATACCACACATGAACTTGGCTTAAATGGGACTAAACTGTCCCCTCCACTTTCATGCACAGCTGGAATGAAGAACTTGAAAGTATAAATAAAACCCACAAAAAGCAAACAAGTCCCAGTCAGACAGCTATGTCTACTTACTCTGGAGAAACAGAGCTGTCTGAGTACCCTCACCTATTCTTCAGAGCTCTCCACTATCCTGACCAGGGCCAGCCAGGAGGAAATGGAGCCAGGTTAAAGATTCATCAATAAGCAAAGTAAGAGAAGCGTGGTCTGCTTAGCAAGAGGCTGGAAAGGAAGGTGGTCCAGTTTTTTAAATTTTGGGTGTTATCTTGCTTCCCTGGTTTATGTTTATATAAATGGCATCATTCTGTCCTCCAAATTTCTACTCAGCATACTTCCTTTTAGGCCCTCACTAATGGCTGACAGCACTTTCTGCAGTCTCAGGAAAGTTTCTCCTAAAAGGATAGGACTGAATTAAAAAGTGTCAGTTACCCTAAGGTGGAAATAGCTGTTATAATAAGTGTTCCCATAATTTTAGCTAGCATTTCCTAGGCAGAAATATGCATTCTACAGCACATGTGGACATGACACATCTGGGAAGGGCTGTATAAAAAAGGTACTGCTGACCTGGGGCTGTGTAATTCAATGGGGCCTTTTGGGTTTATGTGACATGCTCAGTTTTCAGTCTTCTATATGTGCAGCACGGTAGAAAAGAGGCACAGATCCTTTCATTACAAAAAAGATTTTACTTAAATTACAGGTGGAAAATAGCACATATTTGGAAAATGTAAACATGTGGCAATTGTACTTAGTCTCCTTTAATCTGACTTCTGCAACAAAGATCAAGGAAAGTCAGTTTCCTACATTATAATTTCGGTTTGACCTACAGTGTGTCTTCTAAGAATAGCAGCTTGTCTTGATGTGAACAGATGGATGATGCACAACCAACATGTAAGCTGTTCCAATGGTTATTCTTGTTAAAAATATTCCTACACTTCTGAAACTGCATCTGTTGCATTAAATCTCATGGTAATTGTCTTCTGTTCCTGTTAGCTGAGCTTATTCTGGAGACCAAGTGACAGAAAATGCTTTCTGATGGTTTTAGAAGATAACAGCAGTGTTCTTAGCCTTAGAGTGCCCTGGGAAGAGTATGTGGAGTACAATATACTGCTCCTGAAGTTAGGGCTTCTTCTAGGGATGGCCTTATGGTCTGCCCTTGGAAAAACAGCCTGGATAAGAGGGGCTGTTGAGGCAGGAGGGCTGGTAGATGTGAGAGGTGAATGAGATACCCACAACTGTGCAAAGCTGACGTGGTGGATCGACCCTGGCTGGACACCCAGTGCCCATTGAAGCTGCTCTATCTCCCTTCTCCTCTGCTGCACAAGGGAGAGGAAATATAACAAAGGGCTCATGAGCTGACATAAGGACAGGGACAGATCACTCAGCAATTACCATCATGGGCAAAATAGACTCGGCTTGGGGAAAAGTTAACTGAATTTTTGCCAAGCAAATCAGCATCGGGTATTGGGAAAATAAATCTTAAAACCACCTTATCCTCACCCTCTCTTCTTCCTAGGCTCCACTTTGCTCATGATTTTCTCTACCTTCTTCTCTCCAGTGGTGCAGGTGGATGGGCAATGGTCAATTCATCATATGTTGTCTCTGCAGCTCCTTCCTCCTCAGTGGAAGGACTTGTCATTTCTTCCCTTGTTCCAGTCCAGAGTCTCCCTCATGGGAGACAGCTCTTCACAAACTTCTCCAATGTGACTCCTTCCCATGGGCTGCAGATCTTCATAAACTGCTCCAGTATGGGTCACCCACAGGGTCACAAGTCCTGCCAGAAAATCTGCTCCAACATGACTCCTCTCTCCACAGCACCACAGGTCCTGCCAGGAGCCTGATTCAGCACAAGTTTCCAGTGGATCAGAGCCTCCTTTTGGCATCCACCTGTAGTGTGGGTTCTCCACGGGGTGCAGGTGGATCTCTGCTCCCCTGTGGACCTTTATGGGCTGCAGGGGCACAGCCGCCTCACCTTGGGCTGCACCAGGGACTGCAGGGGAATCTGTGCTCCGGCATCTAGAGCACCTCCTCCTGGTCCTTTCTCTCTGACCTTGGTGTCTGCATAGTTGTTCCGCTCACACGTTCACTTTTTGGTTGCAATTGTGCAGGGATTTTTCCCCTTCTTCAATATCTTATCCCAGAGGTGCTACCACTATTGCTAATGGGCTTGACCTTGGCCAGTGGCAGTTCCATCTTGGAGCCAGCTGGCATGTGCTCCATGGGACACGTGTGAAGCTTCCAGCAGCTCATCATGTAAGTCTCCCCTGTAGCCTCCTGTTACCAAAACCTTACCTTTCAAACCCAGTAGTGCTCAAGAGGAAGCTGATTGTCTGGTGTGCAAAATACCAACCAGGAAAACACAAAGAGGTTTTTTTTGTTTGTGTTTTGTTTTTTAAACAAAGGAGAAGTCAGCTCAAAAAGAAATAAGGATGAATTTTTTTGATATGGAGAGAGTCCTCATAAAACAAGCAGCAGCAGCAGTTGGTTTGACACTGCCATAGGGTACCAGTGTCACGGTGCTGCCCCGGCCAGACCCAGCATCCTCCTGTGAGACACTGCCAGGACTCTGTAGCCAGCTGATGGGATGGTGGGATGGGACTGCACATGGGGACCCACGTGTATGACCTCCTGGGGCTCTCCTGTCAGGCTGTGGGATCAGTGTGGGCACAGGGCTGGAGCACTCACTCCTCCTGCTGCTCCACAGCCAAAGGGGGTGTGTGCCGAGGTGGGTGTGTGTCTGTGCTGCCATCAGTTACTGCCCATTACATGAGTGGCTAGCAGTGTGCAGGTTGCTAACAGCTGGTGTTAACCATGCAGTGTTGTGATTTCTCTCGAGTCTTAGTCCATATTTCTCTCAAATGATTGCTGCTTTCTGCCATTAATGTATCAATAGTCTATTTTGATCTTGAGCTGGTTTTAAAACCCTCCCTCCAAGTAACAAGCGACGGGACCAGAGGAAATTGCCTCAAGTTGCACCAGGGGAAGTTTAGGTTCATGGTTGGACTTGGTGATCTTAGAGGTCTTTTCCAATATAAATGATTCTATGATTTTGTGATTCTATGAATTAAAAATCAAGATTGAAAAGAGCTGACCTACTTGAACAAAAGGTGGATATCACAGAAGCGACGGACATCAGATGACTCTAAACAAAATTTGGAGACTCTGAAATGTTCAGTGAAGTAATGCAAAGATAATAGACTTGTCTTTCCCCTCTAATGCCTGCTGTTTGAGTTGAATACATCATGTGGGAAGGAAAGCCAGCACTGTTGCCTTATTTTTCTGCAATCTTGTATTTTAGTAGTTTGATTGAATGAATGTGAAGAAAGAAACAGAATAAAGAAAAGATGTAAGGTAAGCAGAACTGTGATCAAGCAAGGATCTTTCCTTCTTTCTCTTTCCCTTCTGTGACAGCCTGTACAAATAAACTGCATACTCAGTGTGAGCAATACTTTGCTGTTGCTGTCAGCTCAACGCGACCCCCCTTCCCCTGCCAGACTGTGAATGAATCCTGTGGCACTGCTGGAGGGATATGGAATGTGTTTTTAAGCCTTGCAAAGGTTTTCTGGGGTGGATGACAGGCTGGAGCCCTGCAGCGGTAGCGGAAGCCAGGGCAGGCTCCTTGGCCTGCAAGGACTCTGAACATTTCTTGTCCATTTGCTACAGGAAAAAGCAAGATTAGAGAGGGAAAATTTGAAACAGAGGAAGTACAGACATTTCAAAACCCATGCACATCATGTCTAAAGCCTGCCAATGAATGCTGTTTTCTAGTAGATAGCTTTTGGTGGGCTGATAAACATTTGGAGCCTGCCTAGAGAAGGTCTATTCAGAAACACATTGTCAGAGAGTCTGTGATGGCTTTTACATACAGCAATATAGCTGAGAAATGAACACTAACATGCTACTGTCCAATTAAAAAAATTAATTAAAAAACCCAAATCAGCTGAAAACAGAATTCAGCCTGACTATGGACCAAGAACAAAGAAGAATTATTTCAAACCTGATGAAACAAAAATGAGGGATAAGTGCTGTTTCTTTACTCCACATGAATCAGCTGGGTATTTTATTTTCATGTTGCAGGATGCAAATTAATGATGGTAGAACTTAATAATATTTGACATTTACTGTGTCATAATTATCACAAAATTTGGATGCAATTCCACATCCCATTGTCTTGGCTTTGCACTGGATCACACTTTTCTGGTTTTGAAATTTTGGCTTTAGCTGAGCTGGAAAAACTGCACAGAGATATCTTTGAAAATGTGGTCCGGGAAATCTGATTTCCTGTTCCTTACATGAAGAAACTGCTTTAAGTCAACATTTCTTTTTCCAAGAGAGCAATATTCTTGGCAATTATTCTAATGTTACCTGTTTGCCTTTAAAAAGCTGCCAGTCTGTTAAAAATGACTATCACAAAGTCACTTTTAAAATTCATGACTTAAGCTATAGAAAACAAATCAGTAACTGAGCAAGCTTAGCTGTACCATTACCTCCTTTCCCTCCTCCCCAAAGATCCAAAGGAAGCAGTTATCAATTTTGCCTGAAACTTAGGTAATTTGATTTTCTGCTTTACTTGGCTTTGTGAGTTTATAGTAGCTCTGGAAGAGGATGTGCCCTCTCAAAGTACCAGTTGCACATCAGAGGATTTAGATAACAGCCTGGGAAAGTGAAAAACTTGGACATATGGATGTGCTGACATTACTTGGGTGCAAATGTTGAAAGATGTCACAGGCTTCTTTTGAGGATAAGGGCAAGAATCTCCTCTTTGCGGTTAAAAGGTGATGAAATAAAAGAACACGATGGCAGATCCCTGCTTTACAGGCACTGCATGGTTTATGCACCACCTCATCCTGCTGTTACTGGTTTTGCTTTCCTGTCCGTAGGTAACACTGTGCATCAAACTGTGTCCTGTTCTCCGTAACAGATGGTCAGGTCCCACTGAGGGATTTGGGCTTGTAACCAATAATGACATTTCAGAGCAGCAGCAGCAGCAGTGTGTGTGGTGTATTGTTAGATGCAGTGTCATATGGAGGAGTTGTTTATTATTGACTGAGGTCCCTGATGTGTTTTTCAGTGGTTGTCCAGGAGGGAAGGTTAAAGATCTCATGTGTTCCCTGCCTACCCTGTGTCTCCACAGTGTAAGAAGAGATTTATCTAGTCAAAGCTGCTTTTCTCAAGAGAGGAGCCCTGTTGGCCAGTGTTATGTATTGTTCTATGAAATGACCAGTTTGGTTGAGTTTTTGTTTGTAAAGTACATAGTGCAAGCTAGTCAGCAAATACAACTCTTCATTTTTCCCTCCTGAAAATCCAAGCGAAAATTACCTAAATCGACTTTGTGTGATGTGTGTTTCATTACACTGTTTCTTCACTTGGCTTGCAGACTTTTGGGTGAGACTTGGGTGAGGGAATATGCCTTGAGGAATCAAACCTGGCCAAAGGGTGGGTGGCAGAGGTTTATGTACACATATTATGCTTCAGCTCACCAGCCAGTGCCCTGGGATCAGTGAAAAGGCTTTGGATAGTGCTCTGAGGTCATGTATGCATGGACTGGATATGAGCTTGAGTGTTTATGTGCTACCAGCTGGTCAGTGAGTAGTGTACACCGTATTACAGTTCGGATATTTCCTTGCAGAGGGTGCTCCACCCTCGCTCTGCCTGGACAAAAACTTGGTGAGAACATGGGAAAGTATTATGTACAGGGAAGGGAAGGAAAAGAGGAGCCAGTGAAAAGGAAAATCACTAATTGATATTTTGGCATGTAACGAAGATCTTCATAGATTTCACATCTGTACAAAACAATAACTTCATTAATCCCTCTGAACTGTGTTCTCTATTGTTCTCATCCATAGCTAAAACCTTTTCCTTTAGGAATTAGTCCAAAAGATCACAAGATTATTGTTACATTATGGACTCCAGATTGTATGTGTAGATTTATATGCTAAAATTGTCAAATAAATTGATGTGTTATTATTTTTTAAATCTTAAATTATGTGTTTGGTCTGTGGTTTGGGATAACATCATGAGGTTTCTAAACACAAAAGGGAGTGCTTTGGAATGCAAAGTGCCTGAATACTGACGTCAGGCCATCGTGTTTCAGGTTCCAAATCAATATACCTTTTTGAAGTGACCTGCATTTGAAAGAGATGTCTTCAAAGCTTTAATTTGCTTTAAATAAGTAACTGTAACTGAAAGCAAATGGCAATTTCATGACCAAATTTCCACCAAGTCCATACTGTTGGAACTGAAATGGTAAATTTCAGCAAAGATAAACTTTTTAATGTCTACCTAATAGCAACATTAGAGAGATTCATGTACTGAAAGCAAACAACGACGTTATTTCTTATCGTGTCTTTTTAGTGTACTTGGGAGAAAGACCTCGATCATTTTGTTCTTCTCCTTGTAAACATAGTGACTGCTTAGATAACAGTCCTGGTTTTGACTTTCCTTAGCAACGTAGTGTGAAAACACAAACATGCTGCTTTATCAGTTGTCCCACCTTAACTGTGTTGCAAGTGCCTTCAGAGGATATGTTCCCAAAAAATCATGGACATTCAAAAGGGGACATGCAAAAGTCCACATCTGGCCATGAGGCACATACAGCTGGAATCTGCCCCATTGGCATCATAATTTCCAATTTTGACAGAGTTTGGGCAGCATGGGAGCTGCTCACCCAGAAGAGTGGGCTCATTGTGTGGCATGTGATAAGGAAGTGATGTTTTTGATAGAAAGGTGGGCAAAATTTGGTTTTAGTTTTATGAATAGTTGCATTCCATTTTATACAAGAGGCAGTCCTTATGGTGATGAAAAGTTGTTTTGGTGTAAGTTGAAGGGCGATGACTGCCCTGTGAAAGTAAGAAGAAGGGATTAGAGATTTGGTACACTTGATTCATTTATGGAGCAAAAGTCAAGGAATGAAAGTCTGCTGGGGTTCAGAGAGAAATCTTTACATTTTCTGATGCTGGCCTACTTTCCTCTAATTCTTTGAAGGGAAGAATGACACCCACTTAAGGCAATATGTAACAGTTTTTTTCCTCTAGAAAAGTAGAAATCACATAATTCACACCAAGTAGGCAAGCTCGTAATTCTTTTTAGAATACAGATCTTAAATAGTACATAGATATGTTTTAAATACATTAATTTAAACATAGCTTTCATTGCAAAACCAGGGTAGATATGTGGCATGTATTGAGATTTATATTGTCTCAGCTATGTTGCTAGCACCATTTATTGCTGTGGCATATTGGCAAAAACATCAATGATTAATCTACTTTTCTAAATCATACTGATTTCTTTCAGCTTCTGATATGTAATGAGTATATGGCTACAATAATAAAACCACTAAGATGCATTTCTTTGTTTCATTTAACTTTATTTGACATGTTGTAATAGAGTATTATTTTGACTTTTAATAAATCAGCTTTTGTCTTTTTAAAAAATGTTTTCCTCTTATCTAGTGTCAGCATTGATTAGTCTTTGCTGTGTTCAAGAATGCTTTTTCTTATGACCTCCTTCAGGTCTAAATAATGAATATGCAAAATTATGATCTTAAGTAGTGCCTAATGCATGAGGCTGGGAATCAAGACAACATTTCTGTCTCTCATATTGACTAATTCATGATTTTTGACTAGGATTATTCTTCATGTGAGGCTGAAAGGCATAAGTAGCATTTGCAAAGTAACTCATGATCCTTTGA
The DNA here is from genome assembly GCA_013397815.1 of Aleadryas rufinucha. Lineage (NCBI taxonomy): Eukaryota > Metazoa > Chordata > Aves > Passeriformes > Aleadryas > Aleadryas rufinucha. Next base: position 53,078 of record VZTH01001979.1, read on the forward strand.
TGAAAGGCACTGTATACAATAACTGTGAAGAGTTTTAAACTGAAGGAACATGAGCTGGCAAGTTCAGCGGGGCAGGACAAAACCATGCAGCACCAAAATGCATCACTGAAGTTACGACAGTCTGTTGGGTTTTTAACTCATTTTGTTCTGAATCTGAACTTTGCAGTGGAAGGGGACATCTCCTTGAAGTACCAGTTGTTGTCTTCACCCTCCCCAGAGGGGCAGGCTGTCTCCTTGTGACTCCCCTCTGCTAGGGTCCCTTTCCTAGGCAGGAGCAGCCATCTCTGGGCTCTCTTCCCTGAGAGAACATGACTTAATTTTGCCTGTCCTCAGGACAGTATTTCAGTACCCAAGGGCCAACTTCTGTTCACCCACATGTGTAAAAAAATAGGTAATAGAGAATGTAGCTATGGAAAGTTCTTTTCACTGCTAAGACCAATGGTCTCTGGCCTTTGGCATTTCTGACCCAGGAAAAGTGTGTCACTGCCACAATTGCTGATTTTGGTCTTGAATCAGAACTGTAAACTGAGAAAGATCTACTGTTAAATGAGTATATAAGTGTTTATCTTCTTTTACAGTCTAAACCATATCCACAGTTTCTAATTCTGTCTCAGTCCTGCATGCTGCCCTTTACCAACACATCAGTCTGGTGCCCTGTGAATTTCTGCACATGGATACTGGTAGGGAACAGGCAATGGCCATACTGCCACATTTTGAGTTGTCCTTTGGATCACTTCCTGAAGAGACCTTGAGAAGACAACATGGCCAGGTTTGACAAATGTTATTGTCCTTTTCTTTTTTGTGTGCAAGAGATTAAGAACTCATTGTAGTGTTTATAGAAGGAATTGGCTGTATTAAACTCTTGTTAAAGGGTATCTAGTAATACTGGCTGGATTTCTCAGGAAGACACAGACTGGATTTTCTAGAAGCTCTACTTGTCCAAAATTTTAACTTTACAGTTCTGTTAATGTAAATCTTGACTTGAGATGCATGATTTTGCTTTCACCAGTACAGGATTAATCTCACTTTATTTTGGTTACCTACAAAGTACCTTTCCTGGTTGTCTCTGGTGGGATTCATATAGGGACAACACTCTCTTAGGAAGAATTTCTTCTGACCTACTGTAGTGTCTGCTTTAGAATTACAGACTCAAATAAGAGTTTGGGTTGAAAAGAACCTTTAAAGTTCACGTAGTCCAACACTGCAATGAGCAGGGAAATCTTCAACAAGATCAGATTACTCAGAGCCCTGTCCAGCCTGACCATGAATGTTTCCAGGGGTGAGGCATCTGCCACCTCTCTGGGTAACTTGTCGCAGTGTTTCACTATTCTCACAGTAAAATATTTCTTCTTTATATGTAGCCTTAATCTACTCTCCTTAAGTTTAAAACCACTATTCCTTACTTAGGATTGGATATTATTGGTATTAAATAAAATCAGTCTGGCAGAGTAATGCAAATGTAAACATCAATTTTTGATCAGACAAATCCCACTGTTAAAGTTTAACAATTGTCCTTTTACTTGATGGCAAATGCTCATATTGCAGGGAAAGATGCTTAGCATGGAAATGCATTTATTTATCCAGCATCTGTAAATGCACACTTTATGAGCATTTCCTGTACACACAAAAGATTTTAAATGTCAAAGAGAATATGAACATGTTGGAGGACTAATAAGAAAATTAATTGCTGTATACAAATACTCAGATAAAGGACATGATATGCATCTAACCCAAGATCTGCAGAGGTTGTTTTAGCTGTTTATGTTGCATGGTAGTGTTTCATTGTTTCCCATAGCATTTCCTGGACAAACTGGCTGCTCCTGGCTTGGATGGGTGCACTGTTTTCTGAGTAAAAACCTGTCTGGATGGCCCAGCCCAGAGAATGGTGGTGAATGGAGTTAAATCCAGTTGGCAACTGGTCACTAGTGGCATTCCCCAGGGCTCAGTATTGGGGACAGTCTTAAATAATATCTTTATCAACAATCTGCATGAGGGGATGAAGGGCACCCTCAGTGAATTTGCAGCCAGCACCAAGCTGATCAGCTGGAGGGTAGGAATGTTCCGTGGAGGAATCTGGACAGTCTGGGTTGATGGGCTAAGGTCAATTTTATGGGGCTAATGCCAGGTCCTGAAATTGGGTCACAATAACCCCATAGAATCATGGAAAGGTTTGAGTTNAAAAGAAAGGGGCTGGAGTGAGTCCAGAGAAGGGCAGTGTAGCTGGTGAGGGATCTGGGGAACAAGTCAGATGAGGAGCAGCAGAGGGAACTGGGGGTGTTTAGCCTGGAGAAAAAGGCTCAGAGGGATCTTGTTGCTCTCTACAGCTCCAGAAAGGAGGCTGTAGCCAGGTGGGGGTTGGTCTCTTCTCCCTGGTAACAAGTGATGGGACAAGAGGAAATGGCTTCAAGTTGTGCCGGGGATGGTTTAGGTTGGATATTAGGAAAAATGGCTTCACTGTTAGGGTGGTCAGGCACTGGAACAGGCCACTCCAGGAAGTGGAAAAGTCACTATTCCTTCAAATGTTCAAAAGACATGTAGATGTGGCACTTGGGGACATGGTTTAGTGGTGGACTTGGCAGTGAATGGGTTAGGGATTGGACTGGATGATCTTACAGGTGTTTCCCAACATAAATGATTCTATTCTATGTACCCAGTGTCCCAGCCATGGTGACTGAGTTAAAACCCTTCCTTTAAGAAGTGCTGCAAAGTTATTTTCTGCAGGGCTAGTCCTTACTTTAGTTTTAATACAGATATTTTTTCTTCAGTACAAAGGTGAGCAGAGTTTGTACCTACTTGTAAGGCAAGAGTAAAGAAAAGCTGAATGTAGTAAAGCTCATAGCCTGAGATTCCTGATCATGTGGTTTTTTAACCCACTATATAACTATTAGCTTATTTACAAATCAGCTATTTATTTCACACTTGTCTCAAATTTAACTGTTGTAGACAAGGATAGCATCTATTTGATAAATTTTTAATTGCTTTTGGTCTTCTTTTCCCTGACAAAATACCTCCAAACTCCTGCAGTTGAACATAACCTATACAGACATGATTTCAACTTCATGCATATCAATTTGAAAATGGAAAACAGACTACTTGGAATGTAAAAAATAATTTTGTCCCTTATAAGCAAGAAACTGATTTTTCTGTCTTCTAGAGAGATTGTTTTTTATTGACTTCAAACATGTTCATTTAGTAGGGCCTCTGAAGGGGAGAAATAGCTGATGAATTATCTGCCATGTGTTAAGTAAGAAATAGAAAAAACTCAAATTCTAGAATGTATGCCAAGAAAACCAACCACAGAGTAGTTACATTTACAGGTCTAGTTATCAGTCCACTTTTTTGAGGCCTCTATACTTGGTGTCTTTCACACCTCAAATGGGTCTATATCTGTCTATTTTATTTTCTGCTAATACTCTTTACTCATTATTGCATGACCCATGAAGTCAGCTTTGGAACAACCTTTATGCTTTCTTTGGACTATTCTATATCATTTTCTGAAGACGTTTCAGATAATGTGTTAGCAAATGCCGTCACTTCCATTTTCCGGCCAGGGTGCATGGTTTGCCTCAAGGACACTGCCCCACCTTGGTCAAAAAGAGCCCCAATGTTTCAGCAAGGGCTACAGTCTTCATTATCCAGTAGCCACAAAACAGAAGCTGGAAGATATTTTCCAGGCTGTTGGTTTACCTGAAAACCTGTTTCTGTAGCCTGACCAAAGTTTCAGGATCTCCATAGATCCACTCATGATAGTCAGGAGCTAGAGACTTATATGCAGCTACTGAATGATTGTCTACATGGGGAAACTGGCAAATGCAGGGTGGAATGAGCTTCATCCTTGGCATAAGAAATAAATCAAAGCACTCCTGGCATTCTCCATATCTTCTCCCAGGTGATTAACCTCTCCTCCCAGGCAACTAGTGACAGAATTAGAGGAAATGGCCTCAAAGTTGTGATGGGAGATATTCAGGTTGGACATCAGGAAGAATTTCTTCACTGAAAGGGCTATGAAGAATTCAAACAGCTGCCCAGGGAGGTGGAGGAGTCACCATCCCTGCAAGTGTTCTAGAAATGACTGCACATGGCACTTAGTGCTATGGTTTAGTTGGCACGGTGGTGTTCCAAGGTTGGACTCGAGGATCTTGGAGGTCTTTTCCAAACATAATGATTCTATGATTCTATGATTACAACCGTAGGATAAAAGTTATGTACTGTGATTTGTACCACTCTTGCCAAAGATTGGAGCTTTGCTTTTTGCCACAATGGTGGAAAATTAAGAACAGGTATTTCATCACATACATGCTGCTTTTCTACCTTTATGATCTGATTTTGTCCTTCACTTTTCACAAACAGGAAAGACAAATTAGAAGCAAAGCAGTTGTAGAGTGCCCCAAGAGAAATGACTCCAAATAAATTATTGCTTCAGAAACTACAGGAAAAGCACTTCTTTCCAGTCACTGATGCATATCTGTAAATATGGAATGTTGTTTTGGCTTATTTAGTGACTCTACATATTTATAAGATCTCTGAGACAACTTCCATCTAAATTTCAACAATCTCCATGTATTTTAAATGTTACCTGCAGACATTTTAACAAATCCTTCAATAACTGCTCAAATCAGTGACTGTATCATGTACACACATTCCTGTGTTTAACTCCATGTTTGCTCTAAGCAAAGAATATCAAAGCAGTTCTTGAAACTCTCTAATATCAGCTCATTGAGAGCACAGGTAAGAGGAACAGCTTCAGTTCTTCATCTGGCATCCCTAATCTATGCTTAAGAAAATTATTGTAGTACATTTCTTATATTTTTAATAATTTCTGTCTAATAATTCAATTTTGTAAATAATTATTTTGGCCATCAGTTTCACAAAACCTGGGGAAAAGCAGATTTTTCTTTTTATTATTCTGTATTTGGATCGCTGTGAAAATAGACATCAAGCATAAAGTTTCAAAGCCTAACAAATATGAAATGAATAAAGCATTATTAACCCAACCACCTTATTGTAAATAAAAGTGTTCAGAATTTTTAGTTCCCAATCAAAATATGTTACCTCTAGTCTGAGATTTGTGACTATAAATGATACTGTGAAGAATATGTGTTAAGCTTCATAAATTGAGCTGATAACCTTCATTTTCAGCAAACAAGGTAAAAAAAATGTTTTGTTTTTCTCAAAATTTATCCTCCCAAATCTGTATGTTGCAATTCATGTTGGGCTTATCTTCATACTCATTCAGAGTAAGACCTGGGAAAGGCTTTAAATACCATGAAGGACATTTATATGCAGCAGATGAATTTCCTCTTGTATCTTTGTTCCACTGATCAGAGAAACCAATTTAAAAGGGCAAGAGGAGGCAGATACATAACATATGTGGTTTGTGTCAACATAAAATATTCAACAAGGACAGAGAGGTCTGAGCTCAAATGTTCGGTTGTGACTCCAGAACGGCTGCATGGTTTGGAGAGTGTTCAGATCCCATACAGTCTTTCCTGTAAGGAAATGGAAATTTCATGCGAGCTTAATGTTTTGATGGCTGTATTTTCTCTCTGTTTGAATGCAAGTCCATGGCTTCTACATAACAGGGTAGTTGAAAGAGATCTCAGATATGTCATGGATTGAAGAGATTGCAGTAAACTGACTTCGGGTGAGTACAGGGGGTTTTCTCAAATGCTTCCCTGACTTCAGCACAGTTTTGGGGGAAAGCTGAGATTATGTCCTGGGGCAATAACAGACTTTTTTGCTGCTTTGGCTTGCCAGCTGGTTAAGATGAGACCTGCCTTACCATATTGAATGTTACGCATTTGTTGGGTTTACTGACAAGTAAAGAGAGCATTGTGCAAGTTCAGCTGTCTCAGCATGTTTGAAAAGGTTTTTTACAGATACTCTTAGTTGTTCAATACCAATACTTGTGTAAAATAAGCAAGACTTAACATGTTCTGCTATATTATTATGTCAATTGTCTACTTTCTGTGGAAAGCAGCTACCTTCTCTGCAACTCTCAAAACCATGCTGGTTTTAAGGCACCTGGTTTTGTTTTTCATATTAATATGGCTCAAAAATAAGACTTTTACTGCTTCTCTGACTGAGGACCCAGGAGAGGACAAAACACTGAACTGAGCCACTGAAAGAAGAGTAAAAAGTTTTATGTCTAATGTAGTTCGCTAATTGACCCTGTGAAAAAAAGGATTGAATAGTGGGAGGGATGATCAAAGCTGTAAAAACCAGAGCAGAGAAGTTGCATCTTGCTTGAGAAAGAAAATATGTAATGGTGACTAAAATCGGAAGGCTCAAAACCTTCTCCAAGGACTGAAAATGGTTTCCCTGAACTGCAGGACAGATCCCACAGTGCAGGCAGGTGAAGGCACTTCTTTTCTGAGTGCTCTCAAAGATGAGAATATCTTGGGCCTTGTAAAGTCTCCGTAAGTTACAACTACAACTAGAAGGAGCAATAGCCAGCGCCTACAGAGCAGCTTACTAGTGCTCAAATTTAGGCAGTGTCCATTTCCTCAGGTCCAGCACCAATTTTGGACAAATTCATGCAGAAAAATTACTGTGAATCATGAAATTAAGACTTACCTTTACTTTGGTCTAGGTTCAAAATCCATCTCCAAGCCTTTTCGTGGGTTTATCTATATGGCACAATGCAAAATCTAACACAGAAACGCCTGAGCTCAAGCTGAAGTACCTTGGCTATGCCTGCTAGAGGAAATTGTGGTCTTAAGCAGTTAAAGATAACCAAGGTTTTAATATTTGTATTTGGTATCTCTGAAGGTCCCCTGCACGGCACTTTCTCCACACACCTGGTTCGGATTGCCAAGCTTTCCTTCTCAGTGACCTGAGGAGCTCTCCACTGCTTCCTGTTTGCCATCTCCATCATCTCCACTTCTTTACAGTGGTGTTCCAAGATCTCCTTAGCACCTAAAACAGGTAAGAATAAATCCTAGTGGCTAAGGGGAATGAAAACACACTTTAATCACTGCAAACTATGGAGTTATAGTAGGCAACTTGAAAGGAGGATGAAAAGGGTCAGCTGAGACACCTTTTAAGAAATTATTATGTAGTTATTTTAAGGTGATGGACAGAGTCCACACTATATTAAATCAGATAAATATCACTTCCATCTGGTCTGACAAAATATGGCATTTTCTTTCTCCATGGCATCAGCCACAGGCTGCAACACCACTGCTTGGGAACTGAAATAGCATAGGTATAAAAGGAAAAGTTTCTCTCCAAAGATTTTCAGGATGTGACCCTTAGAATGAATGGGCAGTCCTCTCTCTGGATCATTACTTCTGTAAAACCACAAATCACTGGGTTTTTTACTCATGCAGGAAACTGATGAGGATTTGCATCATATTATAAAATTGGAACAAAATTCAAATTTTAACACAGACAAGTGCAACAGAAGCAGAACAACACAAAATATTTCCCTCCTGAAAACTCTTACCAGGTGAGACACCTCCTTTGCAAAAATATCTTCACAGTCTCTAGCCAGGTAGACCTCATAGATCAATTAAAAATGAAAAAAAAATCACTTCATATAATTGTTCTGCTGTTGTGCAGTTTATTGCCTTTTTGAAGGAAGGGACAAGGGGAACTCCTTTGACTCTTTTTCTCTGACCATAACATCAGATATTAGCAGGCACAGACTATAAGTGTGTTTCTGTTTTCACACCACAAATATTTCAGAGTGATTCATAGTTAATATTAGATGACTTTTTTTCCAAGTGGTAAATTGACAGTAACCAGGCTAACTGTGAGTCTGTTAAAGTGGCTGTTACTGCAGCTGTGGCAGGAAGGTTTTTTATTAAAGGAATTCTAAAACTTATACTAATTTTGCAAAGTGCTATAGAAGAGGGACTGAAAACCAATCATTTCCTTAACTTTTCATTGAAATTATCATTAAAATGCAGAGGATGAATAACCCCCTGCCTTCAGGCTAAAGAGTCTGGATTTTTGTCAGCCTGCATTTTCTTTAAATCTGAAAGTAATTCATCTTCTTGAATTTCTATTTGATTTGATTAGTTACAGGGTTGAGGGTTGTGGTTTTTTCTTTGGTTTTTTTTTTTGTTGTTGAAAAAACTGTTTTAGTAAACTGCTGTACAATTTCTGTAAGTGTGCTTGAGAGAGTCTTGGGACCAAATTCAGACTCTGTGTAAGTGAACACTTTGCTCTGGGTCTGACCCTTGACTGGGCAGCAGCACCACAAATCTCTGTCAGGCACTGGAATATGTTCATGTTGTACATTACTATTCGGAGATGTTTCTTCTCAAACTGTCTAGGGCACTCAAATGCAGAGACCAATGTCCCCAGCGCATTGGCCTCATTGACTAGAACTTCAATTTAGATATTAAATACTTCCTATTAATTATTCCTAATATTTAGGATGTCAGTAATTCCTATAGTATCCAAATTCTTAATAATATTGTATTCTTAACATTTAGGATCTCATAATTTGTTGTAAGTGTCCTCCTGACTGGAGAGAGAAGAAGAAATTCTGGACGCAGAAGGGTCTGTGTTGGTGAAGGTTGTTTGTAACAGCACTACCTGAGAACATGCCTGGCTCCTGCTCATCTTGTTCAGGCATGAGCTTCTTAAGGTATAAGTGCTGATAGAAATCTTACTTGTTTTGGCTGGAAATACCATCATCTGGGATCATAAATGTAATGAGTAATTTTATAATTTGAAAATATCATGTTGAATCAGTAACTTCTTGTAACAGAGAGTTAAGAGATGTTAATACAGCATGGCTTAGACTTATCTCACAAGGATAATTTCTAGGGTAAGGGTCAAGAATTAAAATATATGTCTTATGCTGCTAGGGTTCCTGGGCCAAGTAACATACGCTGTGTTCTTAGAAATATTCAGGTGATTGCCCTAAAATTACATGCATTTAAAAAGGGGGTATCAGCCTGGTGACACTTCCAGAAGATAGCTGTTTGTTCTGCAGTTTCCCACACATGGAATGAAGATTTCCTTTTTCCACCTTTCTGGATGTAAAACTACTTTAGGAGGTGCTCACAATACCATTGTGATAGAAACCGTAGGATTACAAAAATTGTAATTTCAGGAAACATCCTGGTTTATCAATTGCATACATACACAGATTCCCCCAGATAGATTATTTTGGCTTCTGATGTGCCTGAAAACACTTTCATGGTAAATGCTGAATCTCTTTTGCTACTCTGTCCCAAATTATGGAAAAAAATATAAATATAAATTGTTTCTTAATAGTTTATGCTACTCATTTCATATTGCATTCTTCTTGAAAGAATCCAGAGAAAAAAGTTGGTCAAACATCAATGACAAAACCTACTCTATCAGGAGGACTTTACAGCCTCTGCAAAATACTCTGTCATTCTATGGATAATACAATATGATCAGGCATTGGAATAAGTTGTCCGGGGGGGTGGTTGAGGAGCATCCCTGGAGGTGTTTGAAAGGTGCTGGATCTGGTGCTGGGTGCTGGTTTAGTGGTTTAGGGGTTGCAGTGGTAGTCCTGGATGAATGGTTGGACTGGATGATCTTGTAGGTCTCTTCCAGCTTTAACGAATCTATGATTCTGTGATGATCAACTTATTTTTACAGGGCAATGGAACATGAATCTTAATTAATATGAAAAGTTTTTCTGTAACTTTCATTTTTTATTTCCTTAAGTTTTGGTTTTGTTTTTTTTTTTTTTTTTTTTTTTAAATAACATAGTGTGGCCTATAAGGAAATTAAATATCTGTTTAAGCTGATCAAGAATGCAGGTCCTAATCTGGCAAAGATGGAAAATTGCTGTATTGAATGTAGAGCAAAAACCAGGCAAACATCCCTTTTTAATGTCTTCCAAAGGTTAGTTTTAGTATTACAAGGATATGTAGAAATTGATAAGACGCATGAGCTGCCTGGGGCTGGTGGCCTGGGCCTTGCCTTCCATGTTCTGGTACGGTCTGGTCTTCTGATACCAAGCAGAGAGGCAGCATTTTCCTGTTTTGGCAGGAAACACATCTGCAGTGCTTGGATTATTAACATGTGTTATAATAACAGAAATTTTAAATCAACTTGAAACAGAGATAAGCCAGACACTGACACTGCCAGAAACTGACTCTGTGTTGAAGAGCTTTCATTTCTTCTATAACCTCACAGTTTATCCACATCAACTCCTGGATTCCCATGAACAACACCCTTGGTATCTTGTATGGTCCATTCCCAATAACAGAGCTCAGAGTGTAGTTTGAAAAAATACAGAGAGTACTAACGAAACCATTTGATCTTGTTTGACCAGTAAATACTGCTATTTGTTATTTCAATGATACTGTCCAACTACTGTGAAAAAAATATATTTTTTACAAGTTTATTATTTTGGATTACCCTAGAAATTAATCACAGCTCAAAATTTATTGCAAATTTCTTGTTTATTCATTATTTCTTCATAATATATAGGAGATATTTTACCAAAAAACTTAAGCTATGAAATAGAAAATGGCTTCACTTCATGATTTATTTTCCTAGTTTACCTTAGATAAAATCTTTTTATTCTGATTTAGAAAACATATTTTATTGAATAATGCCACCATTTCATCTAGATCAAAATCCTGTGACACTTACCAAGTAATCACTAGTGGTAATTGTAAATGAAGAAACATTATCTTGTGGTAAGGCTGCTCTCCAGCCCAGCAATAATTTAGTTTGAGGAGAAAAGTCTTTGCCAGGCTTGGATCTTAAACAACTCCATCTGCAGCTACTGGAAATATTTTCAATGAATTAAAAGATGGCTTTATTGAGCCACTTAATTTAAGCCCTAAAGCAGAAGGTTTGTTAAGCCTTGTAATGATTATTATGGTTATCAAAACTGCAGGTACTGGTCTCAATAAATAAATGCTTTATCTTTTCCTGGATCTCCACAATCTCTCTCACAAAAAAATGTGTCAGAACATTTGTAGACTTTCATTAGCCTAGGGGGGAAAAAAAGTAACCTTCTCAAGGAAGTTCATGTGTGGATATTCTCTTGGTTCTTCTAAAGCAAGTATAAAAACTTAACAAATGAACACATGCCTAGTACTTGCCATGCTCCCAGGGCTTATACGCGTAACCCAATTACTTTCTGAAAAGGGCTATCTAAAATAATGAAACTCATCTTGGAGGACCCTTATGACACTCACAACTTGACTAGGTGAGGAGGATCACTTTTAAAATATTAACTGTTACATGACAGCCCAACCACTCCAGCTGGTAATTTGCTTACTGTTTTTATGTGTATGCAACACTGAATCCTCCTCTGAATCTGTGATAACAGAAATTGAGTCAGCACTTCTCTGATAACAGGCTGTGTGTGGAAACTCCATTTGGAAAGGGGAAATTGCACAACATGACTCTTTAGTCAAAGCAAGTAAATACGTCCAAGAGTAATTCAATCCCTAATGAAAATCTTTTTAGGTACAAAGGCCTGGCTTGGCTGCCCCTTTGGCTGCAGCTCCCAGTGCACAGAGGTGTCTCCAATTCTATTGCTGGCACAGGACTTACTAATAATGGCTGGAGACTTTTGTATTTGGAAGATGAGCAGTATCTCAAAAGCAGTCTCAGCACTGACGAGCACCAGCACTTGACAGACAGTGCTTTCAATGAGTGCACTTGTAAAGGATTAGAAGTGCTTTGCCTGCTCAGTGCACTACATTGCAGATGAGAATATTCCCACTTTTCCTGGCCGAGTGCAGAGGACTGTCTTGATTTCAGAAATCACACTTTCTGCCTCTCTGCAGTCTTCACCTGGAGAGGGCCTAAAGCTGGATGATGGTTGGTTTGGAGGAACCTGATTTTTATATGCTTTTCCCTCTGGGTCCCCAAGCCTGGGGGCAGCTCACAGAGACATCTCGGGGAATGAGGTGGTGCAGAGCAGCACAGACCTGATGCTCTCAAGTCAGCCAAAGGCAGCAGCTAACACAGCACCAGCTGAGAAGGGAATTTCTAAACAGTATGGCTTTTTGCACCTAAAGTCTACCTGGCTTCTGCTTTAGACACCCAAGTCTCACTTCAGACCGTCTCCTAATTTCTTTTCTGTTTGGAAGCAAAATGCAATGGCTGAGTAAAACCCATGTTGCTGGCTCAGGTATCCATTTCTTTAAACATTTGGTTACATTGTGTCTGCCCCTAAAGAAATCTGATTTGTACTCTGGTATTTTTCAGTCTGCCATGGGCATTAGAAGTAAAAGGCAGCCTAAACCTCAGAATGTAACCTGGAACCTTTTAGAAAAGGAAATTTGGATTTATTCCACTGGAATTAGGGCAAAACCAGATACTGAGATGAGTTGGACTACAAAACCAGCCAAAGTTAGGGTGTGTTGAAAACAGTGGTTTGGTTTCAGACAAGTTTCTTATCATGAATTATTCATGGCACTGGACTATTTAAGAAGATTCTGATTCTTTTCTGTAAGACATGTAACTTCAGGGATGAAGTTACAGAAATTTTCAGTGCTTACAAGTTCTCACTATCCCTCAGACAAGTTTTTTCCTTTTCTTTTAAAGCTTAAATTCATTCAGTTTTTTGAGAGTCTGGTGGCTTTCAATGCTGTATAAATGGAAGCTGATGCATTTGTTAACGGTCTTTTAAAGCAAGGTAAAATACATGGGACATGAAGCAAAAAATGGGCAAGTTCTGATTTTTAACCATATCCTAAAAATGTATGGACTCTCTGGGCTGGACTAAAATCAAACTGGAAACCCAGGGTGGGGTCTGGCCCTAATATATATGATTTTAGGCACCAAAGTTTGGCATGTGTCCTCGTCTGGAGACTGGCAGGCCATGCCTCCTCTGCTGGCTATAAAGGGCACACAGGCACTAACTTCAGACCTAACTCTCAGATATCTGAGAGAAAGAGATTTCTGGTTAATTTACAGCAATAGACCTTGAAACCTTTCAGGCAGTGTCTTTATGACTTCCCAATTATGTTTCGTTCTGCTAACAAAGCAAAGTGTGTAGAAATATGCATGGAAGAAAACATGTTCTGTCTAACGGCATGTTTCCTGTAACAGCAATGCCAACTCTACCAAAGAGCATTTGCAGATTAATGTCTCTATGATAAAAGCCTTAACTGGGGATTTGTATTCCTGGCCTCATAGGTAGGAAGCTTCATGTGACTGGTGACCAGGCAGTGGAAACTTTGTTCTAAAGGAGGGGAAGAAGAACAAAATTGTGGTTTTGGTTTTTTTCAGGTTTTTATTTGGTTGTTTGAGTGATTTTTACTGGGTTTTCTTAAAAAAAAAAAAAAAAAAGAACTGAACATGCATAAAAGACTTCTGTAATTGAACATGCATAGAAGACTTTTGTAATGTCTTATATTGACTCTGAGTGCTTACAAAACTTTGTCCTATATTTGAGAGAGACCTGTGCTGAAGGTGGTGCCTGTTCCTCATGCATATAAACTCTATTTCCAGTCTCTTTCTAAGTGAATAGCCTGCTCTGTGATAAGCGGTTCATTGGTGGTTAACTTTCTTATTTTCTTTGAAAAAGAGCAGATCTGCCAAATTAAACTGAGACCTGCTGAGATAATCACGTTGAACTGGAAGGAGACCATACCCTTAAACCCCTCCTGGAGCTAAAGGAACAGCTCTTGAGTGAAGTGGTGGCTGGCAAACAAAGTGGGGTAGCCCTTAGGAGACCAGGAGGGCCATTAACTGTAGAGCAATTGCATGATGCTTGGATGGCCTATAATTCACTCCTGCAGCATGCAGCACACATGCACAATGTTCCCTTGCAACCTGCTGTGCTGTGGGCTGCTCACATAAGCACAACATCATACTGGGGCTATCTGCAAATCAACGGGCAGATCCAATCACTAATTTTGAGACTGCTCATCCACCCTGTTTTATCATCAGGCATTGTTTCTGCATTTCCTCCTGGGGAGAGTTTTCACTTCTTTCTGTTTTAGTCCTCCAGCTCTAGTACCTGTGTTTAAGGATCATTTAATGCAGGAAGATGTATTAGGTTTCTGTGTAAGCTATTAGGAATTGGCTTTATTTGAAGCTGTGAGAGGAATATCAAAAGTACGGGTTGTGGAAGCTGTCTGCAATGATTCCCTTGTGGTGTTGAAGGGGTGATATGAACAGATAAAAGTGGTCCAGAAACAATGAGCAATAAACTGGGAGGTACCTTCAGAACTGGAGAGTAAACAGCTGTTCATTTGATTCACTGTGCTTGTATTTTTGTATCCTTTTCCTGTGCAGAAGAAAAACAACAGTGTAGGTCTCCTGCAAACTGTCAAAAGGATCCGGAATCCTGGACCTTTCCAGATGCTCCAGGTGAATTACCTTCTGCAGGGAATGATGTGGGGATAAAATGGCCTCCTCTTCTTCTCCTGTAGTTGTGAAGGGTCAAGGAACAATTGTGATAGCTGAAATATGCTCCCTCAGCTGACAGGAATAAGGCATGAGATGTGAAAAAAGGAGACATCTCACCAGACTCAAAACTGACCAGAATGTGTGTGTATTTGTGTTCAGTTCTTCAGATGTTCGTCTGGAAAAATCATGCTAGACTCTTGCAAAACCAACAGGATTGACAGTTTAAATCAATATTCTCTCCATTCCTGACATTGCATGAATGCCCAAGGGATGAGGCGAGTCCTGGCCGCCTCTGGCACAGTCACGCACAGCCTGGCAGGAGCTCTCCATCGGTGAGGGCACTGAAGGACAGCCTACACCACCTCACCTCCTGAGGGCTCTTCTCCTGTGCTGCCTTCAGGGCATCCCCAGGGCAGCTGCAGCACAGAAGCCACCAGTGCATTCCATTTTAATCTCTACAATGGGCAAATTCTCTTGAAGGTTTGTGCTTGGCAGGATGGCACTTGACACCACCATTTCAGCACGTGGTTCTGCTGCTATTTCTCTACAGCACATGTGGAAACTTAGCATTTGGATCTTTGTGGTCTTTCTGTACCTTCCCATTTGATCATACTGATCATTATTTTGTACTTGTGATTTTCAACTTTTGTCACTAATTGCAGTGCTGTAATGATATAATTGTCTGCCAGATCTCTTTTATTTCAACTCAAATTTATATTCATTTAACCACAGCTTCTCTCAATTTCTTTTCAGCAAAATCCCTTTGTTTAGGTTTGGGCCCAGATTATTTTTTTTGGGAAAGCATTGAAAGAAATGGTCCTGGCTGCCTCCTTTCGACAAAAGATAACTGGAAAATATAAGATTTCTTACTTTATTGAAAGGTATTGAACTTTTTGTAAGAACTCCTTTTGATTTTGATGAACATTGAAGAGATCATTTTTATTCAACTTCATTCATATCCAGTCACTGCTATTGTTTGTATGAGACACCCACTTGCTTGCAGAACTCCAAAAGTAGTCATTGTGAGGAAAAGCCTTTTTGAAACATATATTAACTTAATTCTTTTAGTTACAAGAGAATGTTTAAAACATATTGGAGTTTTCAATCTTTTTTTCTTCCTTTTTCCTCTCCCAGTTTTTCCTTTTTGGGAAAAATAAAGGTATTTTTAATTTTTTCATTTTTTTCAATTTTACTATATTAGAAGAAAACTTAAAGACGGTTGGGAATTTTTACTTCATACAGAAAGATTTTTCTTTACAAATCAAATTCTAATTTTACTTCAGCGCCTGTACAAACCTTGACCAAATTCTTATAGAATGTGTTTGGATCAGGTTTTTTTTTAAGATTTCCCCCAAGAATATATCTTTAATACATCAATACTCAGGTTTCAAGAAACATAACATCACTTTGCCTACCTTACTTCAAGCCAGAAAGTTGTGTGCAGACACATGGAAAATATTATTTCCAAAATGACATAGAACTGGGAAAACTTATCATTCTGTACTTAGAGAACTTCTTTTTGTGTCTTTAGTGGACAACAAACTTCTTTCCCATTACCATTAATTTATATGTGTATGAAGAAGAAACATAAATGTTCTAAAACAAATTAGCAGAATAAGAGGGGAGATTTGAACAACAGCTAAAAAGACATCTGAAACCACGTAAACCAAATCCCTTTTTTTTATCCACTGTATTGCTTCCCTCTCGTTCCTCCCATACACCTTCGGCTGTGATCATCCCTTACCACCCTGTGTCCTTTTGGGATTGTGAGGTATGTAGAACTGGAGCCTGTCTTTAAAATTTTGCAGGCTGACATGGATATCAGTAACTCTGTATAGATACGGCCAGATGATTGTCTGGCTGTCTCTATGTTCACAGTTGTTATGGGTGGAAGTCTCTGGCTTCTATGTCTACCATGCAACTTTAGAAACATCCAACAAATACCAACAGCTGAGGAAAACATTTCTCATTCACCTGTCAGGGCTGACCTTGGCAGCTTCACAAATCCAGTTCCACCCAGCAGAGACATTTGTACACACAGAGCAGTTATGAAAATATTATACAACAAGAAAGTATCCTTATAAATGGTAATCTGTACGTATGTATGGTAGCAATTCTTTCAAGTGAAAATGCAAAATGGGCAATTTCAGGTCATGAAGGAGAAAGCCAGTGGTGTAAATATGTGAAACTGAACTACGAGTCCTGGGAATGTGACCTAATAAATTAATAATAAACCAGACAGACAGATAAGGAGGGCTTTTTTCTCAGAGCCCTGCAACTCACACAACTTAATCTTTGTAAGGGAGGGAAGTGTTGCAAATGCTGCCTAATATTTTTCTGAAGCTCATGTCCTCTGCAAAAAACCCTAGTAACCATGCTGAAATGATTAGAGTGATTGTACCATGAAATGGCTTGGATTTGCTCATCTGGCTTCAAGTTCAGAGGAATGACCAACAAGCTGACTTATGTTCTTAACAGTGTAGACCCAGAAGGGTTCAAGCAGATGTTGCAGGCTTACTCCGGGCAAGTACATGAAGTTTTGTGGTTTCCCTTAAGTGTTTGCTAATATCTACCACATTGCAAAGTCAAATGTCCTTTCTCAACAGAGCTGACTATTCATAATACTATACAGATGATTTAATCTGTGGTTAGGACTTTCCATTTCTACTAGAGCTGTGTAAAGTTTGAACTGCTCAAACCTACACTATACTGACATACAAACCAAAAAAGAAAAAAGAAAAAAGGTCAAAAATCCCTGTCAGTCCCAAACTGAAACCATGCCAGTTCATATGTCTGCAGTTGGGTTATGTAGTGATGCTATGACCCTGTGCATGTCCACGTGCTACTGTGGCATTGCTCCTTCAAGGCCATAACTGAATGAAATGGGAGATTTTTTATGGAAGTTTTTGACACAATTAGAAGTACATTTTAAGAACTAGAGGCACCAGGATCTCAAATGTACTTGATTCTGTTATTTGCATCAAATGTTCATCCACTCTCCTCTCTTATTTGTGACTCACACAAAAAAATAAATGCTAACTTTTTATATTGAAAATATTATTTACAATTAATTATCAGGTAAGTAATTTTAATATGATCATTCTTTCAAAGTCAATTTAAAATCTCTTTGCAGTTCTGACCATGTTGTAATCCTGAAGAGATTTGTGTTGTTTTATTGGTTTGTTCCCAGAAAAGGGGTTTATTCAAAAAAGATGAAGTTCCTGAAGAACTAGAACTAATCTCTTTTGACATTGGTGAGTGGTTTTGGACAAAAGCATTGGGTGATAAAAGATTTAGAAAATCCTAAACAATTTGTTTTGACATCTTTAAACAAAGACATTTATTTGGTTTTGCTTGAAAAACTATTTTTGATAATAAATGAAGACAGAAGACTGAGAGATTTGAGTTGCACAAACAATACATTTTATGTCCAAAGAAATACCTCTGCTGACAAAAAATGTATTCTGAGTTTCTGTTGGTTTAGCAAAATAAACAATGGGTTTTGGTTGACTGAAGATTATTTTCCTTTTTTTTTTTCAATTTGGGCAGAGCATTAAAAAAACAAAAATTCATGCATAGCACTGCTCCTGAGTAATTCCCAGAATGAAGCAGAACAAAATAAAGTTTATATCTTAGTTGAAACATCGGCCACTTTGAAATCAATGGCAGAATTCCCATTAATTTCACTGGGGTCAGGCTTTTATCTTCAGCTTTAACTTACAGCTCAGTTTTCCTTCATTATAGATTGCAGAAATGAAGGAGACTTTCGGTTCAAATCACTGCTGGTGAATCTGTCCCAAGAGAAACATGCAATACACACTTCTCGTTTCTGTCCTAAAAGAGAACTGGAAAAAGCACATTTCACCAACTTTTATAATGTATATGGGCATTTTCGAATGTATCTTAATGTCTTTGTCTGTAGTAAACCCTGTTTAAGATGTTAATAATTTTTGACAAGCACTTCCCTTGTGTCTGGATTTTGAAAGGAAAACCTAGAGCATAAAATGGCCTTGTTCTAGTCATGCAGTGGATTGAAACCAGCAGAAGCTGATAGCAAACAGCTTTTCTCAAATGTAATTTTGGTTTGCTTTCCCATGGATTTCTACTTTGCCTTCTGCTGCAAGCTGGCAACACTATTTAAAAAGACAGGATAAAAATCAAACACAGAAATCTCCTTTAAATACTAATTTTTTTATAAGCTGTACTTTCTCTCTGACATCCAAAAGCATGGAAAAAAATTATCTATATAAAAGCCTTTAGAGATCTTTCTTTAGGTCATGGAGCAAAACAGAGGGCCCCCAAAGAGGGAGTCTGCACCCTGATGGGTCAGAGCAGCTATTTCCTGTTCCAGGGCAGCCCCACATCTAGTTCCTTCTGTTTATTGAGTCAATGGCAAGTCATAGGAAAAATGCACTTTTCACCCTGGATGAGACTAAAGCAGCATTAATTGGATCACAGTTTTATTTTTGTACAGCTTTAAGGCTGTGGCCCATCTGAAAGTTTTTGAAAATTCAGCTATTTTTATGACAAAGTTGGGGATGCAATGACTTTTGTAGGCCTAGCAAGTCATCATGTACATCAAGCCACGGTAGCTGAGCATGTGCTCCTTGTTACTGAAACTTGACTGTGTATCTGAAACCCTGTGTGCCTAAAAATGTTAGTGTTGTGTGTCTTCCTATCTCACAGAACACAGCTTTGTGAGAAAGCAAAAGTTAATGTGGTCAAGGGAATGCAATAGGATTAATTTCATTCTAACCTAAATACCTACAGATGGCACGGCAACCCGTCCTAGTCTGCAGCGACATTGTTAATGAGGTCTTCACTGATGGACGTGAAAGCTGAGACTCCTCACACTCATCTGGACACCTGTTTCTGGGTAACCTCTGAATTTGGGGAAGATTTTTCACTTTCATTTTGTCTGCTGGCATTCTCAAAGTTAAAATTTAGATTAGGTGTAGATATTTATTTAATTTTGAACATGTTACCTATATAGCTGTGGTTTTCACCAATTTTCTACTGCTTTCATAGTTATATTATTCAGGTCTTGCCTGTGCTGAGCTCGGTTTTCATTTGCTCATGGTAATATGTGTTTATATTATCTCTTGCTGCTTGTGATTGGAGATTCCCCAGGGAGGCAAAACTGATAACAGCTTTCACCTTAACCAAATTAGGAATGTAAGTTTCTAACATAGTGTTAAAAAAAACAAGGAAGCAAATAAAAAAATGTGAAGAGGAAGTGAAATTCTAACTTCACATTGAATGACAAAGATACTGAATTGATGAAAACACAAGGATCATGTTCAGGTATCAATTTATAAATGCTAAGGCATAAGACAAGCCATAACGAGAGAGAAAATGGTTACAGGACTGAGCAGAACATCTCGTTAATGTGGCAAATTAAAGTAAGAATTTTAGCTTTGTGAGGAGTTATTTGTAAATACATATGTACATCCTCTACCACATGTTTCCTCCTCCCTTACAACTGGACCAGCCTATCCCTTCTTCCCATTTTCTGCAACTGCAGCCAGGCTTTTCCTTTCACTTGCTCTGGCAGCTGCAGTCCCACCCTCATCCCAACACCGAGTGCACACAGCGATTACAAATGTCTATTGCAAATGATAATTTTCACTTCTGCCTCCCAGCTACAAATTCCCATCACGGTATACCCTTTTTAAAATCTCTTCTTTATTGAGTTTCGTCAGCATAAGGCCATTGTTAATACATCTGTTTGAAATAAAAAATAATTTCCCCATGTCTGCCACCCCCTCTCCACTACAGAGTCTCACCCGATCCCAGGTTCCAGCCGTGATTAAGCAGCACATGTGTTTCAAATAAAAGCTATCTTCTCTTCACACACCCCACTCCCTCTCCCAGCTGTAGATTTCCCTACTGCATTATCCTCATTTGTAACTTTTCTGCCTTGTTTTTGGCCATGCTCTCTCATCAGTGTTTTCCCTGTTATTTTGATTTTCTTATGGATGTGTTTAGCATATTTCTTTCAAAGAAGAGGCTCTAAAAAAGTTATATCATTATTACAGTCTTCATTTAGACCAGGACACTCAAGTCTGAAGAGTTGGAGAAGTTTACTGCTTGCTCCAGAGTGGGTACAGAAGGCTCGGGAATGGCATCTTAGATTCTCTATTTGTATTCTCTACTGGTGTAAACTGGAGCTGGTAGTCTAGATCTTTGGGTTTATGGGCATATGGCCTTGTGCTGGATTGCTCTCTTTCCCTTTTAGTCTTTTTGGAGACAGGTGTGTTTGGGAAACATTACTTGCCTGTGCTTTATATATAAGATTTATTATGGGTTATGGAAGGAGTGGGGTTCAGACCTACAGGCACATCCTTTCAGCTGTTCAATGGCCAGAGATAGTCTTAAATCTGTGGAAGATCAGGGCATGGGCCTATCCTTGCTCCCATCTGCACAGCAGATGGCTTGTGCATGTCTCTAGTTTAACCCAGTGGGGCTCTGGGTTATTACCCTGGCTGCTCGTGCCTCCTACTGCAATTATTCACACCCAAACTATGTTTCAGCCTACATTGCAAAAACTCTCAGCATTGAAATACTTTCCCCTTCTTTTGCCTACGCTGCTATGAACATAACCAGAACATGATGGTGCAGACAGTCCTTACACTTGCCATGTTTATATTGTATCCCAAAACTGGTATTGTCAGCCCCAGCTACTTAAAAATTATGAGCTTGTGCTCCAAAGAATTGCCAACACAAAAGTACTAATTGGCAAGAAGTTGTGCTTTTTTGTCTGGCTTCTTGCCTTGAGCCAAGATTTTCAGCTTTCCTCTGTGACTGTAGTATCTAGATATACAAATATTCTTTTATTCTTTTTGTAAATGAATGCTGGAATTCCAGTTTAATCTCCTATTTTGGGACGGTGGTGCTTTAGGAAGGAATCACACCCTTTGTTGTGGGTCTCACTAAATACTCAGAAATGTTGGGAATGTGTTGCAAGACTTGCCTCCAAAGGAAAATTTTGTATATACCACATAACATTCCACCAAAGGTAAAAGTTTCTCATCATCTGTGTCACCTGTTAAATGTCATTACCTAAATAATGGCAAAAACAGTGAGGGAAACCATTCAGAGCATAGTGCAGTTTTCTTTCTGAAACATTGTTTTGGATAAAAATGTCTACAGGATTGACAAGTGGTTCATGTGTTAAATAATTTCTCTACTGTGAAATAAGTTTATTTAATTTTAAAATAATTTTCCACAAAAGAAAAAGGACTGTAGAGACCACAGTTATCTTGGAGTAGATAGCTAGAACCACAGTATCAGAAACAATTTTTCTGACAAAATTGGTAGAAATGCCTGTGGTTTTCCTGATTTTACTTTTATTTTATTATGACCTATATGGCTGACAAACTCACTAGAATCAAAATACTTAAATATTAAAGAGTTGAATCTAGAGACAATTGATCTGATATCCCAAAAAAGTCTCAGAGCAACTCAGAAAACCTGTCCAAAAAAATCACAATAGTACTTCTGCAAAATACTTTCTTGGTCCTTTGCAAAAATGTTTTACAATGATGAAATAAAAGAACAAAACTGAGGGAATGCTTGAATGAAGATATGTAATTTTCTGGTTAAGGCTCCAAACCAAAAGGGCACCAAAGGAGTTACATTCGACGTTGAAGCCTGTGTATGTTTTCATAGAAAGCTTCTGTATCTAACATTTGATTTCTGTACACATGATAAACCACAAAGGGAAAGAATATAGAGGGAGATTTTGGATGCCACAAAATCCCTTACTTGGAGAAGTTAAAACCAGATAATTGGTCAGCTTTCATATAAAGCTGCAATCTCCAGCCTGTGACATACTAGCCATTCTTTTCCTGTAAGGTCATCTTGACACTGCATGTTCACCAAAGGAGTAGAAAAGTTGAAGCAAGGCTGGCAGGGAGAGTAAGACGAGGTACATCTCAGCCCAGACCTCTCCAACCCACTGGAGTGAAAGCCTGAGTCAGTCCCAGGCAGCAGTGATAAATGTCCAGCACCATTAGCACATGTGGACTGGTGCAGATTGCTGGCCTAGAGAAACTGAAACAGACGTTGTGTTTGTGGATTGGCTTGTAAAACAGCAACAACAAATAAAGCCTCAAACCAACCAAAAAAACCCCAACAGAGCAGCAGTAGGTTTCATCCCTCTTTAAAAGAAAAAAAAAAAAGAAAAAAAAAGAGAGAGAAGGTGCTGTTGGCAAAGTGGAATTTTGCTTTCACACATCATCCTCATCTTCATCATTATTATTATTATTATTATTATAAAGGAGTATCTTAAATGTGGGACCTAACTTAAACATTCTTAGGCTGTATTTGCTCCCATGACCTCAGCCAAACTGGATACTGATAAACTGAATTTGTCTGAAGCAGCAGACCTTGACTACTTCTCTCATTTNTGCTGTTGGCAAAGTGGAATTTTGCTTTCACACATCATCCTCATCTTCATCATTATTATTATTATTATTATTATAAAGGAGTATCTTAAATGTGGGACCTAACTTAAACATTCTTAGGCTGTATTTGCTCCCATGACCTCAGCCAAACTGGATACTGATAAACTGAATTTGTCTGAAGCAGCAGACCTTGACTACTTCTCTCATTTCTTCACACTCTCCTGTTCAATTGACCTAAAATGTCAAAGGAGTCTCAGAGGGAAAGTTGTGATGTAAGAGAGACCAAACTAAAACCTGAGATTTTTATTTTATTGTTGTTGTTACTTCTATTAAAAGCTGTTAGATGAAAACAAATGATAGGTGATTTCTACACTGCTGAGGAGTTTAAAACAGACAATCCACTCCTGGATAATTTGTAATTTTCTGAGTGTTGGCCAAGATGGACAGTTTAGTCTTAGGTGTAAAATAAGAAATAAGGCTAAGTTAATGATGATTTTTCCCTTTGCTGTAAAGCAGGGAAAACTATAATTTTCCTGTTCTGCTTTGCTTTCTGCAGAATCTTGAAATTCTTTGTGGACACAATGGAGGCTGTGAGTTTAAAGGAAAATGTGGCTTGAAATGTTACACTTCCATGTAAAATGCATATTCCTCTGTGTGTGCATTTCCTCAACTCTGCTTATGAAATCAGTACTCATGAGTGAACTCCTCAGAGCTCTCTTTTTAACACTACAGAAAAGAAAATTGTGGGTTTGGCTCATTTGTTGTTCAAATAATTTTTAAGTGAGTTGCAGATGCAAGGCCAAATACTTTTCTGACTTGGGCCTCTGCAAGGACAGAAAGTTTATTGGGATTGGATCAAAAGACAAGAAAGTTAAGCAAGACTTGCAGAAATTAGAATTTGTCTCGAACCACCTTTTATTTTTCACTGCTGGAAGCAGTACATCAGCAGGAACCAGGGATAATACAAGTATACACTGACTTCCAAACCCCAGTGGAATTTTCAGGCCTGACAGTAGAAGTGCTTTATCTCAAATAACCACTCATATCATCCCCTTGTTGGTTCTGCTGCAGAGTTGTGGAAAGTCACTATGTGCAGGCAAGCACGTGTGTGCACCATGTAGGATGTGTGCTGCAGGCTCTGCATGATCAGCTGCACTTGGCAGCTGTCAACCACAACAGCTTCCTCTTCACAAGTCCAATGACTTTTCCTTTGCACTCCCACCATAATTGTCAATGTATTAAAGAGCTCTCTATGCCTTCAAATTTCAAGGCTTGAGTATTTGCAGACTGAGCCCTGTATTTGATTCTACTCCAGTTAGTCCATATACATGCAGCTGGTTTCATGGCTGGATTATTCCGTTCCTCCACTTCAGTGAAGTGAAAATATTTTACAGATTTTTTTGCACAGTTGAGCTGTTCATGTGTGCTACAAAATGTGTGTTCTCTGTCTGGATCTGCTGATAACTAACAAGGGCTAAAGTGGGGCTGAAGCCTTTCTGCACCTTTCTGCACCTTTCTACCAACCTGTCTATTTTCTTTGAACTAATACTCTGCTGCCATGTTGTCTCAAAATTGGCCAGTCATTCAAAAATTATCCATGGGGACAGACACACAGAGTATGATCAGACAAGACTTGTTCTCTTAGAAGACTGGACTAAAATGACACCTCAGGATGCTACACGCACACCCTTCTTCCTGTATGGGATCAGCTATCCTGTACTCTGAGGCAGGACCATTCAAGATACATGCACACAGCCATTAGCAATACAACCAGGTGAAAGAAACATTTTATTCCTTTCATTTACATTTTATGCAATACAACTTGGGATTTCCCAATACAGTTCGGTTTTGTTGCTGTTTGTCTGGGCAATAGAGCCATTCTACCAGTTTCAAGTCTCTGTGGTCAAAAGCTAGGCAATTCTCACTTGAACTTGCTACAAGATGTCTCCAGGCCATTTCACACCCAGAAGATTTAATGAGTCTTAGAAATCACATGACCTTTTTCAATGTTTAAAAGTTAGGCTTCTTATCAAAGGTAATCATTGTCCATTCTATAGTCAGTAGATAAATACTTCCAGGAGAGGGACTCATCCCAAGAGAAAGAAGTAGTGCTCAGAGCAGGCAGTGGTACATTTTCAGACCAGTCAGACTTGTCTGTGTGTCTCCAAAGGCTGGAGAAAGATAGATAGGCAGATATGTGTTGAGATGAAATCTGGACATGTTGACTTCACTGGGAATTGCTCACAGCCTCTGGAGGCGAAGATCTGTCCTCAGGTAACAAAGTCCACATGTTGGACAGCTTGCTGGTTGTGTAACACAGATACACAGTCACTAGGGACCATGTTATGGCCATGACAAATTCCTTTCTGTTAGTGAGATGAATGGGGGTTTAAAAGAGATAGAAACTGGGTGTGTTTTTCCATGTGGTCTAGTCATTTGTCTTCTACTAAAAAAATTAAGGGGTTTCTGGTATTGCCTCATTGCTGCTTCATTGCTTCTCTCCAAACCACCACCAGAGGTAGGCTGATAACATCATCTTAAAAGCAGGAATTAGTGTGTCAAAACTGATCTTGTCTTAACTCTCCATATGTTACTGTGCACTGACGAGTGACAAACTGCACAGAAAACACAGTCTCAACGTTCTCTGAAAAGGACTGCTGAAATATTTGACAAGCTTCAGTCAAACCAAGCTGTTTTCTTCATCTTGAAGCCAACTTGCCAAACAATCTTTTGACACTTTGTGGTATTTTATGTAGGATTCTTCAGTGTAACAAAGTGTAAAAAGGTCAGTGTTAAGTTATACCAGTCCTCTCTGCTGTGTTGCTGTAACAGCACCCCAAGTTGGAGTTCTCAGCTTTTCAGCTGCTCATCGGAGCGACTTCTCTGTCATAGCTCTGTGGTGTCTTAAAGATATGCCAGATATTAGATATGCTTGATACAAGGCAGCACCAACATAGTGTATTTTGAATATATTGACCATGCACGTTTTAATACCTCAGATCTGGTCCAATGGTTCATTTATTCCAAATACTTTCAAACTACTGTAATGGTTTAGAATTTGTTCTTATTTTTCTGAAGAGTCTGTTTCTTTTCCCTCAAGATTCAACTGGATCTGTTATATACAGTTTTGTGATCTGATATCTGTTGTGTTCTGAAACACTGTGAGAAATTTCCAAACACTCCCAGAAGCACAAACAAAAGGCCAGTGGGATGAATTATTACTGTGTTCAGTTTATCAAAATTAGGGTTCATGTCTCTCCCCACCTTTTGTTGTATAATTTGCAAGCTTCCCAGACCTCTGCTAACCCGCCCCTGTGTTCCCCACACTCTCTCATTTCCCTTCCCTTCACTATCTACCCTCTTTTGTTCCACGTGGTACCCCAATAGCCCTCTCTGCCACAAGCCCAGAGGCCTCCCGATGCCACTTGCCTGCCTTTTCCAAAGGTTGCCATCCTTTTCCAGAGGACATAATTCATAACATTTTATATGGAACAGCTGTTCCTAGAGAGTAAACCGGCTGTCTAGCTAGACAGCTAGAATAAACACAGAATAAACCAATTGTCTAGAATAAACCAATGGCTTGTACCTTTGCAAATCACTTTTCTACCACCCAGGACTAGACAAAAGAGGGCCTGGGCTTTCTAGCACATCGCTTCATCACTCCTCTCCCGGGATATTTTTACTTCTATTTATTCACTGCATAAGTGAGAACAAACATCTTTTACTGCCCACCTCTAAGGCTATAATTTTGTCTCTCTCATGATTTTGTGCTGTGATGTTTCCATTAATTCTCTTGTTCTCTAAAAAAAGGTGAAAAAATTACCAGCAAAGCTGTTGAAGTCTGAGTTTCTAAAATTGCTTCTTAATATTGCTCCTGCTTCCAAAACATCCCCACAGTATGTTTGATTAGCTTGAATTTAAAAATAGCAGACAGCTTTGTCTCAGTCTCATCTCTTGCAAATCAGGCAGCCCTCCTGCACCCAAACCAGCCAACTCCCTAAATCTTGAATGTAGTTGCACAGATGGGAGGTGGCCATGTCACATTCAGCAGAATGGTGTGAAGGTCTTGCTGTCTTTGCAATTTGCCTGTACCCAGGTGTTCTCTCTTGCCCTTTATTCAGTCTTACTTTGGGAAGGGTAGTGGTGGCACTGGTTAGGGATTGTCCTTTTCAATCCATTTGTACAGCATCCATCATCACTTGGCCCACAGCTGCAACTGGAGGGCAACTCCACTGTCTGGCTTAACAGAAGTTGGATTAGAAATGCAGAAATCCAAGTCCCTTTGGCCTCTTTTCTGTATAGTAAGTTCTCACCAAATAGTTATTTTTGGCTCTTTTTTTGACATGAATTCAGGTGGGGCAAGACAAAGAGATGGGTGATGCTGAGACAAAGCCCATAACTTAGCAACAGGAAAAAGAAGGACCTTCTTTTTGTGACCCTGGTTGTTACAGCTACTTTTGTCTTCTTAGAGCTCAATGGAGACTTCTGTTTTTTAAATAAGAAAAGCTGGATTGACTTTCATGGATATCATAAGAAGCATCCTCCAAAGTGTCCCAAAGATCTCCCTGTTGCCGAAACAGGAACCTCACTTTTATCCATCCTTGGCCCAGCTGCTGCCACATGCTAAAAACACCTTATCTCTGCTCTGTCAGACTTCCCAACAAATGCAAAGTGAATTTCCATTCCAGGCAGGATTTCCTATTAAGCTGTTGACAAGATCTGCCCACTGTAATTTTTGGGGAGCTGAAGGGTGTCTCTGAGCTGGCTGTGTCTGTGTGGCCTGGATGTCAGCTAAACTCAGTACAGTTTGAGGCTTCACGTTGTAATTCTTTATTGCAGCTTCTACTCCTCTGTTGTCTCCTCCTGTGTTCTTGGATTCTTACCTACCACAGATTTTGCTCATACACACTCAGAGCCTGTCTCCTTCCCTCCCCTCCTCCTCTGGTGCAGAAGACTAACAGGAGGAAAAACTGGAGCATGTACATAAATGTTTATCTAGTGCATGATACAGTAGCCACACTTCAATGTATTTAATTGTATCTTTGTTGGCTCGCACAGGAATTAGAGAGAAGCTGCAAATACAGAAGATAATCCTGATTTACGTTACCTCTAATGTGAGCGCTTTCTCCATCACCATTCATCACCCTGCTGGTGATTCATAAATGAATGGCCATAAATTACAGCTTTATATGTTATTTCAAGGCTATTTGACATAGGGCTCTCTAATGTGAGGATCAAGACTGGAGGAAGATCAGTTTCAAGAGACCTTAACTCCAAGAGCTTCAGAGAAAGATGATTAAACACATTCTCCTATTTTTATGACTGACTTCTGCTAGAGTTTCCACAAGTCTTTGAGGGCCTATACGTGAGCACCTTGGCTTCAGTCATGGCTTCTTCCAATTACGGAATAATCTGAGCTCTATCTTTTGTTCAATGCTTTCTGTTACACAGACCACCTCCTGATGGACCAGAACTCTCCTAAACCCTCTGCTTCAGTGTTTTTCATTGAACATTTGATTGAACATTTGAGGAAGGGTTGTGATCAACTCTTCACAAAAATCATGACTATTTCCATTGAATCAAGTCCCTCACAACTTCTTCCAAAATTATTCCATGTATAAGTGAGTGCACTTACTGTGCTTCATGACAGAATAAATAAGGTGTGAACAGTGAGCTTTTGGAGTAACTTCTGTTAACTCTACTGACACATTTCTGACATTTTGGTTTTTAGTTCTAAAAACATGTCCCTGAACTTGCAGGAATGACCATGAGCTTAAAGAAACAGGAGTGTTTCACAAGTATGTATATATATTCAGTACCCAAGGAGAAAAGAACCCCAGATGGAATAAACTATAGTGAATTTACTGCAATTTCCCTCCAATTTCCTAACCAGCTGTGGACTTTTATATCATCTTTGGGATTTTTCAAGAAACATCGTGCTTTTTAACAAGTCATTTGCAAAGAAATACAGTCAGAAAATTTTTCATCCCTCTTCCATTCTACTATTGTGTTGAAGTTTGAGGAATGAGCAAAAAGGAAGAAAATAAAGAAGGAAAAATGTGCCAGCAAGTTATTAATCTGTCTACTGCATTTTGCCAGCAAATGGGGAGTGTCATAATTTTTTCTAATTTGATCACCAGCATTTTCTGTTTGCAGAAAGCAGAACCAGAAAGAAAACCCCTGTGAACCTTGTCAACATTCTAGAGCTCCTCCAGACTCTGGATGAAGATCTGAAAGGCTCTGCTGCACTTCTGCCAAGCTGTCGAAGTGCAAAGGTCACTCTACTCTCCCTTGGGACTCATCTGTTTCCATCACGTTTACAGACAAGGCAGAGGAGTCTTTCAGCCTCAAACAAATGGCAGGAGGCCTAAGGAACAAAAATGAAAAAAGAAAAAACTTGAGGCCCTCTTCAGGAACGGGTGCTCTGGTCTGGAGGCACACAGACAGGCAGGCCACATTATCAAAGTGCATCCGGCTGCGTGTCTGGCGGGGTGTTTATATGGGCCACAGTGCTGGACGTGCTGTCTGGCTTATCTGCCTTGGTCTCTTTCTGCTTCCTTCATTGAGGAAATACCTTTTCTCTGGGGAATCTCTTAAAGACTCCTGGCAGCCTGTTCTCAGAGTGCCAGGGCCTCTGATTGCCAGCAGCACCTAAACAGAGGTAGCTTTAGCCCCAGTCACGGGCAGTGGGCAGGGCAGTCTTGCATGGATCAGAAATAGCTTGGCTAGATACTTCCTGACTGGAAAAGTGGCAGAAAATGCTAAGGTTCTTCTCTCTTCTCCTGAACACGAGAGCCAAAAGACTTTTTGGACTACCCTGGTGTGTCTATCTGGGTTTTTTTTTTCCCCATATAAATTTTCACAGAGTGGGCATGACAATTGTGTGGGTTTTCCTGTCTCAAACCTGAGAATTACTGACCATCTTCAAAATATAGAATCATAGAATTGTTTAGGGTGCAAAAGACCTTTAAGTTCATTCATTCCAGCTACTAACCCAGCACTGCCAAGTCCACCACTAAACCACGTCCACAAGTGGCACATCTACATGTCTTTTAAACAGCTCCAGGTATGGTGACTCCACCACTGCCCTGAACAGCCTGCCCCAGTGCCTGGCCATCATAACAGTGAAGACATCACCCCTAACATTCAATATAAACCTCCCCTGGCACAACTTGAGTCCATTTCCTCTGATCCTGTCACTTGTTAATTGGGAGAAGAGACCAACCCCCACCTGGCTACAGCCTCCTTTCAGGGAGTTGTAGAGAGTGATAAGGTCTCCCCTGAGCCTCCTTTTCTCCAGGCTAAACACCCCCAGCTCCCTCAGCCACTCCTTGTAGGACTTGTGCTCCAGACCCTTCACCACTTTTGTTGCCGTTCTCTGGACTCGTCCCAGCCCCTCAATATCCTTCTTCTAGTGAGGGATCCAGAAGTGGGTAATGGGATTCAAGGTGTGGCCTCACCAGTGCTGAGTACAGGGAGACAATTACTGCCTTGGTCCTGCACTGTTTTTTTTTCTGAAACTGTATTGCTTTTTCCATCAATCTCTCTTTGAGCTCTGGATCTTGAGTTGTTGTTTTATGAAATTCAAGAGTTTCCCCTCATCCCTGTCAAGAAGACCCAGCCATAGATCTGTAATGCCCTCTCCAGAACTGGGTATTTTCCTGAAAGGACATGCACAGCAAGTCAATAAGCTTGATGTGAGGTGCCAGCAGGTGCATCAGATATGACTGCAGAAGCAAAAATGTGATCATGAGTTGACAAGAATGTGTGTGTGGTCCTCAGGATGCCTACATTTATGTATGACCATATAAATCACAGAGCTATGAATGCCATGTGCTTTTTTTTTCTCAGTCCTTGGAAAAAGACACTGGATCAACTAATAAAAACTATTTTTAGCTTCAATAAATTTTATTCCTTTCTTTATCATGTCCTGCAGCAAAATTTCTTGCTGTTTGAAAAAAAAACCCCACTGATTTATTCAAAAGAAGGTCAAAGGCTTTCTATGCAATTTTAATCTCTTCTTCTTGTTTAAATACAGACAAAATAAAAGACTGCTGGCATTCTAAGCTGTGCATGACTTCTGGCTCATAAAGGGCTCTGGATCTATTCACAACTATCAGATATACCTCTATTAATCCCCACTTCAAAAATAATAGTGCAAATACCCTGTTCCTCATACCCTTATCCTATATCCCTCCACTAAAATAAGTGCTGACAAGATGTTTGTTTGAAATGCATCTGAGAACAATGCTCTTGAAGAGTACTTTCATGTTTGTAACAGAAAGTATCTTCTAAAGCCAAAGATTTCTTAAACGTGCTCCAAACCTAGATTACTCTCTACCCATTCCAAACAAAGAATTTCTTATAAATTCTGTCTCTATAAATTTTTTCTATTAGATACAAAGTTTGGTTCTTAATGCACTTGATTTATTGAATGTCTTGTAAACTGGATGCTACAAGTTACAAACTATAAAGATCCCCATATTGGCCTTGAAGAAGCCAGCTGTGAATCCAGCTGCACTCTAGCTCTGACAGCACAGAGCTCACTGCAGGCTGAATTAATGCTCCAAGAAACATGAAAAATTATTTTATGACTACAGATGCTTTGTTGTTGTGGTTTAACCTAGCAAGCAGCTAAACACCCCAAAGCTGTTTACTCTCTCCCCCTAGTAGGATGGGGTAGAGAATCGGAAAAAAGTCAAAACTTATGCGTTGAGATAAAGACAGTTTAGTACAACAGAAAAGGAAGGAATAATAATAATAATAATAATAATAATAATAATAATAATAATAATAATGATAGAAGAATACACAAAACAAGTGAGGCACAGTGCAGTTTGCTCACCACTCTGACTGATGCCTAGCCCACCCCTGAGCATGTCACCACCCCCCAGGCAACTCTCCACAGCTGAACATACTGTTCAGCATGACACTGTATGCCATGGAATATCCCTTGGATCAGATGGGGTCAGCTCTGTCCCCTCCCAGCTGCTTGTGCACCCCCAAAACTCTGTGGTGTTGAGGTGAGTGAGGAGCAGAAAAGTCTTTGTCTAAGAACTGCTCAGCAATAGCTGAAACATCAGTGTGTTAACAACATTATTCTCACCCCAAGTCCAAAATACAGCACTGTACCAGTTACTAGGAAGAAAAATAACTCTATCCCAGCCAAAATCAGGGCAGTTGCCTATCAATTCTGGTACTCAAACAAACTTTTAAAAGTCAGCAGAGACAGCTATGTTGCTGTCCACCATGTGAATATCTCTAAGGCAAAAGACAATTCTGGGTTAGGAAAGTTTGCTGTCTGATTCTTATGCTAAATGTCTTTCATATCTTGAGAAAAGCTGTCTTCATTCTTTTCTATAAAAGCACTCAACTCCTTTGCGATGACTATCAGCATAAGGAGCATTTTTATTTAGGAGAAACCATTATTTCTTGATTATTTTTTACGTTAAAGGTTTTGGAAAGGCACATCTGAGGTACACCTGCAATTGGTTTGTCTCCTTTCCTACATCCATCTAATATTGGGTCTAAAACCATGGACTGAGGGAATGGAAGACATCCCATGCCTGTTGCTGTTCTGCATGCCAGGCATTGCATCCCAGAAGCTCCTTTTCCTGACATAAAGGGGATTTGCAAAGATGGGGCAAGTAAAAGGGTGAGGGAAAACAGTCACAAACTGCAAGAGGAAAATTCAAATTGGACATAATTGGAGAACTTTTCAGCAGGAGCCTGGTTCAGCATTGGAGCAGGTGCCCTAAGACCCCCACCCTTGGAGTTTGCAGAGGTGTCCTGGATATTAGGTCCTGAACAATGTGACAGAGCCTGGAAATTAGCTCTGCTTTGGAGAGGGTGCTGGCCTAGATGATCTCCTGAGGTCTCTTCCAAATAAATTTTGCTAAGAATCTATAATAACAAAGTTGTAAAATTAGCTTAATTAGTAATTTGAAAATGACTAATGCTTGAAAGTTCTGAAAACTGTAATTCCTATTTTGAGGGGAGGTTTTTTCTTTGTTTCACAGTCTTTTTTCTAACTTTTCTACTAAGTTTAACTTCTAAGGCATAGGAACCACATATTATCCTTTATGATGCTTCAAGAAAATACCTGATGGGATGTAGACAGATAATGGGGGAGTGGCTGCCGTATTCTGTTGATCTTGACTAACTGCTGTGTGTGTCCTCGGACAGGTAGAAATTCCCTGGAGTTCATCAAATATTCAGGGCAAAGGCAGAACAAAAAGTCAGGCAACAGCTTTTTTTTTTTTTTTTTTTTTTTTTTTTTTTTTTTTTTTTTTTTTTTTTTTTTTTTTTAATTTGGCCTGCTGGAGTGTCTTCATTTAAGACAATTTAAGAGGTAGACACTATGGAATGAGTTGCCTCCTCTTATAGGTTTAACCAATCCCTTTCCACCAATAAGGAGAAATTAAATATAAGTAGATATAAGGGAAAAAAATAACTCTTTGTTAATAAGTGAAACAGCCACAGACAAAAAATTATAGTAAATAATCACTATGTACAAAACTGCTAAATCTCACAGAAACCCCCCCAGGAAAAAGAGAAACCCTTGAGAGGTGGGCCTGTGGAAACCCCATGAAATTCAACAAGGCCAAGTGCAAGGTGCTGCACCTGGGTCACGGCAATCCCAAGTACAAATACAGGCTGGGCAGAGAACAAATTGAGAGCAGCCCTGAGGAGAAGGACTCAGGGGTGCTGGTGGATGAAGCTCAACATGACCAGGAAATGCA
This sequence comes from Aleadryas rufinucha, assembly GCA_013397815.1. Lineage (NCBI taxonomy): Eukaryota > Metazoa > Chordata > Aves > Passeriformes > Aleadryas > Aleadryas rufinucha. Next base: position 86,547 of record VZTH01001979.1, read on the forward strand.
CTCTTGGAAGCCCAGAAGGCCAGCAATGTCCTCGGCTGCATTAAAAACTTTGTGGCCAGCAGGCTGAGGGAAGGGATTCTACCCCCTGCTCCTCTGTTGTGAGACCCTATGGGGTACTACATCGAGCTCTGGGGTTCCCAGCAGAAGGAATACATGGACCTGTTAGAGTGAGTCCAGAGGAGGACTACAAAGATGGTCAGAGGGTTGGAACAAGGCTTCAGGGAGATCATACAGCACTGGTACTAAGTATCAAGGGCATGTGGTGATAGGACAAAAGGTAATGACTTTAAACTGGAAGAGGGTAGATTTAGATTAGATAATATGAAGAAATTCTTAGCTCAGAGGGTGGTGACACAGTGCAACAGGTTGCCAGAAAAGTCGTGGATGTCCTGTGCCTGGAAGTGTTCATAGTCAGGTGGGTCAGAGACATGAGCAGCCTGGTCTAGTGGAAGGTGTCATTGCACATGGGAGGTTGGAACTGGATGACCTTTGAAGGTCCCTTCCAATCCAAACCATTCCATGATTCTGTGATTTGATGCTGCAACACAAATCCCCTCGCTGTCTGACAGTGCTCGGAGCAAATTCCTTTGACCCCTTTACTCAAAGTGGATCCTCAGTACCCGGTACACTCAGTTCGGCACGGCGCGGGGCCGCTCTCGGGGCGGGGGTGAGGTGTGCGGGGATGTGGGGGGAGCGGGAGGTGCGGTGTCCTCGGAGCAGAGGGAGCGGTGTGCAGGGATGCGGGGGCAGAGAAGGGAGCGGTGTGCGGGGATGCGGGGGCNGACGCATGTGATCCTTTTTTTTCTCATTGCTATGGAGACAGAGCAAAGCAAAGGGTAAATACACGGACAATGGCTAAAGACAATTTTAATTTTCATCCCCGCTTAAATGTCACAGGTTTGTATCGCGCTGCCGCTGTAACCCGAAGCCGGCATCCGCAGCCCGACGGGCGAGCTGGTCCCCGAAGCCGGAGGAATACAAGTCCCTCATTATTGCCAAGTGGGATCAGAGCACGTAGGTCTGTTTAGACACTGCGAAGCATTATAAGAGGGCTCTCTTCAGGGACAGCCATAAAAGCCTCCTTCTTCCCCCCGTTAGAAAAGAGCAGCTGTATTCTTCTTACGTGGACCCCGCCGAAGGTTGCCTGTCTCTACACTGCAAGGGTTGTAGGTCAGCGCGGAAAGGCAAATTTCATTTCACTGTCTGAACAGGCTTTCCCAGTGCAGGCTTGTGCTTTGGGTGGGAGCTGCTCTCACCCCTGTGCACGTAGCTCGTGGCTCGGGAGAACTGGTGGGGAAGGTTTCTGAGGCTGTGTATTGCTTTTCTGACAAATATTTTGGCAGCACTAAACTAACTTTACAGTATAATCCTGAGCAGTCTCATAGATTAGGGTATTTCAGGCTATTCATTACCTGTTCATGGCCACTCCAAACACCTTTGACATTAAATTAAAACCATAACCACTGCTTATTAAACAGGAGAGATAGGCTGTCTTACAGTGCCAGCACTCTCTAATTTTGTATCTGGGGCTCAGCCTGGTTTTCCCTCTTCAAAGTCAGTGACAAAGCGCTCAATCAATGATATAAATAAACAGGATTGAATTGGTTATTTTATAGGTACATGAGTGCCTCATTAATTGCTGAGTGTAACAGATGTGAACAGGGTGCTCTAAACTGTTTACCAGCTGGTTCTTGGAAATGAGACTTCCTGGATGACTTTCCTGTTGAGATATGCTGCCCGCCCTTGTAATTCCCGTGGTGGTTCCTGCTTCCCAGCAAGACCAAACTCCCCATTCACACACAGGATCACTGCTGGCGTTGCCACCAGAGTTGCTAGAAGAGCTCTGGTCAGGAGCCTGGAAGATATTGATTGCTCTGAGCAGTTTCCCAGTGTGAGCCTGCTCATGACACACACAGCATCCAGAAATGTGAGACACACTGTCTGTGACAGGGCAAACCCCAGGAGCACGTGGACTGCTCTGCTGCATCTGGAGCTGGGGGTGACCTTTCCTGAAAGGACAGACTGGCTTTGAGCCAGGCTGGGAGTCAGGATTCTGCTGGATTTCTGTTAATTGTATTAATTGCAGCGATCTCTCCTTGGCACTGCTTTACTTGGAAACCTGTGTGTGCTCACAGACAAAAATCTTGGCATGTGAAGGCTGAATCTTTTGGTTGGATTTGAGAAGGGGGAGGAAGAGAACAGGAGGGACTGACCAGCTGGGCTCCTTTCAGTGCAGTCAGGAAATTCAGAGTTGCTTCTGCTGCATTCCAGTACCACAGTGCAGTGTTTTACAGGCTTCTTGCTGCTAGTTAAATATTTAACATACACGTGAAGTAAGACAAAAGGAGGGAAGGAAAAACCAACAACCCTCATGTGACAGTATATCGAGAAGCAATCTTGTATTGACATGGAGAGGAACTAGAGGATTTAAGAAGTCTTTTTGTCTTCGAAACCTTGTGGTTCTGCATTCATTTGTGAGGGCATATTTTAGATGCACAGAGAGCAAATCTGATGCTTTGTGTCAACATCCCTCATATGCTGTATTTATATGAACGTGAGGCACATTCTGACTATTACTTATCATAATACATAACAGTCTGGCCAAGTGCCTTCTTCATTTATGGTTTCCTGGTTTGAAAAGCATACAGTTATTACCAGATGTTCCCAGAAGGAAAAATCATATGGAAAATTACTACAAAAAGAGTCTCTGGGTTAAACGACCTGATCAGTTCTCCAGTGCTGTGTCGTGAGATGGCATTTTTTTCCTGCACAGACTCACTTATGACTTATTAGAAAAAAAATAAAAGGATATTTTGCTATCAAGGCATAAAAATTCCTCTCCAGGTTCACAAAGACTTTAGGAGAATATCTAGGAGTTATGTTTGTAATTAATAATAATATAAATTGATTTTAATACCTCAATATATAACCAGAAATCTTTATTGTAGTGTGTGGTATGGGCTTTTGTTTGTGTTGGGTTTGTTTTCCCAGAAAATCATATAACAGTATTTACAAGGATTTAAAAAAATAAACCAAAAAATTTAGCATTGCTCACCTGGTTCTATACAAGGTTGAATGCCTGGTAAAATACCAGATGAGCCCAGCTGTTTCAAAGCACTTTAATTCACTTTTGACCAAGATACTCACATACTGAATAAATGCAAAAGTTGAATTTAACAGGGTCAGGCTGATGTTCCCTTATCCTTCAGGGAATCTCTGTCTAATTGTGTATGGACCATAACAGCAGGCTCTTTAGATATTTATTTAGATCTCTCATATGAAATGTCCCCTCCGCCCCTCTCTCTCTCCCTGATTTTAGGGCATAAAAATATATGTCTGTAGATTAAACCCTGATATCCTGTTAAAACAAACCATGCATATACCTCAGAAGGATTTTGGCAAATAATTGAAATCTTTCAAATCTGAGCAAAATCCCTTGGTAACATAAACTGAACTCTCTGGAGGTCAATAGAACAGGGACTTCCTGTAGGAGAGGACTTGAGCAGTGCTCCCAAGACCTCTGCAGATTCATTCAGGCAAAGGATAAAAGATCTTGCCTTGAAGTGCTCCTCATTCTTCAGCTCCTTACTTTTATCAGGAACTGTGGCAACACGGAAACTCAAAACAGCTGAAAGCAGAGCATATGTGCCTGAATGGAAGAAAAAAAAGAGAAGGCATATCCCTCTTTTTGACTTGACTTAGGCTTCTGGAAGACATTTGACCATCATGGACACATTCACTCTGCAGTATTTCTCTTATTTCAAGATATTTTTCAACACCCTTAATTCTTCTAGGTTCTTCTGAAGCGGCCATTTGAATGGTTACTCAAGACAGGCATCTAGAGCTACCAGTTCGCCTTGGTTCTACTCTATTCCATTTCTCTAGATGTTTTTTTTCTCACTGAAATGACTACATCCTGATGAATTACCATGCATTTTCAGTATGGCACTGTTGTGTCGATCCAGAGTTTACCCCCTGCATCTTTAGGAATGCAGGGCTGCAAGGGTGCTGTTTCTGGTACAAGCCTTCCCCTTCCCTGGCTCTTCCCAAGCAATTAGGTTTGTAAAGAGCTTTTTATTTTTAATTTATTCCTTTTGTTTGCATCAACATTTATTTTGGACTCTGTTGCCATGGCAAGCTAAAATGGATGATTCCTCCAGTAGCCTGTCAGTTTGTTTCCAAAAATTTGTCTCTGTCTCTACAAAGTAATTATTTTTGCTGGCATCCATCTACCTTCACTAGTTTTCAGATGGACTTGATGTCTCTTTCTCTCAGCATGAGGGTTTTGAGTGCCTGCCATTGCAAGATTTTTGTTGTTGTTGTTATTGTTGTTGTTGTTGCAACTTTTGCCTTTCATCTGGTGCAGCATCCTCACAAACCTCCAAAATCCTGTGCTCTCAAAATCCCAGCACTCTTGTGTCTCCTGCTTTTGCAAATCATGGCTCTATAAATGGCAATTTCCAAGATGACTTTTGTCACTTTTGGTATTTTCTTGTCTACAGAAATATATCAACTACTGAGGAATGTCTATGACAAATTGAAACCAGCATCCTCTCAGAAACTGTTGCAGTTAATGGACGTTGGCATTGGTCCCTTCAACTGCCTGCTCCAAAAGGCTTTAGTCTGTGTGTACCATAACGAAGCATCCATCTTTGAGGACCAACCTGTTATCAATTGCCATCAGTTCTAGTTTTCAGTTATTAAAAACATGCTACCATAAATATATACATTCATAGATAAAATATATATATAGATAAAAAGAGAGATTTCACCTCTCTTGCAGCATTGACCCATCTTTTCCCACTTAGTAGAGCTCTCCCCTATCATCTCCAAACTTTGCTGACCACAGAAGGGTGAGACCCCTCATTTCAGGGGTATTTGGAAAGGCTTTTTGCACAGAGCCCTGTAGGATTCATTCTTCTGCTCATTGAAATCTTAAGCCTCTCAGTGTCTGTAATTTTGAAGTACCAGCAGGCTCAGCCACGTATGATGACACACAGACTGAATATTAATCAGCATTTTGTTCAGGCTGAAGTGATTTATGGCTGCTTTGCCATGTGCATCTGCCACATGGTACTGGAGGCAGTTTGCTTTCAGGCCCATTGATAAAATGACAATTGGCTCTTAAGAGCTACATCTATATAAAAAATTAAGCAATGCCAGTGAAAACTCCCAGGCACTGGAGGTTGACATTCTCTACAACTAAATTCAACATTTAATTCACCAAGATGAATACAGTGGCTCTGACAGCCCACCCCTGGTAGTCCTGCCACCTCTGACTTAACCTCTACTCTTCCTCCCTCAGCCCCTTCATCAGCCGTGGCTGCTCTTCATCAGCGCTGTCAGTTCTGCACAGCTCCTGACATCCTCCCTGCAGCTACCCCGGCTTTTGTTAATCAGAAAAGCAAAAATTTAACACCCATCCTGCTGAAAGTAGCCCGCTGGTTTCAGAGGGAGCAGGATGTTGCCATAACAGTTTGATTATTCACTTCATGTAATATTTTTATTTTTTAACAAAGGTGTTTACTTTTTAAACAAAGACCATTGGCTAAGCCATGGCAACAAGAGTGTCTGTGTAGCCAGCAAACACTTATTATGTGGGTGGGTGGTTTGGATGGTCTTGAATACATAATTAAATTTGGTTTTCCTTTCAGCTCCCTGTGGTGTGTTATTTTTTTATATTTAAAAGTTATCCCATCTTGAAGACAACTGTTTTTTATTATTAAAAGGACAGTTTAAATGCACTTAGTAAAAGCAAGTCTCTTTCCTTTTATGTCTCAATCTTTTTCCAAATAAAGAAGTCCTTTAGTGCCTATGATCAACTTCTGCAGTCAAAATGTTTCTCTAAACATTTTCTAAAGGTCTAGAAGTTTGTACACTTAATGGAATAAGGTCCTCATTTCCTGATCCTTAAAATATTCAGCATTAGCTTGTATGTTTTATACTGTATCAGCAAAATTGAAGATATGGTGTGTTTCCCTTGCTGTAGAAGAAAGAAGCTCCTGCATACTCTTTCTGGTACAGGTAAAAGGGAACAGCACATGAATAAGTGACCAGTATTGCAATAAGCTGAACTTCTGCAGTCCCCGTGGGATGCACCAGTGACTTTGAACCATGGTTTGTCAGCACAAGTGACCCCATCAGTTCTGACAGTGACAGCCCAGTGGGCTTTGCAGGAGTACAAAGTCTGTCAAATTGGGTGGGTACTCAGACAGGTGGAAATTCTCCAAGAACATGTATGATAGGAACAATTGGAGGTGAGGATCAAACCCACAAATGCAGGGCTGGAGTAACTGGTGGTGAAAGGAGTACAGCGAAGTGAATTTGGAGATTATGAGAGAGCTAAAGTAAAATAAGAATATAAAAGGTCATTTGCTTGTGAACCAACGCCTTTCTTGTTCTAATTATTTCTTTTTGTTTCTTACCTAGTTTTTATTAGCATCACGGAATCACAGGATGGTTTGAGTTGGAAGAGACCTTCAAAGTCATCTAGTGTACCCCCACACTGCCATGGGCAGGGACACCTTGCACTAGACCAGGTTCCTCAGAGCCCCATGCAGCCTGGTCTAGAACACTTCCAATGGCATGGCATCCCCAACCTCCCTGAACAACCTCTTCCAGTGCCTCACCAACCTCACGGCACAGAATTTCTTCATGTCCAACCTAAACCTACCCCCTTTCAGTTTAAAACCATTACCCTTTGTCCTGTCACAACAGGCCTTGGTAAATGTTTCTCTCTGCCTTTCATATAACCCCCTTTACATATTGAAAGTTTGCTATAAGGTCTCCCCAGAGGCCTCTCTTCTCCAGGCTGAGCAACCCACATCCCTCAGCATTTCTTCATCAGGGAGGTGTTTCAGGAGTGTTAGGAGTGTCACAGCAAGGTTCAGATAGTGCAGCTGAGCTGATGAAGGTCAAGCCTGGTGCCTCAGTGATAAGGGATGAAGAGCACATATATGGAAAGTCTGAAGGAACCAGATACCTAAAAAAAGAAGATTGAGGAGAGCATGGCATGCTTCTTGTGTGTTAATATTGATACAGGGAGGAGAGGAAACCATCGTGTCCCATATTCGGTAGGGGAGAGAATAAGTCTGTTCATAACCAAAGGCTTTCTATTGGAAAAGAAAAAACCTTTGAATATATAAGGGCTCTGAAACACTGGCTAGCAAATTATGTGTGAAAAAGCTTTCACTGAATGTTTTCAAGAACAGGCAGATGACCCTCTACTGAGGAGGATTTAGTGTGCTTGATCCTGTCACAGTGCAGGTTATTGGGCTACAGTTTTTGGTGTGTGTTTCTCTTTAGCTACAAAGTTCTGTAATGTACACTCTCCATGGACAATCTGGGAGAAATTAGAGTTGAGTCCAAACAATCAGGCTGGGACTGATACCCATGTCTAGATGAAACAACCCGAATATGAAGGCGGAAATTCAACTAAGTAGCTACTATTAAAAAAGGACTATAAATAAATTGCTAGAGTTTGAGGCAGTCTCATTACTGTGGGAAACCATGAAAGAAGAGTTATTTTTAACTCTCCTGTTGGCTTTTCTATGGTAGTTCATCTGGTGATTTATTGAAACACATTTGTAATGATTTCACTAATACACACATGACATGATGAAAAATGCCATGTTTAATGAGTTTTATGTGATCCATAACAAACTGCAGACAGTAAAAGCCTGATGACACTTTTAAATTCTACAGGGCAAGAAAAAATTTAATTTCAAAAGCAGGAAACTAAATTCTGAGAAGTGTTCCCTCTTTAATTTACCATTAAATCCAGGGAGAAGTGATAATTTTAAAAGGTTCCCTAATTAAATGTTAGTCTATTGAGTCAATACTACAAGGAACTGAAAGTCAGTTGGGATAAAACAGAACCATGCAACTATCTGGAATCTGTTTTTCACTGTCTCTTGGTCTTTGCCAAACATGATTTGCTTTTGCACGGCTTTTGTATTTACTTAAAATTACTTCTCACATAACCAAATAATATTATAACAGAAAGGAATAAAGTCAGCAAATCTAATGTTCTCTTTCTGGAATGTCATATTGTGCCATAAGAGGCATTTAATTTAAATTCTAAGAGCTAGTTACAGTTGTTTAGAAAACAGAATTAATTTTTCCTTTGCACTCAGAGTCTTTCCCCATTTTGGTCCAACCTATAAGTCTACACAGCTAACTCAGCTAATTGCCCAGCCATTTGCTCATCTCCATTAAAATGGCTCAATACTCAGATAAAAATAGATAACAAATGGGCAACCCTTTTAAGGTTTGGAGGTTTTTTTCTTTACATGCTTAACAGTGGGCTTTTGAACTTTTCCAAGTAAGAAGAAAAGAAGCTTGAATCTCTAGTGACTAGCTTACTATAGCTTTAATTCAAATCTGAATCTCCCATTAAGGTCACCTCTGTAGTGGTTTGAAGTTTTCCTTTTCGTTAACCTCTGCATTGAACTGAATATTCCTCAGATTCCCTAATTAGTTACAGTTGGAGCTTTAGAGACTTTCAAGACCTTCCTCTTTGAGCTAGGAAGAAAAAGGTTCAAACAATGGTCAGGAAACCCTAAAACCTCTTATCTCTCAGCAGTTCGATTAGACAAGAGGAGTACTGTCTTGATGGATTGAAAGTGCTTTCTACTAGATAAGAACAGGAAAGATAAGAACATTAAGGTCTCTCTTTTTTTTTTTTTATGGAAGAAATGACTGCTTTCCTTTTAAGCACTATCTTTTCTTCATGTACACATTGCAGGATAAACAGAATGTGTTTGCAATTAATATTTATGCTCACGTACTCATTGTGCCTCAATTCTTTAACAGACACAACAGAACAATATAAGATTAAATAACTGTCAAAGCAGTCAAAGCTTACTGAGTGCCTTATTATATATCCTGCAGCCCTAGTGATGCTGTAAAAGAAGGTAGAAAAGGTGATGGTATGAAAATAAGCAAAAAATTGTATTTGTTCAATGTATTCACATTTAGACGGCATTAAAAAGTAAATATAGGTGTGAGAAAGACACTGGCTGCCCTAGAAGATGGTTGTGTAAATGTTCTATTTATTTTTCTCCATTCAGTGGGTTGGTTGTTGCTTTTCTGACAGTTGCTTTCCATTAATCACTTTGGTTCTGAAAGGCCTTAGAAGGAAATTGTTTACAGATATTTTCCTTTGCTCTGACAGAAATATGAAGCCATTTTCAATCAGCTTCCTCCTGTTCTGCATTTGTGGCCCAGCCATTTCCCCATTTAAGTCAATCAGGACATAGCCATTGACTTAAACTGGAGCAGATGAAGTTCTTTACCTAGCAGTGGCTGAAGAGCCAGGGAGATGAATGTTTTTTACAAGCAAAAGGGTATTTTAATAGCTTAGCTTTTTTTCTAGTTGATTTAACTATGTCTTCCACTGCCACTACAGAGAAAGAGACCTTACAGCCCTCCTTTTAAGGAGCCTCAGGGCTTCATTTGTTCTCAGGTGTACTTTGGTCACTTTGCATTAAACAGTTCCACTCACAATTTTCCTAAGACCTCAAAGTCATAATCCAATGTACGTAATTTAAAAGGCAAACCCATCCTGACACATCATAGAAGGCTTTTAGCAGTATGGGGTGTTCTTTTTCCAATCATTGTTTAAGACCTACTCTCTAGAGACCTCTTCTAGTTTTTATGAGAATCTATTTATCATTGCATGATGTTAATTCAGATATTTTCATTGAATCTACATATTTCTTGCCTCTACATTTATAATTGCACAGATTTATGATGCTGTGAAGTTCAGAAACTTGGGCAATCTGGTGTAGATTACGTTTGGGCCAAAGCAGCAGATTGAAGCCATCATTTCTAGTACCTTTCCTATAACTTCACACAAAGTAACGGAAACAGCTGAGGTGGTCTGGGATCCATAATATCAAACTCTTTACCCATGAACAAAGTTAACTTGAGAACTCAGAAAGATTTAGAGGAAATGGACTAAACTGTAAGTTTCATTCTATAATCACATCTTAATTACATCTCACTCATCAGCTACTGCTGGCTTTTGATGAATCCTGTGGAGGAGCTGGTTTGCTTGCAGAAAAGTAAAGAAATCATCTGAACTTTTCAGGAGAAATCTGGGCCCACTGGGAGAGTCAGGATCAATGGCAAGGCTCTCACATGCTTCAGTGGAGTGAAGTCTTTGGGCCGTGATGCTGCTCACAGGCAGCTACAACAACAAAACACAAAAAATGCTTTGGCTAGTGAGACATGGGGAGGAGGGAGCTGGAGAAGATTTCTGTGAGCTGGTGGAGGGCAAGTGGCAGCAATGAAGATGAGGAAGCAAAAGAGCTAAAGAGAAGGAGGAGAAAGAACATGGAGCAGAGGCAACAGGACAGCTGTGAGAGGAGGCAGAGGTGTGGACAATTGAGAGTGGAACTGAAATAAGTGGAGCTGCTTTCCAGATCAAAGAAGGGAGTACATTTTAAATTGGTTCCTTCAAGGAAATGACTGTGGCATGATGGGTGAACTGAGAGGGTTAAAAGCCTTCAGAAAGACAACAGGCATAAAAGACTTTACACTATATTTAGGTCCAAATCAGCCCTGCCAGAACAGTTCATCCCACCTCTGCTTGTTCCCAAGGAACTTTTTCCTTCACAACTCTCACAGATGAACTGGGGTTGCACCATAAGGCAGATGAACAGAAAAGGACAATCCATAGGACAGTGCCTGAGGGCCTCTTTCCTTAGGACTCCACAGCCTATGACACGTGGTCCATCACATCCTGTGACCAAAATGTTGGCTTCTCATACAAAGAAGTGAGAGAAGAGTGGAACTGATGGCCCAAATATCTGTAAGAAAGAACACCTGCATGCCGCCTGTGAAATAGATGATCTCTGACCACACGAGAGAAGATGTGCTTCTCTGCAGGCTGCTGTGGAGCTTCCTGCAGCAGCAACAAATACCACAGCACTGCACTGGTCTTTGAAGTCAGACATTTAGGTTGTGAGTGTCCCATTGAGTGACATTTGGGACTGTCCTTGGACATTAGGCCAGTTGATGTGCAATGATTTGCACGTGCACTTTTCTATCTTCCAGACCTACAGATGAGTTTACAAAAGACAAAGAGATTCTCTTGACTCCCAAAGCAAAGAAAGATCTGCACCCAGACTTGGTCAGCAGTGCTCCCAGACATGTGCTAGCTCCTCTGATTGTTTCTCATCTTGGAGAAAGTTAATTAGTCACGCCAAAACCTTGCCAGAAACTAGTCTGCTGGCTGAACAGCATAGATCGGTGAATCACTAAGACTGAGAACACCGTTTGGTGCTACTTAATTCAGCATTATAGAAACATGAATGCTGTTTTTCTATGAGTTACCCTTATTGATTACTCTTAGAAGGATCATTTGCAGCTCATTTGAAGTATTTGTAACTTCAGCAGCAACAGGGGTCTGGGCATCTTTTTGCACCTCAGGATGTAGTGATCCCATACCAGAGTGTGAAAAGCAAGCATATTCCCAAAGGCCATAGAGGGAATCTGAGGAGTCAAGTTCTCCAAGCCTGGACCACTTTGCAGGATCCAAGGCTGGAGAACTCCCCACAGACATGCTCTTTATTGAAGACACCAGGAGGCACATGCTCTTGGATCTGTGTGTGATAGCCTAGACCTACATGGTCACCAGGATGCAGCAGTCAGCTTAGAAGGTGACTTTAGGAGCAGAGAGATTCCCCATCTTTTCCATCGGGTGCCAGAGAAATCCCTGGCTTAGCATGTCCCCATTCTCACAGCTGGAGAGTTGGCAATTGCCTTCCCTCCTTGGCTGCTATCCAGCACTGAGCCACATGGGGGACTAAGAAATACCACTTCACATGTACTCCTGTTGCTGTCTTTCCATTCACAAATGTAAAAACATCCTTGATTTTTTCTGACAAAATGTAAACAAGGAGACTAGCTGGCCCAGGGGATCTGTAATAGGATATAGAGCCTTTCACCTCTGTCTTATGAACAGAACATCATACCCCTCTGATGCACGTTTTGTGGCTTGTGAGAAGAGAGCTGGTGGTCTGAGCCTCAGTGTCATGTGTCTGCTTCAGGAAGCCACACGATTTGGGACTGATTAGCCTCTTTGTCGGCAGCCCCCACAGAGGGGCCGGTGATGAACTGGTTCCTCCTGTGCAGGGATAAAACACACTGATTGTACAAGGGAAACTGGTCTCAGTGATGCTGATCTTGCTTTTGTCCCCTGACTAGTAGCCAGTCTTTAGACATCTGTAGGACAGATAATCACAAGCATGAATTTACTTACAAGACTGTAATGACAGCACTGTAAATCATACATATGCATTTTTGGTGACTCAGATATGCAATACTGTATCTGGCAACATCGTTCTGATGAGCGAAGAAGCAGCTCTAATGAAATGGATGCTAAAATCTGACATTGCATCACTGGCTCTGAACAGTCCTTCAGTGCCTCTGACTGCAGCACCTGCAGACCTGCTGGCTGTCCCTGCACCCAGGTGAGGGAATCCGACCTGCCTTGCTCACGTCTCTGCGACAGGAGGGATGTGTGTCTGACCTTTGCAAACAGCAGGGCCAGCCCCTGCCACATTGCCCAGAAGGAATACCTCCAGCCGCAGCATTTCTGGTTTAGGGCTCTGAGGCTTAATCCATCAGCTAAGGTTGTATCCATCAGCTGTGAAGGGAAATTCCCAAACTTAGCAATATTAGTAGGTCATGTGGGAGCTCTTTGCTTCCAGCTGTTAAGTACATTAATAATATCTGTAAATGCTTCTCTTCCTGTTAAAATACAGTCCTCAAATTCCTGTTGATGCCCCAATGTCTGGGAATGCTCCGAGTTCTGCCCTGTCTTCAGAATGCTTCCAACTTGGGTGCAACTGAGCTGAATTTGGCTGGATTCTGGGATGCTGTACAAGTAAATATCTAAATTTAAACCGGATGTGTGATTGGCTATTTATACTTGGCCTTATCCACACTGGGCTCTTAGTGCCTCTTGACACAGGCAAATGCATTAAATTAGGGCCAGGTGTTTTTCTGCAGGCAGTTTTCACTAATAATAGTGGTCTCCTCACCTCGAAACAGTCAAGTAGAAAAGAATTGTAAGAGAAAATACTTGGACACAAATTTTCCATTAGCTCCCACTAGCTGTGGTGGTGGGTCAGGCTATTGCAGCTCCTTTGCTGCTCAGCTCTGCTCTCCTGTCAGATGCTGCTGCCTTGAGGAGAGTCCTCAGCTACTTCAGCAGAGGATCTGATGGCTCAACTCCAAACCACCTCCTGCAGAAGTTCAAATTGAGCTCTCAGGGTTGAATGAGCTCTGGGGGAGAGTGGAATAATATCTTGAGCTATATTGTCTGTTCACTGAATGAATTTATCTAGACCTTGAATTCAGAAGAAACCTGAACAAAAATATTGTGCCAAGAAGGAAGCAAAAATAGACTGACTATTCTAAATCTAGGACTGCAGCTCCTCTGTGGATCCAGTTCCAAGATATTCTCCGATTATTCCCCTCCCTTTTTCCCTGTTCACAGCATGAATTTGCCCTCATTTATCCAGAAGTCATGTCTTCTGTTGTGTTAAATTCAAGAAAACAGCAAAGATGACACAGTATTGGGCACAGTAACATGCAGAAGTAAGTGAGATCTTTTATCAAGCCTAGCAAGAAGTGGCTGACATAGGAGTATTCAGATTGTGGGTCTTCAGACACAGGACACAGATGTTTTCTGATTTTACTGGTGGGAGTGAGCACTGGATGGATGTGTTACATGATTACTGGGGGACCAAATGCACCAAAAAAGTAAAAGTCAGATAACCATCTCCTCATATAAGTTGATTCAAACAAATTCCTCTGAAACTTCAAAAGAGTGCAGCCAAAGGATCTGCAAAGGCATCAACATCCTCTCTGTAGGGTCTACAAGTACTGGTTTTCCTGGTCTCATGGAAGACAACAACCCAAAACACTGTGAGAAAAGCACACACTGCGCTGCCAGCTGCCTGACTGGAAACATGGGATGTCAAAACTCCCTAAAAATCCCAGTCCTCTAGAGATTTCTATTTCATTTTTACTTTAGATAAGTCATTCAAGTCAATTAAATTCCTAACCATCTGCTTCTCTTAATAACGCCGACATTCATTGCCCTCACATTTATTTAGTCCGAGCTCTGTCTTGCTTCTATTCTGCCCACACTGTAGATTTCAGAAACTTGATTTAAGCAAATAAAATAAATATTTGTGGATAATTTAATTACAGTAAAAAACACTGGGGTTCTTGATAATTTTTGGGCAAGCAAAAAGGCCAGAAGGATTAGATCTGAGAAAGTTCTTAAGAAGCCAAGTCCAAGAATGCACAGTTTCAGTGGTCACTTATACATGGCAATGCTTAAAACTCACCTAGGACTTCCCTGTTCAGTTTGAATGTGCAATATTTTATCCCAAACACTCTGGGAAAAAACCTCCTCTCTTTGTAGGCCCCAAGGTTCTGTTTGCATCAGGGCACAGATCCCACTGAAAAGCACAGGGGACCTTACCTAGCCAGAGGGTTTGGGTACTTTCTTATAGACAAAGCCATGGGTTTGAGACCCTTCAGCCTAAACTACTTAATGAGTCAGTGGCCCATTGACACAACTGTGATACAAAAAGTAAATGTAACGCCAGGGTTGGAAATTTCCTTGTCACAACCCTTCAGACTTGGTGAGAGAACCTGACCTCGTTCAGAGGCCAACCTTGATTTCTATAAAGGGTTGAGGATTCAATCATGCTTTTTGCATAGTGTCTCATACTCGATACATATAGATGCTGGTTGAACCTCACTCTGCTGAAGTGCCTCTGTGCTGAAGGGCACTGAAGATGTATTCAAGGGAAATGGTTTAAGAAGTTATCGTTCTCTGCCACTACTGCTCCTCCTCTAAGGCACTGCTTAATGAGCAAAGCAAAGCTGGAAAAACAGTGTCTTCTCAGGTCCCAGCCATTTCAGTGAAAATTGTTTAATTTATTTGAACATACCTTTCTGTCACAGGAATGGGTTGTTAATTCCAGGAATGGGGTAGAGTGGAGGACTCATTCTTAAACTGCAGTAGATGGATTTGTTAACCTGTTCCTTATCTCTTCCATGGCCTCTTCAAGTTTAGACTCTGACAGCCTCATGTCTAAATTTAATATTGTAGTTTTCACTTTGCTGCTGCCTACAGCAAGATCAGATAATCCCAAATGTACCCCTTAAGATTTCATCATCAAAATTTTCCACTAACACAGAAAACAAGATAAGCGCCATCTCTAAATTACTTCAAATGCTAGAAGAGGACATAAAAAGTATTTATTGTCCTTCCTAAAAACCCCTGAAAATCTGTCTGATCTTAGCTTTGTTTAGCTCTAGTTAGAAAGTTTCCCGTGTCTCTTTACTTTCCTCTTCAGTGGATGCTGTCAATAACTCCAAGACTGAAATGCCTTCACTGCAACCAACAAAGATTGGTGTCTGGAAAATCAGGTCAAATGCCTGAGTTTGGGGCCCGTGGCCACGAAGGCAGAATATCCTGCAAAAACCAGAGAGATTGGACACACAAATCTATACCCTGCAACAGAGATTTTCTCTTGTACAGCTTGGTGTGTCACAATAGTCGTGATCTCCTGCTGCTTTTCGAGAGATGTGAAAGTTCATTTTATTAAAGCATTAATAAGTTTTGGAGGTACTAATTGATTGCCCAAGCACTGAAGTGCTTTGAGCCCTCTATGTTTTTGCCACCCATCTGTTTTGCCTCCTGTTTGTTAACACAGCTGGAGAAATTCATATGCAGGAACCCACTTCATCCCAGGGTTCTTTAAAATCTAATCCCAACCTCTGAATGTCCAATTAAACCAATCAGAAACAATTAGGGAATGTGCAGCTAAAGCAACAAATGCTGCAAAGCAGCCTTTGGGGAGGCAATGCTGACTGCTGTGTTTTTGTGGCACACATTGATTTATTAGGATATACAGTGATGATAAGATAAAATTGCAATGAGCCTGGTGGGGAACCCAGAGGTCGTGATCTCTATATTATCACTGGATTTATCTGATCTATATCATGAGGGCCTAATGGTAACTGTTTTTTTAAACAATACTTTTTGTTCTCTGTTAATGTACTTCTTGTTGTCTTTGGACAGCAATCTAAACAGTCACAGCCACCTGATGATAAGTGTTGGCAAGGTGATAATCAGTTTGCTTGCCTTATAATCCCTACAGGAACAGATGGGTTAAAAAATCTTAAAGGGTGCTATAAATTACAGTAGAGTAGTAATGACACTTCAATTGTTTGTGATGAGAGATAAGGATAGTAGCAAGAAACATTTTTTTACCAAACTGATACACTTGCAAACAGAGAAGTTTTCTGTCTCACACCTTTGTACCATATCTTGTCCCTTTTCATTCTGCTGGAAGCAGAGAATCTTTTCTTTTTTCCCTCTAAAACCTCAAATAGGGACATGAAACGGTCAGGAAAAAGACTGAAGTCCTTGCAGAACCCTATGTTCATCCCAAAGCAGGTGTGTTTTCTCTGCCCTGCATGTGAGAGGTTTGGTGGAAAGTGGCTGGGGACAGGGACCCCACAAGCCACAGAAGGGCCTAAGGAAACCAGCCATGGACAATCTGTGCTCAAGTGCTGGAAAGAGAAGGAACTTTTTTTTCTGTCTATGATGAGTGTTTTCAGCTTCCCAGCCATCAGCCAATCCTTCCTAGCTTGCAAAATCTATTGTAGGCATAAATTTGGTTTTCTCTAGGGGGATTTGTTGTTCTCACTATTTCACATGGCCGTTTCATAGAAACGAAACCTAAGGAAACTGTTTATAGCTACAATTCTGTATATGAACATGACAGTTTCCTGTGACTACAGTTTAAACACCTGTACCTCGCTGGATCACACTCAACCCCAGCACATCCAGTCAGTATAATCAGGAGATGTAGAGAGTTACTTGACACATCCTAAAGAAGATGCTTCACTGTGGCTGTGAAGGCTGACACTCTAAATCATCTCTTTCACAGGGTCAAGCTTTTTACTGTACATCATCTTTCCTCATACAGAGTTATTTCATATCCTTTCATCTTTCTTGCCCTCACTCTGTCTTTTCCATTTTTTACAGATTACTCCTGGATACTGGGTTTCAGTGACTTTTATTATCTTACTTCAGAAGACATTCATATGCCACCCTAGCTCCCCTCTTCTTTTTTTTTAGGTCAATACATCGATGCAGGGATGGTGTATAACTCCTATCAGTTATATTGTACAGAATTGTTTGGTATGTAAATTCAGCAATATGAACTGGAGACCCCTCATGCGAAATTTTCTAAAGATCTCTGGTCTCCTAACAACATGGTGGTGTCACTCACAGTTTGAGATGTTGCTGTGTAAGACCTGCATGATTTCATACTCTTGACAGAATATTAATTGTACAATGAGGTTTGCAGTAACAAAGAACTCCTTCAATAGAAGGAAGAGCATAATTTTAGTGTTTTGAGACAGAAAAATGGCTTTTTTTAGGTAAACTAGACCAAAGCACTGGAATCCTTTAGAAAAATGAAATTTAGGTGACTCAGGAAGAAACTAATTCCCTAGGCTGCCTTCCATTATTTCTTATAAATTCTCAGTTCAGATTCAGCCCTGGAGCAGAAGGATGGATTAAATGGCTTCCTGAGATGCCTTTACATTTATTTCCTGTTATGACTTTTCAGAGCTTATGAGAAATGAAGGTAGAATGAAAGGAACGCTCACCATAGTTGTGGTTCTTCCAGACAGTCCCTGAAATGTGTTTTTCCATTAAATTATTAGTTTTCAGATGAAGAACTAGTAGCGTTGGTACAGGTGATGATTTAACTAAAAAAAACCCAAACAAACCTCTATTCAATAACAAATAATAATCACAGAGAAAGCCTGAATTGCAAAACCAATTATTTTTTCACCAGAATAATAAAAAATGTCATAGACAGTCTATATAATGTGTTTATCTAGTTATTTTGCTATGTAATAATATGCAGCAACTTGCACTGTTCATGTGAAATATGAATAACCATGCTGAGTGATGTTCCTGGTACAGACATAATGGCAGTGTACCTACTAAAGAAATGAACTAAAGAAATTATCTTTTCTCCAGAAACATCTGAGCTGACAGGAAGGAATGAAACTAAACATTCAACTTGACAGCAGCAGTGGTTTTCTAGCAGTGAGGATAATGAAGAATTGGAAGAGAATATTTGGGAAAAAAAGAGGGAATCACTACCAGAAAAGAGGAATATATGTGAGAAAGTGCATATTTGAAGTTACATTTGCACAGAAGAGTGGGTTAGATGACTTCTTTGAGTCCAGTTGGAAGTACTTCCTGTGATGGCAGTTCAGTCTCCCACTCTTCTTTCCTCATCTCCAAACTATGATATCTGTGAGGCTTCTTCATCTGGAAAGCCTAACTGCAAAAGTTGCAGGAAAATCTGGTTTGATGAAGCCTGCTGTTGGATGTTAGACCAGCAGCATAGATGGTCTCAGACTCCCATGGAACCTCCAGTGAGCCTCCAGCAGCTCCTCATGTGAGTGAACATCATCAGCCAAGGGAAGATGAAGTGAGTGCATGTGCAGTCTACGTGCTTAACCACCCTTGTGACTTATTGTGAACATCAGGTGGTGTTCAGTGTTTGTGCTGACTCTGGCAGGCACAGGCAGGGACCCAGCCCCTGATGATGATGTTGGCTGTCTGAAGTGGAGCCTGTTCCTGTCAGCGAGAAGTCGTCTATTCTGGGAGGAGCTTTCTATGAGCCCTTACAGAATTGATTAGCTTTGTAGGTGTCTCTACCACCAGGGAATAGAAATCCTGAGACTGGCATCTGTCTCCTGACTTCAGAAGGTTGGGTCACTTTGAAGGCCAAGAGGAGCAGAAAGTTAAACCACTAACGGCAGCATAAATGTGAACAATATTCCAGGCTGGGAGAGAGGCAAACCATTAGAGATACACATCCTCAGGTGAGGAACAGACTGTTCTATGGAAAAGGGAAGATGTAGACTCAAACTCTAACTTTGGTGTATGAGAGTAGACCAATGCAGACAGAAGATCAGGAGCATTGAGAAAAACCCCTAATATTACAGGACAATAGCTAGCAACACAAAATATCCTGTTTTATTTACCTTACTGAAATAATCTATCTGGAAAACTCTTTAAAAAGTTACACGCAGTAATGTAAATGGCCTTTGGCCGCTGTGTCGAGACCAGACCCGAGAGTCCCATGTGGCTTCACACAGCAGAATTTTCTCCCCACCAACCAAAAGGAAAACACTTAATTTGTGAGCTGCAAGGGAAGGAAATAAAATTTCTACAGGGTTGTGTTTAAAACAGGCAGTACATCTCAGAGAGAGAAAAGCACAGCTGAACTCAGCTGAGCTCTGTAGTGCCAGAAACCAGAGGCCAACTGAGTAAGAGCCACTACTGTCTGGATATATGTATCATCTATTCCAGTTTTGGGCCTCCACCTGAGTACTGGGGAAATCCACAGGCAATGTCTGTCTGTGGTTTAAACCTTGACCTGTATTTTCTGAGATGCTCTTTCTTTAGTAGCAGTAGTAATTCTTTCGAAGGTTAGTCTGGTCAAGCTCTGCAGGAAGCTGCGATGGGTGTCAGTGCAGAAAGGCAGCAGAAATGGAAAACAGGATAGTTCATACCCAGCCTTTACATTCTGCAGAATCTGATCTCACAAGAGAGACAGGAACTGCTCTGCAGGAGGGAACATTGGGATGCAGGAGACCCAGACTGATGATCCAAAGTCTTTGTACTTCTCCTCAGTAGCACATACACACTGGTGTCAGAGAAGGTAGATGGAGCTTGTTCCTCCTTGCAACCCTATACTTGAAGCATAGCATTAGGTAAAGGAAATAAGATTATTTTAATTCTCAGTGAGAGTGAATATGGGAATCTGGACCCATAACCTGAACATCACAGGAGTTCAAAGGGGAGGGGTTCAGCTTGTCCAGCCCCAAGTGTTTAACCATAGTGTGCCAGCTGATGAAGGTATGAGGATAGAAAGAGCAGTGGCCACTATTTCCTAAGCAATTCTTGTTATGTTCCCTCAGGGTCTGCAAAGCACATGTGCTTCCTGCGGCTGTGATGGGGAGGAGGGGGATGTCAGGGCAGGGGAGTCCCCTCTGCCCAAGCACCTTCCTGAGGAAAGTGGCTCTGGTGCTGCACTGGAGCTGAACCCAAGCACAGTGTTTGCCTGGAAGCCCTGAGAGGTTCCAGATGTGGCATAGTGGGGTGGTGTGGGGCCAGCACAGGCAGCTGCCTCTGGCATTTGGCAAAACCCAGGAGGACAAAACTGCCCTAGCTGCATGTAAATGCTTTTTCATACGGTAGCAAACCCTGCTAATGAGCAGCCTGGTTTTTCTTGGCTTTCATCAGGCTAATTCTCTGATATGAATTTTTGGTCATGCTTGATTCTTAATCTAGGTATTGTGAATACCAGTGAGTTGTGCCTTATCTCTGTTAGGTCTGAAGAGCCTCACTGCTCCCTGCAGAGGGCCAGCCATCACAGTGGTCACTAGTGTCGGCATTCTGCTGCATGGTTTGGTTCTAGCCAGCTTTCAGCCATGGCATCGACTTGAGCCCTGGAAAGAGTACTGCCTCTCTGAAGTCAAGGTGATCTCGCTTTAGTGACCTCTAAGTGGTCACTTATGAGAGCAGATGAGTCAGTGACTCATTTCCAAGAGGTACTTACAGAAGTGCAAATAATGAAGTGCCTAATTTTTGCCAGAAGTGTTTCCAGTTTTACCTCTGAATACCTGGGCTGCTGCCTTCTTGTACCACGTCTGTGTCTCCCACTGACTGCAGGCGAGGCTTTCAGAGAAGCTGCTCTGGCAGAACTCAGTCCATGAGTTCTGGAACCCATGAATGCACTGGAACCCATTTCAGAGGCTTCACAGTGGCACAGTGGGTAATGTGCTGCCTCAGACAGAGATCAGTATTCACATCTGACCCTGCTCCTCCTTTGCAGCAGTCTTAGCCTGACATTTTAGCTGCTCCAAGTGGCTCCAGTGCCTAAAATCGCTTAACAAGCAGGATGCTGTTTGCACTCATGCCATTTACCGTGTGTGGTTAATCTGGACTTCTCAGCTTTCCGTGCAATATTTTTCCTGAAATGTCAACTGCCTGGAAGATCGTTTTAGCTCTGCTCACATCTCCTCAAGCTCATGTCAGGTATGGCTGTAAGTGGTAGTTGCAGAATTTATAAACAGGGCAAATTCGTCACCCTGTGTAATGAGCCAGGCCTTGGAAATGAAGGACACCAGTTTCTTTCTTCAGCATCCTGTCTGGTCAGCGTCTGACATGCTCAAGCCAAGTAGGCACCATCAGGAGCATTCACACTCTGGGCAGCAGTGGGGAAAAGCAACAAAGTGGCATTTCACAGCCTGAGCCACTGCTATTGTTCTACGCAAGATCTATAAATTAAATAAGGTCTCAAAGCTTCTCAGTAAATAAAGGCTTCTAAATAAATACCATTAAAAAGACAGTCTTGGAAATGAGCAAATATCTCTTTCTGTGAGAGTCTTACTGTATGCTGGCCATGAAAAATATCTTTGTCTCAGTCTTTGCTGGTTTACAGTTTGATCTCTATGTGGAAACAAGCGACAAAGAGTATTTGAGATGTTCTATTTTAGGAAATCTATAGGGGAGGTTAATTTAGGTAAATTGGGAATCCTCTTGAGATTTCAAAGAAAGAAAATCTGGAGAGGCTTACAGACTAAGAATAGTGGCCTGTGCTATTTTTCTGAAACACCTTCAGCTGTGGCTAGACTTGAGAAAATTTAAATGAGGTCTGTAGTTGGGATGGGTCCAGAATGATGTTTTGTCTCCTCCAGTTCAGTACAGCGGGAAGAGGTGGGAAAGGTGTTGATAAACAGAAATGAGCAGAAATGAAAAGGCTGCCACAGCTGGCTGACATTTAAAAGCTGTGAGACATTTAAAAATT
Source organism: Aleadryas rufinucha (assembly GCA_013397815.1). Taxonomy (NCBI): domain Eukaryota; kingdom Metazoa; phylum Chordata; class Aves; order Passeriformes; genus Aleadryas; species Aleadryas rufinucha. Next base: position 108,494 of record VZTH01001979.1, read on the forward strand.
GTGTTTTTCCTTAACTCCGCATGATGAGGAGTCTTAAGGACCAGATTCTCATGTTGCCCAGACCAAACTAAATGGGGAGTAACTCCTAGATCCCTCCTTGTTTACACAAGGACACATGTGAATCTGGATCTAAGAGGAAAGCCAGACAGGCCATAGTGCTGGGTAATGATGCACTATATCAGAGCTGGAAATCAGGCCACAGACATTACAGCAAGGACTAGAGGCCCCCCACTCTCACATGTGCTCCCTGCATGTGCTTGGGCTCTGCTGATTTCTCTTCGTGACCTAAAACATTTTACATTTAGTCCCTTCAGCCTTTTCCTTGAAGAACTTGCTTAGCTCTGCTTCTGTAGGGACACAGGGCCATGGAGATCTTGCGTTTGGTGGTTACAGAGAGGGATGACTACAATTCCTCTGTCACCCAGTTCCCAGCCACTGGTTTGAATACCTTGAATCTGTATAAAGGGAAGATGAAGTCACAAGGATCGGGCAAAGGAGTTCCTCTATTGTAGCTCTGGGAACACTTCCTCTTGGATTTATGAACAGTGGTACCAGTCTCCTGACTGCCACCAGGGATAATTATGGCCTCATCTGGGTTTGTTTCCTTGTCTGTTAAGGAAATCCTCTTCCCTTGCCCCTTTTCCCATTGTCATTAGGCTGGGCTGTGCACCTGCTGCCTCTCCTGTGCTGAGCTGCCTGTGCAGCCTCTGCGTTTGGGAACAGATTTGTGAACTGCTAAGAAATAAACAGTCCAGCTATCCTACCCACACAGGCCAATCTGACACTATATGCCCAACATTGCAATCCTCTGGGCTGGAAGTCCTCAGTTATGCCTTTGTAATTTTATTTCATACATACTTTTTAACTAAAGCAGTCTATTGCTTCTCCCCATAGAATGATTAGGTATGTGACATTTCCACCAAAATAATAGTGTTTTCAAATGCTGCCAGTAAAATGCTGAAGGTTTGATTTAAAGTGAGAAAATAGATGTAAGCAACTAACAGGTTTTTTTTCCAGCCCCAGAAAACTAAACCTCTCAAGGCCAAAATATTGCAAACAAACTTTTGAACTTTTTTACAGGTACTCTTTGAACTACTGCTAAATTAATATATCTATATTCTTTGCCATATTTTATGAACTGTTGTGCCGTGCTTCACACTGAAAATAATAAACTGATGCTCTAGTCTAAGAAGAATCAACTAACAGACCTTGTTACCTGTACAAATAGGAATGTATAACGCAAGTAAAAATTGGGTTTTTTGGATTGCTCATTTTCCTGGGGCCTCTTCTCACAGAACAACAACAAAAAAATCTTTTGTGTCCTGGTGGCTCTCTATGTGATATTATGGACTTAAGGGGAAAAGCCCAGGCCCAATACCTGCTGTGTGTGAGCCACAGCCAAATGGCCAAAGCAACACAAAGTATAACTAACAGTGTAAGTTGCTGGTTTGCCAGAGGTAGAGGATAAAGTCATGGTGTCGCTTATTTCCTAAGGGTGATTATTGTGGCAACAGCCAAAGTCGTGAGTAGTCCTGGAGTGATCTCTTTATAGCTCCTGTGCTGAGCAGAAATAAGACAGTGTCCATTGCAAGTGAGGAACACCACTGATGTTTTCCTGCCTGTCTTTTGAGCCAGGAAGGCATAAGTTTTTCTGAGCACCATTTGGACCCTTGGTTTCATTGACAAACTGTAGATCTCTGGAGTCAAAAGAAATGCCCTGCTTTGCAGAGCTGGAGAGCAGCAGCTAGAGAGCATTCAGCTGTCCTGGAACAGCTGATGGGGCCAGAAGCTCACCCTGGTGCATCTCGGGTTCAGGCAGATAAACCCCATTGATTCCTCCATTCCCCTGCAGGTGGCCTGATGAAATCAACCTTAGCATTTTTATGGACATTTAGTTCATGCTGATGATACCAAGTAGAACATACTCTGGTCAGCAAAAGTTCAAAAAATAACATTTAGAAACAGAGATTTGCAGTTATCCTTAGTTCCAGAATTCCCTCATTCAAAATCCATTCTTCAACCACAGAGCTCCAAGGCAATTATATAAGTCCCTAAATTTGTGCTTAGCTAAGAGATGTCCCCCAGTCAGTCACCAGACACCATGTTGAAGACTTGAAGGTTGGAAGAGATATCACCGCCTTTGCTAATTTTCTCCTGTAATTAAGCCTGCTTACTGTTAGGGAAAAAAAAGAAAAAAAGCTCGTTTGAATCTCATTTTCTGTTATCTAAGATAAGGTCATGCCTCTGGCTTGTCTGGTGAAGATGCTGAAAATTGCTTCAATTATCCCTGCTTAACTGAGTGTAATCACTAAAATGTCAGATAATTGGAGCTGCAAGGTAGTGCTATTGGCACTAAGCCTGCAAAATGAATGATCGTTTTCCCCAGTCCAGTGTAGAATCTTTCCTGCTAAATTTACTGTTAAGTCAGCAGTGTTCAGTTTCATTCCTTCACCTTGATATGGAAGGAGATGTGATGGAAATAGAGAAAACGTGTCATTAGACAAGGGAGGCAGAAGTGACAGGGATATTGTGCATTCATTAAAATTTATAGGTATATATCTGAGGTGCTCTGATTTATTGTCTCTGAAAAATTATGCTGTGTAGAAACATTTCATGCAGTTGAGGGAGGGTGTGATTTCAAAACTGTTATGTGTAAATATGTCCTGGATTAATGCCATGCAAAAATAAATAAATAATTTTTAAAAGGCACCTTAAGATATTGGTTGGGATTCAGATGTGAACACAGGAATAGCTATATTGATGTTATTTCTCTCTGGCTTTGAGCTTATCCAGCAGATACACTTTGCTAGCTAAGATTTGCTCTGAATGCCCCATTCTAACCAGGAAGGAAGCTTCTCATTGCTGTCAGCAGTGCTGTGTCGAGCCACTTCAAGGGCTTTTATCCTCACCGCTCTTCTTTGAGGTTGGCAAATAATGTTATCTCAAGTCAGCTAACAGCAGACTGGGGGCATGGAAAGGTTGGAGGGTCAGTCCTCCCACCCTCGGGAATCTTGAACTGGAACACGAGCAGGGACCACACGTAGCACACGTGGAACTGATGCATCTGCTGCCCTCTCCTGCCCTTTGCTGCTGCTCCTGCAGCCAGCCCCTTGGAAGGGAGAGTGGACATACTGCAGGATCTACTGTGCTTTTCTTTATTAAAGCATGAAAGATGCTACCTGCTTGACTAAGATAGTTTGCTGAATTTGGGGTCTCCTGGATTCATCTTGAACATTATAATTCATAGCTGCCCCACAAAACTGATGTATTTTTATTTGATATTTAGCTATTTAGTCACAGTCATTTTGGATTAATAAGCCCATGCTGAAAACCCAAATCTTCAACCCTAAAGACAAAAAAAAGAGCAAGAAAAAATCCTACCATTTGCCCAGTAACATCTCTTTTGCATTTGTTGTGGAGTTTAATTGCTTTCCTGCAGCTTGGATGTGCACATCCACCATGCAGGATTGGACCTACTCCTTAGTATCAGCCGAGCAGGCTGTACCAAACCTTTCTAAGATGGAAGTTCTCCTTTCTTCCCCAGCCATCCTGCTCACAGAAAAAAAAAAAAAAAAAGAAAAAAAAAATCTCAAGGGTGACAGGGGGCAAACAAAATCCCTGCCGTAGCCAGCGGAGTGGCTGCAGAGCTGTAGTGAGAGGGAGGGCTGACACCTCGGGAGCTTTTCCATCAGCATCCTGCTGTGTACCAGCTTCCTACACAGGCAAGCTCCACACAAAAGAGTTAATCACAAACTCATCATCCTGAAAAAGATCAACACAAACGACTCTTGCTTATACATTGCCGGGGTTGTGCTAACATACATATCCAGGCTGGGCTTCCCAGGGTTGGATCCAGCTGCGTTAATCTGCTTCTATCCAGTGCAGCCAGAAGCAACTTAATCTTTTCTGTCAGTCTTACTTTTAAAGGCAATGTGAAAGCAAAGTGAGAAAAGCTCTGAGCTAAAAAGCTTTTAAAATAGCTAAAAGGAGCCTGTTTTGTCCTACTGATAATTTAAATTGCCCACTTTTAAAGCTCAGCTGGTAGTGCTCAAAGTAAAGGGAGCAGAAGGCAGCGTTGTCATGCAAGGCTCCTGGTCCTGGGGACAGACCAGGCAGAAAGGCAGCAATTGAGTCGGTAGAAAGAAATAGTGTAAATATTTTGCCTGCTACAGTAAAGACCATTTAATAGAAGATAAGGGCAACAAAAGGAATGTGGGTGGCTCAGGTGACTGTGAGATGTTTACACAGACTCTTGGAGAAAGCAAGACAGGATGTATTTGTCCTACCTATTGGAAGTAGCCATGCATGTGTGGGAAAATGCATTTAGATCCCCTATTTTCATGCAGAAAGAGAGCACTCTTCCCCCTTCTCACAATAAAGAAAGAAGATGGGCACTGTCAGGTAAGGCGGTGGGGAGAAGGGGATGGAGTCAGATGCCACTAAAGCTTCCCTTCCAGTTCCAGAGAGCTGGTTCAGGGCTCCTATGGCCCTGATTTGGTGTCACAATGTACCATAGTTCAAACTGATGATGTGGTATGATCACAGAACATAATCGAAGGAAGATGAAAAAAGCAGTCCTGCAAAAGGAAACACCTCAAAGGCAAGCTGCATCCACAGCCCCTTCAAAGGGGGAGAAAAGCCTGAGAGAGGCTAAGCTGCATGCTCAGCCTCTATGCTCTGTCCCAATGCACAGTGATAAAACCTTAATTTGCCCAACAGTGTGTGATTACTTCCACAAACCATTCCAAAATGGAGCTTGCAAAAAAAAAAAAAAGATAATTGTTATCCAAAATATTAATGCAAAAAAACCTTTTTTCTTTTTTTCCCCCCATTGCAAATTTCTCTGTGTATCCCTCTACCATCTGGTTTGCTCTGTTAAGAGCATGAATGGCTGCATGAAGCTGGAAACTATTTCTGTGCCATACTCCATAACTGATCCATGTACTGCTTGCATCTGACACAATGGCACAAGACAGAAGTCAGCTTGTTCAGAGAATTGTCTAGAAAGATTCTCATCCTTCTTTCTCCCACTAACAGATTGAATAAGGCAAGGATCCCTTAAAGAGTGCAGGAAAGGCCATTTTAAGAAACATCTTCTATGTTTCTTCTTCTACTCAGAGAAGAGAAGATGCATTTCAAATCAATCCATGTCAGTCCTGACGCTTCAGTGATGCTGTGCACTCAGAAAAGCCCCACTGGAAGCATTTTCCATGGGGGACAGCATTGTTCTCCCTGCCTCAAAAGCTGCAGGATCCTGTATAACTGTGCTGGTTCCTAACACATAACCCAGTGTTTGGTGTCTCCCAGGCTGATGCTCAGCTAAGTACCAGCTTAGTGAGACATAGGAAATGAGACAATCTTTGAATGCCTGGATTCTGCCTGGATCTTTGGAAACGACTCAGCCTAAAAAGACAGCACACCATGAGGGTTGGTCTGTGAAGACTGAAAAGCCAAGCACCAAGAGCTGCTCCTGCCCCTCTGCGTGGTGCTGGGCTCTGGCCCATGCAGCAGCTGGGGCTGAAGGTATGCAGGGCTCAACTCACAAATGAGCATGGTGCAGGCAGGGCAGCAAGAAATTTTGGCCTTCTCATGGATTTTGGAGTTTGTCAGGTGAAGGACTTGAGAAAATACAAGTATCTCAGTATTAGAGGACATGTATTTAAGACAGCAGGTAATGAGTAGCATAATTTTGACTCTGACTCCCTGAGATGGGAAAATATTTCTAAGAAGCACGTTTGGCAACAGACTGCAGGCTAAATTGTATTGAGGCAAAGAGTGACAAAGGGCAAGTTAGATCATAAGGAGTAGCTTTGAGGCTTTTAAGAAATATAAACAAAAGAGAAGCAAGAAGTCCTGGGAGATCTACAGAAAATAAGACAAAGGAAGGCAAAGGAGATTTTGTATTTAGAGTAACAAAAAGAAATACTGAACATTGAATTATAGTAAACATTTAAACCAGCCACAATAGAGCCTTCAAAAATACTTGCATTTTGCAAATAAGGGAAGATTAAAGAGAAGGCAATTGAGGACTGAGCAATGGGAGAATGAAAGGAAATATATTAAATCTTTCATTTGAATTGTTTATTTACTTACAAAACTGGAAAGCTGCTGGAGGCGTTGGTTGACATTGGCAAGCAGTGGTAGAGGAAGCAGAAATTATGTTCACCTGACAAGACTGTCTATCCAGATGCACATTTCTTATTAATTAAAGGCTTATTACATGACCATTTCTGTCCTTGGTTTAAGCTACCAGGATCCCTGGCAGTGCACATCTATACCTACATTGCTTTACTGTCTCTGCTGTCTATTGATATGAAGCACCTCCCTTAAGGGTATTTTAAGACCTCTGGAGGCTGGGAAAGAGCTGAAAGAGATAGCTACAACAATGATCTATAAAATAGGTAGAGGAACAAAAAAAGTGAAGAGGGTATATGGTTGTTCTTTGCTTCTTCCAGTATAAAAATCAAAGGGCACAAAATTAAACTGTTGGGTACTACTTCCAGGGCAAACAAGAAGAGGCACTTCATGGACTGCATGGAATATAGTTCTACTATGTTCCACTGCAAGGTAGGGCTGCAAACATTTCCTTTGATTAGAAAAAAATCTAAATGGAACATAAATGAAAGAAAAATGCGTCAATGAATATTAAATACGAAAACATTAACTTTCACTCAAGACATCCCTGAGTCACAAGTCACAGGAGGCTGGGAGAGCATTCCTGAATGCTTGCCCTGCCCTAACATCCTTCCTCAGATAACATCTGCTGTGTCTGCTATGCTGCTGGAAGCAGGACACCAGACCAAATGGACCCGTGCTCTGATCCAGCACAGACGTTCTTGTGTCGTGTGCTGCACTGTGAACTCGCTGGGGAATTGATCTGGGTAAGAAATAAGCCAGCAAATTTTGTATTTTTAGTTTTTTAACTTTGATCAGTTCCCTGATCTTGTTCACTAAGTGGCGAAGTAAATGACTGAATGGGCTCTGCTAAGGAAGTCATGTGAAGAAGGATGAGCAGTCAGGCTTTGGCGATGGGATGAAGGAGCAGGAGGAAATAGAGATGACTAAGCCATTTTTGTCGCTGAAATAAATTCATGTGAGGCCAAAAATATCGGTGGAGATCTGGTGTGAGTCAGGAACTGAATCTTTTCTGTGTGGATGACACAATGTCAATAAGGACTGCATAAAGCTGCTTGTATCCCAGTGTTATTTTAATGGTTGCCCAGAAAGGACTGGGAAGAGCAGCCCAGGTGAGAAGCTTGGCCCTTCCTGCTCCCCTCAGCAGCAGCACCCTGTTGTTGCCATCACAGGGCAAGTGGAGCACATCTGTGCCCTTCCCTGAGCTGTGGACTGGGAGAGGCAATGCTTTGTTTCTGAGCATGGCATTCCTGACAGTGATGGAGCAGAAGTCAGTATTATCAGTTTCACAGAGCTAAATTTCTATTTTATTTTCTATGCAGACTATTAACGATAATTAAACTCTTCAGTTAAACGAAAAATTCTTTGGTTTGGCTTTGAGTTTGTTTGGTTTTTTTAAAATATTCAAAAGTGCCACGTACAAGAACTGTAGCATTTCTGTTCATATCATAACACTTGTGCTAATGTATCCAGGCCAAAAAATCAAAGGAAAGGACTGAATCAGAACTGGCTAGAGTTTTGGAACTCAGTCTTGAGGTATTTTTTCCTTTCTCCCTTCAATGAGATTTCATGGGAACACTAGAAACAGAAACAGGCCCAGTCTTACTTCCAAAGTCACTGATTGCAGAAAGGCAGCTTCACAAATTTCCCTCTTTTTCAGATTTCTTAAGATATAAGCCTTACACTGCAGGTATTAAGATCTGGAAGCTGAGAAGTCTTTAACAGCCTCTGTCCCAAAATCTTACAGACAATCTGCAGAATAAGAAAAAAATCTGTCTTTCACTGACAGTTTTTGTAGTGACATGAGTCATCATCACTCCAGCTAAATTTCCTTTGCTTGTCTTCATGTGGCAGCTCAGCTTTATTCTTCACATCATGTCTCACAGCTCTTAGAGGAGCTTCAAAAGTGGGTGCAATGCAATGTTTCTCTCCAGTTTCATTGACAGTATATCACTGTGCTGTTCCTTCTACTTAGGTGATAGTTTTAGATCTGCCTCTGAGCCCTTCAAGCTACCAAATTTGGGTGGCCAGACAGATTTTGTAGACAGCTGGTTGAGCATACCTTCTAAAAGCAGGTAAATAACCGTTCAGTAAAACCCATTATTGTCCTTTTTTTTTCTAAAGGCAAAGATTCTTTGAAGTCCAAATTGTGCCAGGCTGTTTTCTAATGCACAGATCACACAGAGACTTTGCTCCTTCTTCAAGCCTCCTGTGGAGATTGCTGAAAAATGAAGACTGACTCTCGATACTTTCAGGTAAGACTGCACAGCATATCCTTTAATTGCCTTGCAACAACTCAAGCAACCAAAAATTTCTTAGCAGTCCATGGGATCCTTAGCTTTGCTTAACAGAAGGTAAACATGGAGGGAGAAACGGGCTGGTGATGAGAGCACTGGGCAGGGATCCAGTAGGTCTTTAATGGATTCCTCACTCTGCCGCAGATTACCTGTGGGACCCTGTTCAAGATGATTAATCTTTCGTCATTTCTGTGTAATTAGATATTCAAGTTCTCATGGGAGAGCTCTCAGGAATTAGCTCTGCCTGTATGTGTATGTACTGCATCTCACATGACTCTGCCTCCAGGTGAAATAAACTCCAGGCAATGAGTGTTGCTAATGCTGACGGTTTTAGTCAATAATTGTAACTGGAAATGAAGTGTAACAGTTTTGAAAGAACAGAGTGTTTAAAGAAAAAAACAGAGAAAATAATTTAGAAAGTGATTTTGTCCTTGAAAAATCTTGTCATTTTAACAGTAACCTACATCTGTTCCTTGGTGTGCCACAGATTCGCCACATGAAACGTGGCCATGATCTCTTCCTCTTCCTGTCCTCTAGCCTTCTGTTATTAAAATGGGATTATTGATACTTAAAGGGGAACCAAAAGAGCTCTTGTAGATCCTGGGAGATAAAAGGAAGCCAAATCCCCTACCTGCTCAGAAAGAGCAGCCTAAAGAAACAGATGATAGCTTCACTTTTATGAAACTTTGCGCAACTCTATAAATGTCCGAAATTCTGAGCATTTGTCCTAAATGTCTGCACATTTCTTAGAATTACCATATTTTTTAAGGGGTTTGATATGGGCTGGCTATAATGTGAACAATACTTAGTCCCTAAGATCTGAAGCATTAGTTTCCATTAGAGATTATTTTTTTCCTGAGTGGGTTCCAAGTGCAGATTCTTCTTTTAGACTGGCTGGCAACTCTGGCACTCCTGCCACTCTTGTGAGACCTCACTTGCTCCTGTTAGCAGCAATCTCCTCAATATTTGCAGCAGAATATCTATGGAGAATGCAGAGCTTCTTGTTACGTGCTCTGAACCACAAATTCTTACCAAAGAAGTTCAGAGGCAGAGCAGCTACTTCAGTATATTCACACTTCCATTAAGAAAAATTATTTTGAAATTGTATCCTTGGATCAGTCTGCATCCTGCCACTGTGTAAGGCAGAGTGCCATAGGAAGTGTCCATGCACCTGGTATATGCAACCAAGTTATCCCAAATAACACATTGAGAATGTGAGCAATTAGAATTATATCATCATGGAAAAATCAAAACTATTAAATGTTTGAAGAACATAGTATTCTTTCAGGTGAACAACTTTTCAGGCCAATGGCTAAATATGTCCTTGACTTATATGTCTTTTCTAATGAAATTATTGTGAGACACTAATTTTTTATCACCTTAAGCTCTGTCAGGGGTTCACTGTTCAAGGTTTAAGAAACCTGTGTAATTGAAATATTATCAAGAGGGGAGAAAGGTGCCCAGTAGCTATTTCAATGGTGTCAAGAAGCACAAAGTTCTATCACAAAGTCAATTTCAGTCTCAGGAGAGAGAGAGAGAGGAAGAGAGGTACTTTTACCAAATTCAGCAGAAACTTCTATCAAGATTGATATGGAATTGGAAAGCAGGACTGGAACAGACTTTGGTTGATCTTGTAGTTCATAACCCTCCTCCAGGCAGATGCAGCCAGTCCTGAATCACTCATGGGGAATGTTTGTGTAACCCCTTCCTACAATCCTTCAGTAAATGAGATTCCATAGCTTCCAGAAGAACCTGCTCCAGGCCTCACCATCACTACTATTGAAAATATTTTTCTAGCATCTAACCCAAACTTCCGTTGCTTTATTTTAGTCCACAACTTTGAATCTGTCCCCAGCAGGCACAGAACAAAATCCTTCCCTTTTCACAGACATCTTCTATATTGCAAAATATCACAGTTACCGCAAATTTCTCGTTAATGGAAGAGGTCCTGACTGAGTTATCCCAATTTGCTGTGTGTTACCATGTGTTTACAGAGCTGTGGTGTTTAAGCGTGCTGGAGTGCTTAACCCCCCAAAAGAGAAGTGAAATGCTTTGACTTCACCCAGCCATGAAGCTGCAGCTGAGACACAGAAATTTGTGTAAAGACAGCTGATTGTGTATCTGTATCCTCAGCCTCCAGCTCAGAACCAACTTTTTTGGCTGAAATTTTCCTAAAACTGCTCCACCTGGGCTTCATTGGATTAGTGTCATGGAAAATTTAAATTAACTAAGGGTTTAAGCTTGACAATGTCGTAATCAAAATGTAGAATCTTGTAAGGCAATGTTAACAAAGCTGCCATTACTTCTGCTTGATTTATGTTGGTGTTTGACAATGTGAATCCAGGCAAATGCAGGGATACTAGTCTCTGCACTTCAGTAATTCCCTTCACCTTCTGCTTTTTCTTTAAATATTCTTCAAATGTTGATATCAGATAAACAAAAAACCCAGCAAAATACACTTTTGTTTTAGAAGTTTGGCCTTGAATCTTTGATAGCATGACTATGAGTCACACAAATGTAGAATACATGCTTTTGTGAATAATGAGTCAGTAAAATATTTTCTCTTGGTGTTACAGACATCTTAGTGAGCTTTACTGGCTGTAATTTAACCTCTAAATTTTTTTTAACATAAATTAGTTTCTGTTATTGGTCTATAACATTTAAGATATAGCAGTTTTATTACATAAATTATGAAAGCTATAATCTTTATGCTTCTCTATGGCTTTGGAGGAAAAACAAAAGAGCTCAATTGGAACAAATCTTCCTAAGCTGTAGGTTTTATTTTCTCTTGGCTTTGGATCTTTTATCACTTTCCTCTCATTCTTGATGATTCTTGCTTGCACAACTACAAAGCTTTTAGCATTCACAACAAACATATTTGAGTGGAACGCTTAAAATGTACTGATAAAAGGGAAACTACTTGATTTATATATTTATGTCTGTAAGATGATACAATAACTCAAGGATAAATTTACATACAGTGCTTAGGAAATTTGTTTAAAATGATGCAGGACTATTTTCACGTAAGACAGGAGTTTTCTAACTACAGTCTCCATCACTACCTACAGCACTTCTTTTCTGGATGTGGAAGTCAGCATCTGCCTACACCTCTGAGTTCCAGGAGTCACTGAGGGTTGCAGGTGGATGAACCCAGGTCCTATTTCTCCCATTCTGAGTATGTGCACAGGTATAATAAAATGACACCTCTACACATTTCAAATCCAAAAACATTTTGTTACTTAGGAAGCTCTTTGTAAAGGCAGAGTAAAAATAGATATATCCTTCCTGTGTACATGCAGACTTGCCTATTTGCCTCTTTTTAAACTGCTTTCCTTCCTTCTGGATTCCATGCAGGCTGTTATAGATGAGCATAATCACATCCTTTTCAAACAATCACTCTTTTTTCTTTTTCTTTCCTCTCTTTTTAATGGATGCAAGACAACACTTATTCTGAGCACAAATACAAGTGTGAACTGCAGAATATCTGCCATTATAAGCAAACATACTGGAAAATAAACTTATTTGCTGTTAAACCACAAAGGACTGGGAACTGTATCATCACGTTGTATTTTTAGGGATTAAATTAACTCACTTCTAAATCCTAACTCTCCAAGTAAAATAAAGTGCATTATCAGATAATTCTTTTCTGGTGAAACTTTTGTGGGTTTGACAACGTCTGATGTGCAGTAAACACAGAAACACATAGTATACCTGCTTTCTAATGTGTGGGTTTTTGTTTTGGGGGTTTTGTTTGTTTTGTTTTTCGATATGATATATTTTAAGAGAGATTTAAGGAAGATTTAGCTGGTTTATCAATCCTACTGTAGAGGCCCAGAGAAGCTGACTTTAGTCTCAGGATGGATTTTGGTGGTGCATCCCCCTGCCCTCCCCAGGGCACACTATGATCTGAGAACCATTTCATGTAGGGCAGATCACTGCCCTGTGTGAACTCAAGTCTGCAAGAGATTCCTCTTACCACCACTAACCTTCCAAGATCTGGTGGGAAAGTATATGCTTCCTCACTGTTTGCTCTTTTTTCTGGGTTTTTTTTTTGGGTAATGTGTGCATAAAACCACTACATGTGCAGAGATCTCGAAATCAGTTTAAAATGTTTTGTTGAGTCACTCTACTTTCCAGACTAAGGCTGTAGTATTGCGAGCATTTTAATGCACTACAACTCAGCCATGCTTCTCTACGAGCCCAAATTGCCTCGTCCTGTTCCTGCCCCAACTCTACAGGGAGCTGACCCAGGTTAACACTAAACTGGCAAATAAATAATGAGTTTGTAACAGGGATTATTCCTCTGATCTTCCTCATGTGGCCAGCTCAGTGTTTTTGCTGGGACATGGAGCTGCAGGACGGTGGGGGAAGAATCTGGCTGGCAGTGCCTGCCTCTGTGGGTTTTCACTGCCTGTGCTTCTGTGATGCTGGAGAAGAATTTGAAGAGGAGAGTTCCTCAGCTGGAGTTCCTTCCTTTCCTGAAGCAGGCTGATTTTTCTGCAGAGCACCCCTGGGTGTTGCATTGGCACATGGCTCCTGCAGATGTCAGGACCTCTGCCACAGATCTGTGACAATGATTGAGAGGCATAACTTAATCACCCAATTTAGAAAAAAATTCCCAAATTAATTGTGCCTACGATAACAGGGTTTGTGCTCTACTTATTAAATATAAGTAGTGCCTGTAAAAAGCATTCTTAGCATAAGAACATTAAAATACATTATAAAATTCAGCACCTTATTTTTATAATTCTCATAAAGTCCATGAGATAACAATGTTTGCCTACTAAATTAATTTTCATCAGGCTTCATTGCACAGTCTGTTCTCCCAATGTTTCTCAGGGACAGCTGCTTGAGGTTTTTGATTTAAATCATTAAATGCTTGATTTATAGTGCATGCTTCCGGAGCCTTAGCACTTTTCCAACTCATATTGCAGTGTATTCTTATCCTAATCATGTTACTGTTTAAATATATTTGGATGGCGGGGGATTAAAGTGAACCAGCCTGTTCATCTTCTTACAAAGGAGCAAGATTATTTATCTGACAGTTGCTAAGGCACAGAGCATAACTCAGAACAGCCTTGTTAGCAAGTTGGAGAAAGACTTAGCTGCTTCACTGGTGTTTGAATATAATCAGCTGGTGTAGTCTTGCTTCTAAAATATATTCCCTTTGGATAAAATCCATATCTGCAAACTGGAAATAGTTGATTTTTTGGATATCATTATACATTTAGCTTCTTTTTATCTTTCTTGAAACAAGAAAGAAGTTGACGTGTCCAAGCTAGGAAAACATGTCGCACAGGGTTGAAGGGCATGATTTATCTAAGAATTTTCAATAACTTCCACCTCCTGCTCAGAGTAACTGCTCACCTTTGATTTTTGTTCAAAAGTGTAGAGGAATTTGTGTCTTCTTTTATTGTAAAGAAAGATATCCAAAGCTTTGATATCAGAGTCCATACTGGACTCACTGGCCTATTAAAAGGACTTTTACATCATATATAAAATTATAATGAACTTTATATATTAGAAAGCAAACAGCAGGTAAAGACAGTACTTTTTAATGTTATTTTTATCATGGTAGACTGAATTCAAACCTATTGGAGTCAGCCCACACTGCAGCTGAGAATAACCGATGTTTCCTTCAATAACTTAGATCAAGAAAAGTTTTTCTGACTACTGACCAACTCAAAGCAATAACTCACCTGGTTTTGCCAGATTTGTTTGTTAGAGTTTTGTATTTCCAACAATCTTCTTATAAGCAGGAGAACAGTGAGCATAACCACTTATAGAATTCACACATAAACCTCCACTTCTCAGTCCAAGCGTATTTGTGATATTTTGTACTCATTTCTGTGGCTATTTCAACACTGCAGCATTGCAGTGACAAGCAGGCAAGAGAGAATACTGGCGCAAAGTCTGTTTAAAACTGGAATGCTTAGAAACTTGCCGAAAGCAAGTATCAAATTGTTCACAGATGGAAGCTGGTGGTGTTCTTGCAAGTCTCTTCTCATTGTTTTCCATTTCCAGAAAACAGGACTTAATACAGTGGTGCAACTTTAAAGAGAACATGTGAAGAGTAGGATAAATCATGCTGACTCTCTTCCTCCAGCAAACATCACTTCTTTAGCCAGCTGAAAGACTCCAATATTCTGTTTATGTTTGACATCGATCATTTATTTCGATTTACAAAGAACAAGGGAATTATGGGTGCTGACAAGAAAACTGTGGGAATTATGCTGGAGTGATTTTGGATGTTATGAGCCAGGGTTACTGCCCCATCATTTCGCCAGATGTTATCGGCCCCTTTGGCTAAAGCAGCAGCAGTTAACTCTGTGCTTCAGCTGAACTGCTGTGCTTCACAGCCTGGTGTGTTAACCTTCCTTTGATTTCTTGCTTTTTCTCTGATTTATATGATTCAGTTGCACCCCATTTAGAGGATGAATAGGATTCAGTTTCACCCAAAAGGGGTTCAGGTCATCCAGACTGCACTACTGTGAACCAAAGCACAGAAAATGGGAACTATTGGGCAATTTGCTTTGAGGGCACCTATAACCCTGACTACAACTGTGATGGAGACACACTCCCAGCAGGTAACAATAAATAATGTGCAGCAACAGTGAAGACAAATGGATGAAACACGCGATCTACCAGAGAAAACGTAACAAAACTGGATTTTTTCCTTACACAACAGAAGGAATAAATATTTTGTAATAGTCTCCTTTAAGGCCTTTTCTGCAAGATACTACTTTCCGTTTCCAATAGTTATTATCATAAGAATCATAAAACAGCCCAGGTTGGAAGGGACCTTGAAGGACCACCTGGTCCAAGCTGTTGAGGGAAAGGGAGCCTAGAGGAGATTATGTAGCAGCCTGTACACCCACATCTTGAAAAACTCAAGGGATGAGCACTTCACCACCTCCCTGGGGAGGTTGAATGTTGTTTGTCACCTGTAGTTTTCAGATGAATTTAGGGAGCAAGCATCCAACACTGAAATACATATGGGAAACCAGAAATGTTGAAAAATGGCATTGATTAGCAAACACAAAAATGAGCATGGAGAGAAACCAGGTCTTGATGCTGTGACCAGGCCATACTGCTGTACTCATAAAACAAACAAATCAGCTTTTAGCTGGATGCATTTAGAGTTTCCAACTGGAACTCTCTCTAATTCTCTGAAATAATTCTTGTCTTTCTATTTATTAATTTACTATAAGGAAGAAGTAAGAAGAAGCATGATACCATCTGGCTTTCCTTAGAAATATGGCACTATGAAAGGGAGATGGGCTTTACTATGGATTAGCAAGAAAGCTGCAACTGCTTCTTTTTTTATTCAATGGAAAATTATAGCAATATTTTATATTTTACTTCTGCATGCTTGTCACAGCATCTAAGCTGTCCATGAGAGACCCTGTCTACTGGCTAAGATATTTCAGAGACACCAGCTTCAGTGAGCAAGGTTTGGTCTCCTTGATTGAAGGCTGGAAACCTCTCTCTGCTCTCAAAAATTTTGTGGGATTTATAGTATACTTAGCTGTGTTTACTACATACTTCTTCCCTTTCTGCTGAAACTCCCGAGTAACTGTACTGGGAGGTTTGAATTATTTTTAGGATGCCAAGTAGAATATTTTAAAATTTCCCTTTTGAGTCCTTTCTTGTCACTCAAAAAATCACACAATTTTTCAGCCATTCCCTGTTCTGAAGCCATGGTAACCAAGTTCCTTTTTTTCTTTCCTACTTACTCTTTTTCTTCTTTAAAATACAGACAAAACCCCCCAAGCCAACCAACCAAAAAACCCCGAACAACAAAAAAATCCCCAAAACATTATCCAGATCTTTTGTGATATCATTTCCTATTAACTTCAGAAAAATCTTTCCTACTACAAAGATCAGATTCATGATAATCTATGGCTTCCTGACTCCACTTCAGTTCCTTTCCTACAATACTTCCAGGAACACACAGACATCTGTTTTGGCATCAAATTTGGATTTGGGATTGATTTGAAGATTCCATAATCTTCAAATATATCTACTTATCAAACTTTTTATTGTATCCTTTTCTGAGAGAACCTAATTTCCATTCCAAGTAGCCATACAAATTAGGTAGCCAGTTAATAGGTGATCAATCAAATAATTTCCCCTGACATTAAATTTGAAATTCCCAGAGATCTTCGGCTGATTGCCTGGAGAAGGTGACAGTCCTAATTGGCATTTTTAATTAATTTTACAGTGGGTACCAAGATCAATGGCACCTCTTTTTCTTCTTAAGCTTCAGATTCACAGCTGGGAAAATCAGCTCTGACTGAGAAATATCTGTAGGTTGAAGCTAGTTATTGGAGCTCCAACTGCACATGGTGAGTTCAGTCTGCAGGATGGAGTTCTCTGATTGTGCCTTTCAAAGGGGTCAGGACTCAGACAAAGTGGTTTCACAGCCTTTCTTACAGGCTACCTGCCAGGAGGTGAATTTAATTCCTACAAATCATAATAGTAACAGCAACAACAATAAGAAAATCTTTGAGTTCTGTCAATGTCACATGCTACTGCTGTTCCCAAAATATCTCAGAATGGCTGCTTTTCAACTGTTTCCTCTAGTCCTCTTTGGTCAACATCACCCCTTCTGCTTTTCCTGACGGAACTTGAGAGTTCACCACAGTTTTGCAAGCTGGCTGCATTTGGGGTTTCTGCTCTGGAAATACCCAGTTGCTCATCACTCCAAAGATATCTTCATGTCTTTTTTATCTATAGTCACTTGGAGGAGCAGTCAAGAGTTCCCAAAGCCGCTGCAGATGCAATAGGGGAGTTCCAGAGAGAAGTGAATTGTAGGTGAATTTCAGCCCTAACTGTAGACCCACACCTGTGCATTTATTTATGTGCTGAGACTCAGTTCACAAGCTAAACTCAGAAATTCAGATGTTCAAGGACTTTTAAGAAGCCAAGTTCCCCCTTTCCTTAAAAAAAAATCACTTTTGGTTTGCATACAGGGCTTCATTGGATTAAGGGCTCCACTTCTGCTTCCTTCAGTTTCTTTTAGAGTGAAGTTGCTGCTGATCATCACTTTTCAGCAGTTTTCTCTAATTGCAGTTTAGCAAACTGGGAATAGAGGAGACAACCCTGGTGTTACTGTTACCATTTCCAGGGTCAGCAGAGGGAAGGGATGTAGCTCCGAATGTTTTCTTAAAGGATGTGCCCATCATGGTAAGTTTGCCACCTCTTAGCTCTGGTACAAGGAAATACCATACTGTTTCATCTTGCCAGAACCACAATTTTCTCAGCATTTCAAGCAAAACTGGTTGCTAAAGTTGATTCTGGCAAGATGATGAAATCCATAAAACTGTCAGCTCTCCCCATGTCAGAGGTGGGACCGTGTGCCAGCCCTGCTGGCGCAGTGCCCTGCTGCCTCTGCCCCTTCCCTCTGGCAGGCTTGCTGCACCATCTCTGACTTCCCCAAGCGCCCGCCAGGAAATGAGCTCGTTCCAGTGTCTGGATTGCCGGGCACTGACTCGTCCTGCTGGCATCTGCACCAAAATGTTGCAACGAGATGGCAAAATAACCCCATATTCTTTTAGAAGTTATGTTGTTCCAGCCTCCCTCTTTGCAAACTGTTGACACTGTTCACAAAGTTGAAGAATTTTACCTCTTTTGGGTCATTCTGAAGGACTTTACTAGGTGCCTGGTTTTGGTGTTTGTTGGTTTTTTTTTTTTTTTTTTTTTTTTTTTTTTTTTTTTTTTTTTTTTTTTTTTTTTTTTTTTTTTTTTTTTTTTTTTTTTTTTTGTTTTGTTTTGTTTTGTTTTGTTTTGTTTTTGTTTTTTGGTTTTTGGTTTTTTTTGGGTTTTTTTTTGTTTTTTTAGGAAGGAAGTAGATATATATAAACAGAAAGTTAGCAGATCATAACATAAATATCTCTCCCTCCCTCCTACCAAGCCATTTGCTTTCCTAACTGAAACCGGTGGTTTGTGATTCTTCACATTATTCTTTTAATGTCATGACCTGTGTGTCAAACTGAGAGGTTGCTTGTGGATTTTTCTTGTCTTTGAAAGCAATACTTTCTCCAGAGACAAAGAAGCTCTTTTACAACACTCTCAGCAATTGCCATGAGGTGGGAGCTACAAATTGGGCAAGCCTGGGCAGTTGCATGCTGACTTTTTTCATTCCTCATGTCCCACAAGTATTTCTCTTTCAACAAGGCTTCTGTGTAAGTGAAAAGGAACTTTTTTGTTTCCTTGATTTAGTTATATTATGTTTTAAAATTTCTCCATTGGCTCCATTTCCCTCTGGAAGCTGCCCTAGCCATAAAAAATATCACATAACCTTTTTAATTTTTAAAATTGCAAATTTGTATTGTTTCCCTATCCCTATCAACAAAAAAGGGACAGATTTACTTTATTTCATTTGCATTTTCAAAGCCTTTGCAAGCTGTTTTCCACAATAGACCAGTCATATCTTTGCACCTCAGAAATGAAAAAGTGGGCAGATCTGGCCCTTGAAAAGAAGCATTTTCCAACTTTTTGTAAACATTAATGACCTATTCATAAAGAAAAGGGCAAAAGTTTTGCACAAAGAGATACTAAAACATTGAAACACTTGTAAAGTCTGTTGGAGAAATAAATGATGGCTTTGAGCAGACACTTTGGGAAGAGAAAACAGGGCTACAAATATACCAGATATAATCTTTTGATGAGATTAGATAGTTTCCATCAACATTTCTGGTGATTTTCATATATGCATATTACAAGAACAGAAGAGCAGCTGTTCAAACATCAAACAGCTGTTCAAGCATCAAACAGCAAAATTGTCCATGTACCTAAGTATTCTGCCTCCAACACTGCCCAGTAGTGGTGATTTTAGGAAGAGTGTCCAAATAGAGCAGGAATGCAGTGATACCTCCCTGGCGTGGGCTCCCTTTTCCAGTGGCTGGCAACTGCAAGACAGCCTGGGCCAGCAGCACGTCTTTTCAGTTCTTCAGGCGCATGTCCAGCTGTGTTTTGACCCCGCAAATACCACAGTCTCCTGTGGCAGGAGGTTTCACAGTTTAACAGCTAGCTGTGAGAAAACAAAACCCTAGTACCTGCTCATGTTTGTTTTGAATTTATGACCTATTATAATCAGTTGATGTCCTCCTTCTCAGTCTTCTGTTGGGAGGAACAGTGATATGTAATTCCCTATTTCCTATTCACCTTTTCCATTCTACTTATAATTGATTTTACAGTCTTCTGTCATGACACTTTTTAGTAAGTTTTCCACGATTGAGGATTCCTTATGTCTACAGCTGCTCATTCTATCAAAACTGCTTGGTGTCTTTGATCTTTCTTTTTAGAATCATGGAATCATTTAGGTCTGAAAAGACCCTAAAGATCATAAAGTCCAATAGTTTTTGTTGCTCTCTCTATAGTTCTGATTCTTCCATGTTTGCGTAGAAGAAACAGGCTTCATATCCTTTCACCTTAAAAATATACTGGCTACCACCAGTGGAAACCTGATGAAGGGAAACCTCTGACAGTTACTGCTATTTTAGGCCAGCATTCAGAAAAGTGCTGTGTGCTGTTGCCTTCTGTGGAGGACAGATGTTAGTCGTAATACTGGAAGGTTCTTGGCTCAGATCCAGACAAGCATTCAGGTTTCCAGCTCCTGTTTGGGCCTCTAACACCTGATTTAGTGGAAAGCTGAATACTTGGTTAGATGTGGTTACCATACGAACCTCAACAGAACTAAACTTTAGGTGTGTGCTGATGGGGTTTGAGCTTGTTGGACCAAGGCATAAACTTTTCAGAGGTGCTATGAAAAAGAGGCCCTTGGCAAACTGAGACTATCAGGGACTGTGGGAAACACTTTTATCCTGGATGATACACATGGATGTTCATTCAGGACGGCTTTGCTCTTTCTGTAGTAAATTGTCACTTCCCTGGGCATGGAGATGTAACCAGAAGAATGCATTCTTATGGGAGTGTTAGGCAATATGCACCAATGCTCCATCGTGTTATCCAACATGGTACTCTGAAGTATAGAAAAATGGAATACATGGGATTTATGTCTTTAGGCAAAAGAAAAGTAAAAAGGCTGGATTCATTATTACATTTTCTTGGAAGAGGCCAGGCTTAGTGACTACATTTTCCTGTAAGAGGAAAGGAGCAGCAGAGGACACTTACCATTCCCAGCAGCTGACCTCTGGTTAGCATTCAGTGCTCCACAAACAAACCCCCTGTGGTTACTCTGCATTTAAAATCACCTGGCAGGTACAGTGCCTTGTGCAACCGAGGCAAAATTTTTGTCTGATTCAACATTTCTCCTTAGTGGGAATTCTTGTGTGGGCGAAATCTGTGTGATCTGTCCCTCTGGCAATTCACTCTCTAAGATAGTCATTGCACATAAAGGTCTCGTGTTCATTTCTGTTATAAAAAAAGAGAAATGAAACAGAAACAACAAATGTGCCACTTCTTTTCCTCTAGGTTCCAGCTTTCCATTTGGAACCCCTCCTTGCTTCATTCATCTGCTTCTACCAGTATATACTGGATGAGTGTCTCTTTACACAGTGTGTAATTCAAATTTATGAATGCAGTTTGTGTAAATTGGACATTGCTGAATTTCCAGATACGATGATTCAGCCCTAGAGAATTTTCTTTCTCTTTCCCATAATTTGAAATGCCATGCCCTATAAGTAGTCTGCTTAAACACTACTGCTGGAAACCCTGAAGCAAAGCAAACAGGCACTTACAGTTCATGGTGGTATTGCCAGCATGGGGAATTTCATTATCACCTGCCCTGCCTTTAATTAGCTGTATTCTTAGAGTTTAAATAGAATAACTAAATGACTAGAGGGCCATAACTAGAGCTGAATTAGAGATGGAATACAGTGCCCAAAGGCACATGGGTTTTATCTGCTACTGTGCTGTGCAGAAAAATGGGCCAAGTGTTTTGTTACCTGAGGTAAGGTTGCATGTGCAAGGTCAGAAGAGTTATGAAGGTTGATTATCCACTGATGAGACAACTCTAAAATTCACAGTGAATAGGCCCTTCCTGTGAATGACTCTAGGCAGACAATTTCTTCATAACCATGAAAGCCAAAGACTGAAAACTAATTTCACATCTTGCCAAATGACTTGCTGCTCTCTGGGAGAGGTAGGGAAGGACTGAAGAGAGAAATTGAGGGCAGAATGCAAAAAGAAAAATCCCTGATGTGGCATGTGTCATGTATTGCAACACAGCTTGATGCAACCAGTTGTTGGAAGTGCAAACAGCTCCATGACTTCAGGTCTAAAGCATACAGCTCTGCTGCAGAGAGGAATGGCAGGCTTTCTGACCTGACCACATAATAATAAATGCTCTAGTAAACTAAGAGGTGCTATGGCTTGCTTAAAAAACTGCAGGCTAAAAAGGTAGGCTGTGAAGTAATGCCAACATGTTGTAAGAATCACATAAAGAGAGTATGTGGATGGAGGCCATCACAACATTTGTAACCACAAAGTCATGCTTTCAGAAATAGCTGAGGTGGAAAGAGTTTATGAGGCAGATTTGCCTAAGGCAGTGAGTAATCTTTCTGTACTCTGTGAGGGGCTTGAGTTAGCCCAGCCTCAGCAGCTGGCAGGAGCCAGCTGGAATCGTGTAACATCCACAGTCTGTCCACAGTGCTGCCCCTGGGATGGTGCAGCCCTCACCAGGAGCCCCTGGCACTCAGCTGAGCTCCCATACATGGCCAGCACATGGAGCTGTACTCACTCCAAAGGGTAACACTGGTTTGTGCTGCAGCCATAGCCAAAGACCTGATGCTGTAGGCAGGTTGGACTTGAGCGCTGCTCAAAAGATGGTGACAAACTGCTAGATGCATGTGCACTTTTCCCTAACTTCAGTTCAAATTCCTAATCAAAGTGTAAATAATTTCCTGTAGATTTCTCAGTTAGTTTCTGTTAAAATATAAGAAAGCCATTACAAAGAATAACTCTCCAGCAGTTTAATCCTCTCCACAAAGTTGTATCATCTACCACTTGAATAAAAGTGTGATACTACTGAGCTCATTTCTCATGTTATGACTGACTCCATTTCTCATTTTCACCTGAAATTGAATCATGAGGTCCTAAATACACTAAAATTTAGCTTTACTCTTTGATAATGCACAGACATATATTTGTATACTATACACACACTGTATGAACTGAGTACATTAAACATTTTAGAAAATAGAAAATTAGCAGTTGGAATGGGACTTGTAGAACAGTTTTCCTGCTCTTACTATTTTAGGTAATATGTTTAGTTCATTTTAGATAAATCTTGAGGGTTATAGCTGTCCTAAGACCTTAAAAAATTCTGACCTCTGAGGTTTGGGGAACACTTGGCATAAATCAGTATTTCTATACTTTTTTCTCTTTTATCTTACTTCCTTTCTTCTACTTTTTTTTCGTGTGTGTGTGTGTGTTTTCAAGCACAGGCTCTTTGAAGGCAACAGACCAGTCAAGAAATTTTATGTCCCACTTAAAACAGGCAATGATAACAAAGATTTGACATTTAGGATATGCATTAGATTTCAGAAAATGTGTAGATACTATTATCACAACTAGCTCACAGATTTTTATATTCACTACAAAGAATAGTATGTATAAGTATATTTCTTTCTGTATATGTTTGCAAATGTAAAAGCTGCATAGTGCTTGCATACAAGAGCAGGTACAGTGACATTCTTTCAGGAGACCAACACTGGGTGCCAGTTAAAGATATGGAAACTCCCCATGGGCTCTGCAGCCCAGGGCTTGGCTGCTGCTTTCCCATTGTTTGCTCTGCTCGTGTCAAGGCTTATTTCAAGAAAGGAAATGGCAAAATTCCCACTGACTGTAAGGAAAGTGAGGTTTGGCCCTCGTTGAGCAAAATAAGCTCTGTGAAGGCTGGGGGTGGGAGCTCACAGTGGCTCCTGTGGGACTGATGTGTGTCGCCAAGGCTCACTCACACCCCACCCCTGTGCACCCCTTCCAGCTCCCAGATTTATAGGGCTCTGTGGAAAAGCCCCCACATCATACTGCATGGTATACTCAGTCACAGATGAACTCTGAATCACTCTGGCTCTTGGATTCAAAAACAACAGCCTTGCTGCCATTGCATAAAACAAAGAGTTTCTCAGCTTCTTCTGTCTTGTTTTTGGTCCATTATTTACCTGACTGTTGGGAGAGCTTCACAAATGTTCTTTTGTTGGTGGAGTCATCTGCAGAAAAAGAAATGAGCCCTCCTTTCTGAACAGTGCTCCAGGATTAGGCATCTGTCCCTTCCAGGCTGTGGGAATGCTGTAGGAAAGACCTCCCTTGTCGTCAGTTTGGTGATCCCCTCTGTGAGGCTGACACAGCCCACCTGGCACCTTTTCCATCCACTCACTACACTTGGGACAGAGAGCAGATGGAGAGCTGAAGCACAGATGTCCACCCACAGACAGGTCTGCCTGTCTCTGGAATTACAGTTTGGTCAGAAATTGGTATGGGGTCTCAGTGAAGGAAGAAGAGTCCTGTTTCTGTACCCCTCATCTCTCCATTCCAGAGTTTTTGCTCCCCTGAATCAGTGTCTGCCACTGCCATGAAACTCCGAGTCCCCCCATTTGTTTTCCAGCTGGTTCTTTAATGCTCCTAATATTTCACTACTAGGGAACGTTAATGTTTCAATCTTGTACCTGATAAGTTCTGGAATACGCAGGGGAGATATATGTGGTTTTACTTAAATTAATTTGTAATGTTTGAAATTCAGCTTAAGTCACCAGGAGAAATAAACATCATGGCACAGATAAATTATATACAAACATCACTATAGTGTGATACATTCCACTGGTGTTAACATCACCCAGCTTGCAAGGTGAAGAGCAGATAAATCAATCAACACTTGGTTTAAACCTACTGTGGGGACAATATTGTAGAAAGACCAATGCTTGATAAACAAATTCCGTTATGGCTTTCACTGCTTTCTACATTTGCTTTCATTGTTTGCTTCTGAGGGAAAATCTGAATGAAATGATTTCATAAAGAAAGAGGACCTGTGCCTCTCCAGCTTGTTTGAAAATAACAGTTTATATTATAAATATTTTGTAAATGTTCAAGTGAGGGAGGCAATACTATATAACTTTTTTTTTTTAATTGATGAGTGTGGAGTAGTTGGTATAAGGGTAGAACAACCATTGTTTGCTAGTTGTGTGATTAATCTCGGTCCCCTTGCTGTAACTCCTCTGTCCTTTTGGTTGATACATAACAGCAAATTATTTAGGGTTTGAGATTTTTCTTTTGATTCTTCATAGATCTGGCATTTTAACCTTAGCATGCATGTCCCATTTGTGTGAAAACCGTCAACATAGATGCCATTGACATATGCAGCTTATAGTGACAACTTCAGTTTCCAGTCAGGACAGAAAATCTGGTAATGCTGAATACTCTTTTGAATATAAGTCATTATAGCTCTTAGAGTTCCTGACAGAAAAACTGCAAAAAGGCACTGATTTGGAGCCTGCAACAACTAAACACCAAAAGAGGAATGAGACTCAGAAAGATTTTTCTGTGTGCTGGCAAAGCTATCCCAGCAAAAATCCATGCTTCCATTCTTGTGGATCTTGTAAGCTTGGAATCAGAACAGCAGTTTACTTGGTGTTGTGTAAACCTTTGGCTGCTACACTCAGGCAGAAGTCAGTCTAGGTTCCAGATATTTGGAAATGTGACATCATAAAGGAAAATATCTTCCAATTTTATTGAGGGCCCAGTCTTTCCAGTAACTTAAGAATATGGAAAGAAAACAAATTTCCTGATGACAGTTGTCAGACACATTTTAAATGTCACCTTTCAACATTTCTTTAAAGGCTAAAAGAAAGACCTGAAAATAAATGTTTTCTCTGCTATGGAGACTCTTGATAATCTACTTCTTTTACTTAATGAAGTAAGCTGCTTTCAGTTCTGCACAACTTGAGGGAGGGTGTGTTTTATAGGTTATGCAGGTATTTCCTTTCACTCTACATGGTGGACCTGATCTGACAAATACTTCTATGCTGATTTCAACACACAATTAACTCCTGATTGAAGAATAGTTTTGGGTGTGGAACAAATTTTCTCAGGAAATTGAATAGAGCATACTGAATTATTAACCCCTGTCTTTTGTCAAGCATATGAAAAAGGTTAAAGGCATCAAGTAATTGAGATCAGTAATATTTTCAGGAAACTTGCAGTGCAGCAAGACAGAGCTGGTAGAACTGCCACTGCTTCATGAGCATCATTGAACTGCACATTTCTGAGACATGAATGTCATCTTTGGGCTTGGACCTGGCAGTCTCCAGGAAGCGTGGGTGAGGCACTTGCTGGCTCTCAGGGGTTCCTACCGCCATGGGTTTGAACACACACCATTGCAACCCTTTTATCATCTCGATCTTTATGTAGCTTTTGGAGTTGAATACTGAAGCAAAATTCCCTTCTGCATTTGGGACTAACAAACATCAGACAGCTGTAGCTGCTTGAACATTCAAACATTTCAAGTGTTACAAAAACTGTAACTGCTTTTGAAAAGCTCCTTATTCAACAACATCGGAACTAACTACAGAACATCAGAATCTAACTCCAACTCTGATTACCCATTTGGGAAAAACTATTTGGACAAAATGTCAGGGTTTTAAGTAGTATGTAAGTATTAGATACTATTGCAACATTTATCATTATTATTATCAATAAAGCTTAAATAATATTAAATAACGCTGCCGGTGCGTGGCTCTGNAAAATTGACAAATATCCAGTTTTAAATGTCCAACATATGATATTTTAAAGGATTTGGCTTTAGGGAAGTTGCTTAGTGCTTGAAAATCTTGGCCCCAGTTTTCTCCCAACACTAAATTTCAGTCACATCAACAATATATGGTAACCCTTGCAGCTTCAGAGAGAAAGCCTTGGACCAAAGGAATTCGTGACTCTGAATCACAGTAAATAATCTGTGAATTTGAAAGATAAATCCATATCCTTCATCAGTTATAATCACGTTCTTCATTATTGAGCTTGCTCCAGTGCCAAAACAAGATATGTTTCTCTCCAGACAAAAGGAAAGACAGTGATTTGCCCAGAAAATGTACAGCGTGCACAAAGAAAGACAAATGTGAGGTGGAGCAAAAAGACAGCACACAAAGTATGGACAAGTATAGACTCATGACATAACAGCTGTCAACTTTGTTGTGAAAAAACCATGTAAATCCCCCTTCTCTGTCCTTATGTTTTATTCACTCCCATGTCTTCCAAGAAATTCCCTGCTATCATGCTATTGCTTTCACACCTTTCCTCCCAATACACAGACTGTACTCTCCACTCAAGTTCAAAAGAGATGGACAGAACAAAGAAAAGAGGACTAAATGCATGCTTTGTTTTTTCTTGGAGAGGTGCCAGTGTTTGTCATCAAGAACGATTTAAGACCTTGATTCAACAAAGTTTTAAAACCTATTGCCTGATACTATGGATGTCTTTTAAAGCTCTAAATAGTTTGGGATGGACTTAGTGGTTACTTGGGAAGATGCTGGTTGAGGTTTGAAATTCCAGTTTCAGAATTTGCTTTTTGTGATTACTTTTGTTATTCATGTAACACTCATTGTATTTCCTGATGCTTCTCATCAGAAAATCCATTGGGTTGGCATTATGAAGCAAACAGAAAGAAGAGTGGGATTAGCATTAATGCCACCTAAGATTTAAACGAGTACTTTAGAATATTTTTCAATAAATAATTAATGGGTTAACATTTGAATTTCAGCTCATGAACAGTCAGGATGAAGAAGTAAAAATGCTTAGTTCCCAAGTGTAGGAGTTATAAAAGCTTTTTTGTTGCGAATTAATATCAGTCCTATGGGGACAGTCACAGAGTTGTTTATACTCACTGAAGTCAGAGTTTATGGATGATGTATATTCAAAGGCTTTGAATCAAATTAGCAATGTTATCTACTTATTTATTCTGTGATGTTAATGAGTCATTCTGGGCAAGCAGTATTTCAACAATTTATACATTCAAGTTTCATTTTACAAGATTCACTGCAACAATAAAGAATGATCTTGATCATTCCAGACACTGGCAATTCAGATAACAAAAAGAATGGAAGAATGGTTTTGCAGACTTGAAATTCTACGGTCATTTCTTCTGACTGCTCTTATAGCCTTCAGATGGATGAGTTTTATCCCTGACCTGTGGTTTGCTTTGGCTCGCATATTCCCTTTTTTTCTCAGCTACAGCTCTCCACAACTTTTTTAACCCTTCTCTGAGTAATTTAGTTTACCCTGATTATGAACTTCTCATTTACTTCCCCTCTGTCATGTATGTAACAGCTTCCAGTCTTCAACTCCAGCTAGTAACTGCTGCTGTTCTCATAAATATGTCAAAGATCAAACTCTGCATTAAAAGCATTTAGCTCCCTCTATCTGCTGTCTGAATCACCCTCTTTCCTTCATTTGCCATGGAGTGGTGTCCATCTGTCTTTCTACCATCCTTCTGGCCTCACTTCTTCCTTTTTGCTGTACCACTGTGTCAAGTTAGTTAATTCTGGATGCTTATTTCCATTTATTCCCTTCATCTCATCCTCTACACTCTCTGAATAATCCAATTCTCTACCAGTCACTTACCTCCTTTGATGCCCTTTCCAGTCTGCTGTACCATGATGCTCCAATTCTTGCTCTTGTCTTTATGGAACTGTATTCCTTTGTAGCTCTGAAGCTGGCCCTATCTCTTTGGGTACTGCCCTTAGCAGCGCTTCTTTCCCTTGCCTGTCTGTACTCACTCCTTCCCACACTCCCCTCTGGACTTTCCTCTGGCTGCTTCCCACCAGTCCACACCATCATCCCTTTTCTCTCCGGTTTGTCTATGGAAGCCGCATGCAGCTGTGACTACCTCTCTGCTCTTGGCTATCTCCTTGGCAGCATTTACATTTATGTTTTGCTTCATCTGTATTTTCACTGGTATTTTTGCCTGGATTTAAATGCTTGGACAGTAAAGGCTTCAGGTACACGAGCTAGGTTGTGTGTAGTTCTCATTCAGCTGGTTTATTCCCCTAATGAACAGGGGAATGCTGACCAAAGGAAAATGTAATTCAACTCCATATCCCTGATTTCAACTTTTCCTAATTCTTTAACTTCTTTTTCGCAGCATTACATGTGGGATCTGGTAGCAATGAGCCCATTTTGATCTGTCTCAGCTATTTCTTTTATGTTTCTCATGGAACCCTCTTCTTTTCTCAGTTCTTGCAGTTCAGGTATCCCATCAGTTGTTTCTAACCAGATTGTCTTTTTCAGTACTGTTGCCACATTTGAATACATTATTCACCTCTACTTCCAACACTTCCTTCCTTTCAGTATCCACCTTGATTATCTCCAATATGTCTTAGTTCTCTTCCAGGGCTAAGGATGTGTGACCTCTGGATAAAAACTGGCTGAAAAATACCAGAGTGAAGATTAAAATGCTCATGTTCTCTCTGTTTTTCATCCTGTAGATTACTCTTCACTGTGTCTTCAGTTCTATCTTCTCTCTTTATCAGTGCTGTTTGCTAACATTTTTTCCTGTTGCCCTGCTCTCAGGCTTTCACATCTGTGTTACAGCTTCTTTCCTTTGCCCTCACTTAGGCTTTCCCATCCAGTCTACCTCACCTGAGAAAAGTTTCTGGAGGTCTCTTGTTTTCTCTTTCTGTTTCCTCCTTAAAAAAAAAAAAAAGTTGTCATGTCATCTTTGTCTTTTGTCTTTCTGTACAGGTTTGAAAGCAANCCTAGGACACTTTCTGCCTTTATCCAATTTGCTCACAATTTCTTTTGACTTTGGTGTTGCTCAAGACAATATGACCAAAGCAAGTAATCTTAGGATCGCTCAGATTATAAAGTGTAGTCTATACATATGCAATGCTACATACACTGAAGATATAATTTTGAACGTAAGGTGGCATGGAAACAAATATTTTGTCTTAGCATATATGAATACAAAGAGTAATAGTAGATTAGTTCTGAAACACTAATTACTAAAAATGTGATATGGCCACTGAGTTGTACAGGACCAAAATTCCTGGAGATTGTGCAAGGCCACCGAGTTCAGTTGGACAAAACAGAACAAATCACTCCTAGTGAAGCAATATGTCCCAATCACCTTAGTCCTGCTGAGCTGTGTGGCCTTGGGGAAGCCAGATGGTTCTGGTATACAAACATCACTTAGAGCTGACCATGACCCTGACTCAAATAATGGCATTTCTGGTAAGTAGGATTGTAGGATTAAGCAGAGAACAGGATGTTCATTATATAAAAACAATGTAAGACACAAACCAAGACAATTTATAATCTGATTTTTTCCTACATTTTTGTTGCAGTAAATACAATTATTCAGCTGCTTTAATTACACCTCTTGGTCAAATTGCAATAAAATAAACATTTGATCTTTCTTCTGTAACTATAACTTGAATTTATTTTCATCCACACATGTGCAGAGGCACAATCATACCACATGAAAGCCTGCACAGTAATTTAGCATTCCATCATTTTTTTTCCTTCACTAGAACTTCCCATATTCTCTCAATATGGAAAGTTTACTACGAGGACTCCAGCCTCAAGAGAAGCCTCGAGGTCTCTTTTGGTTCCACATTGGTACAGTCTCATGAGTGATAACTTATAAACATTTCCTTCAGGGAGTTGGTTTGGGTTTTTTTCCAAAAAAGGAAGACTTCACAGAGGATGATTATTTTGACTTCAGTCGAAACATGAGTTCTGTTTTCTCCAATGTCCCAGATTTTCAATGACCTGCAAAGGTCACATCAGACCTTCATTTCTGAATCCACAAAATGAGGAAATGAGTGATGCATTTTAGAAGGGGTAGTAAATCCAAAACCAATGAGACACAGGGATTCCTTGGTGATAGGACTGGGCAAGTATCTCAACTGACCGTGTATTAGGAGGTCATAAGGAACTTTCAGTTCAATGTACTTAGCTTTCAGTATCAGGAATTTGTCTTTCCCAAAGAGCTTTTATTTTATATATACATATATATATATATAAATATAATTGCTTCATGTAAATGAAGGATCTTTTATGTCTAGCCTTCTGTAAGTGCTGTGCTCACTTCTAATTCTATTGTTTGCTTTATTCTCATTGTTAACTAAAACTGTGGAAATAAAAGGAAATGGTACCTCTTCAACAATTTGTCTCAGTTGTATCTTCATATATTTGAAGGTCTTTGCTGAGAATCTGTAAAGGTGTGATTTTTCTATCTTATTAATAAGAAATGAAAGCCAAACTGTTCTTCCCCTTTGTATTCAAGCATTACACAGGAATAGTACACTTGTGTAATTTGGGATATGCTTTCAGGGTCAACATCCAGCAGCATTGCTAAGGGCAATGTCTGGGTTTTCTTTCACAAAGACACAAGAGAAAGAAATGAAATGAAACATCCATTATCTGGTCTACACGTGGAGGGTCACTGCTCTATAGAGCTGGGAGAGCATCATCTTTTCACAGTAAATACGAATGGGGTGAATATTGGCTTTTGGTTTGGTTAATTTTTTTTTCTCACAGGAAGGCAACTTAGGAAAAGAAATATTATTGTCTAAAGCCCAAGGACAACATAAAACCTTTTCCGGACTGAAAATACCTAATTACTTACCGTCTATCAGACAAGCTGCTGTTCTGCACTTAGCATCATGCTTCATTGTCTGACAGTACAGCTGGCTGGAGGCTGAAATTGAAAATCATTTTCCTTTGCTCAATTTCCTTGTAAACAGCAAAAGAATGGTGTTGATATGCCAGACATCACTGGGAAAGTGCATTGTGAACATGCAAGATCTGTCTCCAGTGGTCTTAAAAAGAGGAATGTGATTTGTCTCCTACAGAGATAAATCAGGACACCTTCAACTTAGGCTTCATTTAGTCTTTACTATGACAGACTTCCATTGTTCTATGCTGCACCAACCATGAATAACTAAGAATACTAAGGCAAGAAAAAGAAAAAATGGGCTTATGTTGTGAAACCACTTACCAGAGCTAAGTGAGCTATTGTAAATAGGCAATTTGTGAAGCATTCAGTCCAACAAAGCAATCCTGACCTATTTCCACTTCAACTGATATTAATGTCAATTTTACACAACCTGTAAATGCATGTATGGCTCTGTAGTGTACATGAATATTAAAACTTAGAACTCAGTATGCAGTCTTTCATTTTATTGGGAAGCATGTTGGTGAATTTAGTTTTCATCCGTTTGCAACTGAGCAATCAGGTTAATTCTTTCAGCACTTAATGCAAATATATTTCATAGTATTATTTCTGATAGACTATTTGACTCTCAGTACTCAGGTGTGATCTTGGTGAGCAATCATATTTCATTTTCATTAGTATTAAATTGCACAAACAGTATAAAAGAAGGGAAATGTGAACATTTTGAGAGCAGGATTCATGCTGCTTTAGTAAGTATTATGTTTTACTAGTGTTTAATATATTGTTTAAAGTTTTAGCATACAGCTTTTCTTCCTTTGAAGTCAAATGTGAAACTCCTTTTGCTTTCAGGGTAAGCTGTATTGGACCAATAAATCAGTGTATTTTCTCTGTGTAGCCTTGAATTTATTAAGATCTGTTACTTAATCAAAAAAAGAGTCATCTATTAACTGGTATAAGTCTGTTCAGCATCTGATTTAGCACAGGTTTGGTAGCTGAGAAAACATCCGCAAAGGTCTTACAAAGCAGCCTCCTGACCAGCTTTCCTCGACTAAAACACAATGCTCCCGGAGTTTCTTCAGATGGTTACTCAATCTGCTGCACTGCAGTTGTGCTGATTAAAGGTTCGTATACATTCTATAGGATGTGCTTTACAATGCTGTGCTCAAACTTTCTGGTCCCTCAGGGGCACTTGTGTGGAAGAGCTAACAAAGTTTTCACAAAAGGCAACTATTTCCAGAGAAATTGATGACTTATTCACAGACTCCATTTAGTATACAAGTAAGTGCCTTCATAAATATTCATAAATATTCCAGAGATGCCAAGAACAATCCAAGAAGGAAAGGGAATGTCTGGAGAAATGCTTTTAATGATGGTACAGCTCAAATGTACTGCAAGTTCTCTCTATATCAAGCAGCCCAGTGTTTGCATGGATCTTTTACTGGGTCAGAGAGCTGTAAATAAAATGCTACATCTTAGCATTTAATAAAAGCCACAGCATGGCCACTTTATCACTGCAGCCTTGATGTAGCAGAAACTCACAGATATTTCTGAAATAAAGCTTTGAAGTAGTTATGGGAAATGGACTTAGGGAAAAATCCTATCCATAAGTTTTGCAAGATCAGGTGTTAATCAAAAGGACTGGTCTGTTAGGATGCAGTTTCCTGTATGTCAGATCACGACTGTGATTTCACTGTAAAGCACATGAATTCCTGTGTTCAGGACTGTTTTTCCTTATACCATGGACATTCCTTAACTCCAAAGACAGAAAGTCTACAGAGCTCTGAGGGACAACTGAATTGTGATTTGCTTGTTTAAAAACTACTTGATTATCTGTGGTAAATCAGCACAAAATCTGAAATAAAACATTTTCAGAAAAAGAATCTAAATGTAAGTCAGTGTAAGAGCACAATCATTTTAAAGCAAATGCATGTTCTAAAGAAGCTCTCTGATCTGTAGCCATTTTCAGTGGCATGAGACTGAAACAGAAACATCTGCTTGAATTTACCAGCTATGAAGCTGCTATTGAGAAGAGTAAGTGAATAGTGAATAATAACTAAACTATTGATGTTTAGAGAATGGAATTAAAAGCTTATGGGAATTTTACCTAAACAGAGAATTAACTCCTTTCATTGAAGCATTTTCAAATCTAGTTTAAAATTAAATCATCCTTTATATATTAAGAACTTGTCTTTGCTGCAAAAATAACCAATGTATTGCTCTTAATTTGAATTCCATCTACAAACTAAGCCCTTCCATTCAGTGTGGTAATATTTTTGCACTCAAGTTAACTGGCCCATTGGGAGGTATAGGCTACAGCTCAAGCAGGGATCCTGCTAATCCATTCACAATTTATAGTGTCTCTTCACAGCCATGGCTTCTTTTGCTCCAGCTAAGCTAACTCAAGACGCATTAAACTCAAAAATAACACTCTAGGATTAGTAGGGGTAGAGGTGGAGAGAGGAGATGAGGCTTCCAGGAATGATACTTGCTCTGGTCAGAGGAGCTGCTGTCATTGAGGTGTGTCCCATCTCCTGCTTGTGTCATAGCTTTGTCAATAAACCCACTTAATTCTTCCCATCTGCTCTCCAGGCTCTCTGCTGTATTGGCTAGGGTTCATTCAGCCACCCACATGCAAGTATCAGGCATTTTGAGATGCCAGGGTACCAGAAAAAACACGGGGTCACAGATACAACTCAGAGACCGGCAGATGTAACGCAGGGCCTATGAGTCTTGTGTTCTTCAGGGCGGCAGCCAAGAGGTGAGGTGGGTCCACTTAGGACTTCTCAAATGTCATCTGGTGCTTGTGCCTAAGCAACTGAATTAAGCCCTTCATCTCTGTTGTTGACAATGGGAGCTTAGAGGCTTTGATTTACATATCCAGATGTTTTGATCCAGGGCTGACTCCTACCCCAACAGAGATACTGCCTCAGCAAGGTCTGCTGGAGCTCACATGTCAAATCTCTCAGATGTCTGAACAGATGACTTAGAAGTTTTAAATACAGACTATGGCAAGAATTACAGCAATAATATGATTCTATTATTTATTTATATTAGAGAATTTTTATTATTTCAAGTATTTAATAAGTATTAAATTCCAAGGATTGCTGAGGTTGTCCAGACAGGTCGCATGAATAATGCAGGCAGTGGAGTAGCTGCTGCTGCCTCAGCTTATTGCTAAGGGATGGTGACCACTGCTGTGATCAGGTCTGAAGGCTCCCAAGCCTTTAAAAGAAATGTCAAGTTTTCTTCTACATAAAGTATTTCCCACTTTATCCACAAACACAATTAGTTTTTCCTGTTGCATTCCACTTTCACACAACTTCCCAGCTTCACCACAGGGCCAAGGTGTCTTCTGCAGTGGTGGTGGCCAAGTCCTGCTGTGGTAGTTTCAGATGTTATTGTCCCCAGTCTGAGATGTCAGCTGGGCTGATATCCCTGTACCTGCAGAGGAGAATCTCTGCTTGGATCTCACTCGTTCAGGTCACACTTTGGTATGTCAAGTCAGATTTAACATGGTTCCAAAATTACTTTTGCTTTGAGGTAGCTTTGCAATCATCACATACTTGTGTACACAGACCCCAGGAGGCTGGGACTTAACCCACCTCTGGGTACTGCTTAAGCTACTAGGAAAGGAGACACATTAAAATTTCACGGGGAATCACAAAGACTTGCATGATGTTTCTCTTCCAGCACAAGGCACAGGTGTCCGAAAACCACAAAAGACTGTGAATGGTCTTCTAAGTGGTGAACCACATTTTCCCTGGAAAGGCCCCAGAACAACAGTCGTGGAAGTCCCCGAGGACAAGAGCCAGCAACACCTGGCGCAGTGACAGCAGACACAACCTTGCAGACAACTCAGCAGACACAGGAGTTTAACGATTCGCTGACAATTTGCAAATGCAGGATGAATTCACAGCAAGTCTGCGTCCAGGCTTTTGTAGTTCAAATGAAACATTTCACACATTTCTAGGAATTGCCTCCCTGATGGAAAAAGGGTGAGGCATTTGGAAGCCAATATAAAGAATGTGATAAACTTCAATTAAAATAAATGACAGGAAAGATAAAACCAGTTGGTTTTTTTTCTTGTCTTGAAAGGAATTTTGAAATCATATTCCACTGGGGTGTAAATAGATTTTCTGAGATGATTTATTTGTGACTCTGTGGACATTAGTGATAATTATTTCTGTTGTGGAATGGTTGCAAAATGTGACATATGATAGAAAAGGACAAGAAAGTTAAATGTTTTGTCTTTTTTTTTTTTTCCAGAAAGAAGAAAGGCAGATACTTAGGAGGCTGTGTGGTAGATCTAATGAAGGAAAGGCATTCTTGAAAAACAATGCACAACAGAAAACAAAACTGCATTTGCTCACTCACTTTTGTTTTCTGAATATGCA
The DNA here is from genome assembly GCA_013397815.1 of Aleadryas rufinucha. Lineage (NCBI taxonomy): Eukaryota > Metazoa > Chordata > Aves > Passeriformes > Aleadryas > Aleadryas rufinucha. Next base: position 143,950 of record VZTH01001979.1, read on the forward strand.
CCAAAAAACCCATGGAGAGCAAAGTGTAACTTAAAGATTCAGTGGAAAATGAAAATGATATCTTTTGAATTGTGCAAACTGCAGCAGTTTCTTTTCTTCAAGGAGAGGCTTAGAAATAAAGGCATGTATTGACATATCTAGTTATCACCTCATGTCTGATTATGAACCAAAAAAAGCTTAGAAGCTCCATACCAGTTCTACCAGTAGAAAATTCTCATTGACCTCAAGTGGTAGAGATCTCTGAATCTCTAACTGAATGTCCTGGGCTCTATTCCCATTTTTAATTTGCTGACAATGTCTCATTTATGAAAAAGGAGCCATTTTAAATTCTTTTGAGAACTGAGTGATACTGAATTGCTCAGAAGAATCTTTCTTCAGCATTTCTTGTGTACAAAGGCAATGATCAGCATTCTATAGGTTCTCAATATGCACTAAAAAGGAAAGAATATGAGGGAGTCTTTTGGACAAAATAGTGTAGATGTCATACATCAAAAATTAGTTATCAACTAATTATTTATAAAATGTTTCAGTAATAATTATTGAGGTGATAGACAGCAGCAGAACTATGCAGTCTGGAGCTGGTTAAGATAAATGAGCTACAATATTTAGATTAAACAATAAAGAACCATTATAATAATATACACAATGAGCAAAGTACTGCATTTCCTAGTTAATGCCAGAACTGCGTTGCACAATGAACTGTTTGTGGAACATTAAAAGTATAATTTAGCATATCTGAATAAATTTTCTACTATGTAGTAAAAACAGAGAAACACATGGCACAGATTACAGCCCCAAATGCTTTAAAATTCTTGGAGTGGAGGCTGCCTGGCAACTTTTGTACCAGCTGGAAGAGCGAGAGCCCAGCTGGCTTGGCAGTAGCCACCATATTGTGCCTGGGCTGGCAGGCGGCCACCCGGCACCCCTCGAGGGGCTGTGCCCCTCCCGTCGGCGTGTCTGCAGCACCGGCACCGAGAGCCGCGGGCAGGAGCAGCGCGCACAGCATCCCCGGCACTGCCAATCACGCCGGCACCCCGCAGCAGGGTGTGACAGACGTGAGGCACTGACGCTCCTGAAAAAGGCTGAACGATGGAGCTGGGGGATGCAGGAGAGCAGGTTTCTGGGGTTCTTCAGCACTGGAATGTCTATCTTGAGATTGTGAAGGGATGACGAGAACTCAAGGGCTGGTGCCACTGTGAGGGAAGGGGGAAATGCAGAAATTCATGCAATCATTTCAAAACCTTGCTTACATGAATGTAGGATGCGAACAAAGAAATGTATTTATTTGTGTGGTTTATTGCCTTTAATCTAAGCATTACAGGAGTATTAACACATTGGAAGTAAGCTCCCCATGGTCACACACTTATGTTGACAAGTTAAAGAAATAAATGTGGTGACATACAATCAGAACAAACTCCAGTTTGGGAGGGATGAAGGCTGTACCCAACTTCAGGTGAAGTAGTGAAAGCAGGACATCAATAAACAGCCACATTGTCTCCTTTGATCTTTTCTAGTGGAGGAAGGGAAAGTCCCAAATTAAGAATATTGGCCCCTCCGGGACTTCTGGGTCCTTCAGAGGTTTAGGTGTAAATAGAAGAATAATCCAAAATGGGTCACTCTTTGTTATACAGTGAGAGAGATCACCAACAAGACAGAAATCTTCATGAAATGAAGCATTATTTTTTCTATGTCTCAAAAAGTTCCTGGTTTTTTTTTGTTCTTTGTGTTCCTTTGACAAACATACATTGTCCATCCTTCCCAGTGCCTCCCTGAGGCTGAACACTGTCTTTCCAGGAAATTAAAACAAATACAGTCACAGTGATCTAAGCTTGGGTTTAATCCCTCCCCGGCTCATTTCCCAGCACACCTGCTCTGATACCACTCCAGTAATCAGTGCCCTCCTGCTCCTCCTGGGGCAGCACAGCCAGCAGTGGCTGAGAGGTGGGTGGCTTTTCATGGGCATGGGTGGGAGCTGGCAGAGCAGTGAACAAACCTGTAGTCAGTGGGGATTTAATTCCACTCAGTGGGGTGGTGGCAGGAGGTTGCCACGTGTCCCTTCTCATGCAGGATATGCCATGGTCTCTTCCAAAGTCTCTTCACTGCAGCCCGTGCTGATTTGGGGGAAACCACAGACACCAGAAGGCAAAGCCCTGCAGCACGGCTCTCCTTGAGAAAGTTTTCGTGGTTTGATTGCTGGTGTGGGGGCTTTGATCTTCAGGGGGAGTGTCATCCGACCTCCTTCTCCTCCCACAAACCCTGAACTGGTGGCAGAGGTATGGAACTTGTACGGCAATAGTGCCAGGCCTCACCTGCTCCATATTGCAGAGAAACACTCCCTTCACACTTCATATGAGTGAAAGACCTGTTCAATAGCTTCAGCCCAGGATGAAACACTGTGTTATCTGTTCCGAATACTTGCATAGTCTGAAACATAACATTTCACCACTAATTCCCATGGGAGGGAGAATTTGCTCTGTTTATACGTGAACATGTCCAGACTAAAATCCAGAGGCTGGATTCATTAAATTGCCAATAAAATATGTTCTCAAGGATGAGTATGTAATGCTTTCACACAGACTGAACTACTATTTTTAATTGGATTCACAAATTTATTTCCATTTGACTTTCAATGATATTTAAGCACCTGCGTCTTTGAAAACAGATCTTTGACTTTTAAATAATTTAGTCACTGCTGCAAATTGTATCCCATCTGCTGGAGAATCTGACTCATGAAGTCTTTGGTTTACAGATGTTCAAATTAACCAAATATTTCTCATATTTCTAAGACTTTTCTTGCTGAATATCTTCAAAATTGTAATGCAGAATGAAAAAATACATCAGGTCTTTTACATAGTCAGAAAGATAATATGGGCTTGGTTCTTATCAGAATACTATGAGACCATGGAGGGTTCCAGGCTAACCATCATGGATAGTTTTGGAGCACTGAAACCATGTGCCCTTGCTATTCCAGGGCTTGGCCTCCGGCAGCAAGGCCACCAAGAGTCAGGATTTGCTAGTGGAGGTGTTGATGCAAATGGCTTTTGGACCCCAGTCGGTTTGTGCCCTGCCATTAGGTGTGGGGGTGTGTGTTTTGCAGCAAATTAGTCTGTTTAGTGGCCTAGGGTTATGATAAGCTACAGATTAGTGGGTGTAAAATAGTGGTGATCAACTCCCTTTTTAAAGGAATACATAGAGTTGCACTGACTTTTTACCAGTGAAGTATCCCTGATTTAACTGGAAGCTGCCCTGCTTTACCTCTGTGTGATCATAGAATTAGGTTTTATCCTTGTGTGAGTGCTGTATCTTAATATCCACCACATGGATCTGTTTCACTTTCCCGTGTTAGCTGAGACATATCACACTATGCTCATAATGAAGTTAATGGGAGATTTGCCTTGGAATTGAAAGAGAAAAAAGAAAAGGACCGGACATCATGTAAAATAAACAGTAATGTTAGCTTCTTTAATAACCACTTCATTGCATCATAATTAAAATATTTTCTATTAAAATTGAAAGTTGTAGCAATTAATATCTAACTTTCATCTTAGTTTCAGCGGTAAAATTCTCCTGTCATGTTACCTCCGAATTACAGAGGCATGGAAGAAGTGTTAGGCCTTGATATTTGAATTCACAACTAAGTCCAAGATGCAAAAAATCTGGTATTTTCTGGATGATGTTGAAGTGTAGGGGGACTGCCATGCTACTTCTCCATTTCTATAGTTAAGTCACTCTGTATATACTGCTTAAACATGATATATTAAATTTTTTTAAAATTGTGGATGATGAGCCTCACTGAGATGCTACAAGGGTCCATCAGGAATTATGGAGAGTAGTCAGGAGCATTCTCATCCTTCTGAGGCTGACAGTGAGAAAAGGCTGTAATTACAGGTGAGTGTCTGCAAATGACAGGGAGAGGCTGTCTGCATTACTTGTACATTTCACCCATTCCTTCAACAATGAAAATCAACGTTCAGCCAGTGATTGCTGCCTTTTCTCACTTTTCCACTTAAACAGACCAGTCCTACTGCTCATCCAGGAGCAGAAAAAAATAGGCAGATAAGCCAGAGAGGATTCAGATACACATCTAGAAGAGATTTAGAATCTTAGAATCTCAGAATCCTTTACATTGTTGGAAAAGACCTTAAGATCCTCAAGTCTCACCGTTAACCCAGCACTGCCAAGTCCACCACTAAATCATGTCCCCAAGTGCCACATCTACATATCTTTTGAACACGTCCTGGAATGGTGACTTCATCACTTCCCTGTGCAACCTGTTCCAAAGATTGACAACGCTTTACACGACGAAATTTTTCCTAATATCCAACCTAAACTTCTCCTGGCACAATTTGAGGCTGTTTCCTCTTGTTACCTAGAAGAAGAGGCTGATCTCCATCTGGCTACAGCCTCCTTTCAGGGAGTGGTGGAGAGCAATAAGGTCCCCCTGAGCCTCCTTTTCTCCAGGCTAAACACCCCCAGCTCTCTCAGCTGCTCCTTCTCAGACTCGTGCTCCAGACCCTTCCTCACCTCCATTGCCCTTCTCTGGACATGCTCCAGCCCCTCAATATCCTTTTTATAGGGGTCCAGAACTGAACACAAGATTCAAGGTGTGGCCTCACCAGTGCCAAGTACAGGGGGACAATCACTGCCCTGGTCCTGCTGGCCACACTGTTTCTATACAGCAAAACAAACTAGGTCCTAAAACCAAGAGATTTCTGAGAGCCTTTAACTGGTTGTGGCTCAGACAGCACTCATCTGCATTTTCAGTCATCTAAATGCCCTTGAACCATGGTGGCAGGCCCAGCTCAAGGGGGTCCTGTTTGAGTAAGCAGCTGGCGGAGTGGGGAGACCATGCTGCTCTGAACACAGGCTGAGGACAGTCTGAGTCACAATTGCTTTAGAAGCAGGGGATGAAGTCTTTCAGCTAAGAACAGGTCTTGTCCTTTTGCTGACAGAATTCCATCAGTAAAACAGTAGATTTCTTTATGTGGATTGATTATTTAGAACTTTACACTCCCTCAGCTCCCATTGTATGACAGATTGAATGAATCCTACTACAAGATGCTTATCCAGTATTATCTGCCTGTCAGATAAATGCCTTGATTTAGGTGGTATTAAATCCAATTCTTTTTCCATAGGCAGCTGATCATTGGCTGTCCATGTCCTTTTTTTCTCAGGCCCTGGAGCCATCTCATTTACGGCTTCATTCTGCTGTACTGCTCACAGGCCAGGCAAATTGCTTCTCCAGACAGCAGGCTCTGCTTCCACCACTTGCAGGCTTTTTAAAGCAGCAAAAGAAAGTTAAGAAATGCCAAAATACTCAGCAATATTAACGTTTGAGCAAGTTTTTACTCATGTTAAAACTTATGAAAATTCATCTGATTCACAAACTTACCTTATACACGCCTGTGGGGTGTCATGCTTGCAGGTAAATCTAATGCCTTGTTTATACCATAACAAAATAGCTAAGATGCTTTCCTCATTGCATGATAATCTGGCAATAATTTACATGTCTGCTGAGAGACTGCTTTCTCTGTGTGTATAGGAACTCCTAACTTATCTAATGTGGCCTTAGTGTACTAATACACTACAATAACAAGATCAAAAGAATTTGCACCATAATCTGGACATCATTACTTGAAATACAGTCCCCTGATTTAATCATATTTGCAACATAAGCAGCTCCTTGAAAGGGGCTTATCTGTGCTTGAGACATCCTTGTTACAAAACACAATAGGAAATGATCAGTTTTTTTAAAGTCTGCAGAGATAAAATTCTTTAGATGTGTTGAGCAAAATTTTATTAGTGGCTTGTTTCTCTTCACACAGTCACAGGAAAACTGGTAGTCTCTTTAAAAAAAATACAGTTTTCTTTCTAATTTTTATGCCCCATTCAGATAAAGGCTATAAATTAGGTAGCAAAGCATCTTTGAGACAGATTTCTTCCTCCATCTAATCTATAGCAGGGTTTCATAAGATTGATGCCAGAATGCTTGTCAAACAACAGTTCTGTCTTAGAATCATAGAATGTTCAGGGGTTGGAATGGAACTTAAAGATCATCCAATCCCGAGCCCCTGCCATGGGCAGGGACAGCTCCCACTAGACCAGGTTACTCAAGGTGTTTTCCAACTTGGCTTTGAACACTGGTATGGTTGGGGCATCCACAACCTCCCCGGGCAATGTGTTACAGTGTCTCACCACCCTCACAGTAAAAAATTTCTTCATAATATCTAACCTAAATTTTCTCTCTTTCAGTTTGCACCCCTTACTCCTTGTCCTATCACTGTGGTTCCTAATGAAACAGAAAAGTGACTTCCAGGAGAGTGTAAGCTTTGACTGACGTGGTCTTTGCTCAGGTGCAGTTGGGTAGGCTGGAAGAATCTAATTCCAATCTGAACCATCAATACGGGCTTCAGATTTGAGTGGAGAACAGGGAATTTTGGTGAGCCATGCAGAGCTAGAGCTGCCCTGCGGCATTGTTGCTCTAAAATCCTCTGATAAAAAGCAATCACCAAAATTACTGATGCCTTCTGAAATAAATTCAGAGAGTGGGGCACTGGTTTAATTCTGGCACCTGAAATGGTACCTTGTGGAAACGCACTGAAATCTTTAGTGTGACTTGTTATCACAACTTACATGGTCAGCACAAGGAAGTACAGGAATATCAGATTTTAGGCCGTGCCTTGTTCTTTCATGGCTTAAGCATAATCATTCTTCTCAGTTCCCCTAGAAATTCAAATAATTTAGAGGATGAGGAGGATGGTGAAACCATAGATGAACTGCCTATCCCAGTCCTCTCACTGTTTGTGTAGGCTGGATGCATGCAGAAGTGGGCATGACACCAGCTTAAGGACAGGTTACTCATAATTTTTCCTCATGCCAAAGAGTTCTGGGAGCAGCTGTGTCTTAGCCACAAAATCATTACTACAAGACTACTGCTGAATAAGCACTAAAACAGTCTTATGTTCTCTCATAAATTAGTAAAGTGGATGGTCTCTGAGGTCCTTGAGCTTACCTGTCACCTTTACAGGCGACTGAGGAGCAATCTAGGGAAAGAGAGGCTGGCGCAGAGGTTTGTGGTACTTCATGGTTCCTTCACAGACATCTGCATCTAAATCTACACAATAGTTGGACTTGATATCATAAAGGTCTATTCCAACCTAAGCAACTCAATGATTTTTAAATACTCAAATGTGTATTTACATGTACATGTACATGTATACTAATAAACAAATACGTGCACACATTTATATGTGCATGTATGTCCTTGCTATATAAGTTAAAGAGGATAATCAGTGCAGGCAGGGAAGAAAAAAAAAGAAAGAAAGACAAGATTGGCATCACAATGTTTGGTAATATGAACAGGAGTTTCATGATAACTAATTTCATGATAGTTGGTATCTGATGGAAACTGTTTGAGAATTACTTTGCTGGAAAGCCATTAAGGGAAACCAGCCAGATATTAGGTAACTTAAGACTGCTCGGGAAATCAAAACAAAGTTACAGGGCCATTAGCTCAGTGTTATGCTTTTGGCGGGAGAAAGGACTGTGGAGAAGGGGCCTCAAAGTCTCCCAAGTGGATTTTTTTTCCACCCTCATCAGTTCCACTGGGGACATATGCTGTTTGGAGAAAATGCTGTCACACATGCTCTGCCAGAGGAGGGAGTGGAGGTGTTTCACCTGCCATGCCCACCTGGCCATCTCTGTCACCCACTGGGAGTCCCGTGGGGCCTCTTCTGCAGAGGATGGGCACGGCTGTGCATGGCTGTACCGGCCCTGTGCTGATGGAGGTGGGACAGGAGTGACCTCCTCTGTCTCCACTCCTTTGTTAGCCACCAGAGGGCACAGAAGCTCAGGGCTTGGGCTCACCTCATCCTCCTCGGGAAACCCCCAAAGGAGCCATCCAGGCACAGCCACGCGTTTCTCTCCAGCCGCACATCCAGGTTTTGGTTGTCCCAGCTTCTCCATCCATCTTTGGCTTCCCCCTGAGATATGCTTGTTCTGCTGTGCCCACATTTCCAAGCTGCTTCACACATGAAGCCAATAAACCATGTTAAGGGACAGACTGGCTGTTGGGAGCAGCACGTTGGCCACTTTGGCTCTCAGTGGGAGTGCTTTGCCAGCTGAGCTGAAATTCCAGCTGCGCTGGCTTTTGGCATGCTGAGTCTGTAAACATCCCCACATTCTTTTGAGGTTGAAAGCAGGCTAGAGATACAGCAGGGAGTTTGTCTTCAAACCAGCTTATGGATTACCTCTGCTGTTCCAGGGCTTTGCTACCTGGTGTTTGTGCAGTGCAGAGCAAGGCCTGTCTGCTTGCAATCCCCGTGCCTCACAAAGTCTAAGTGCCCCACTGATTGCGAAAGACTGAAAAGATCTGAACAAAGGATCTCCGACATTATTAGAAACAGTCATCATAAAAAGTATCTTTTCTGGTTTCAGGGTGGTTGCTTGGGATACCTGTATTTGTTAGTGCTACGGTAGTGCTGCCAGGCTTCTCTGGTATTCTTAGAGCATTCTATCAAATTATACTGAACGAAGACAAACTTTTCCTAGCCCAAATCTGAGCACTCAGGAATTTTGCAGAAACTGCAGGTCTAATTCTATTATGTGGAGGAAACCTATTTAATGGAGCAGTTTAATGCTGCTGAGACTTCCAGAAGCAGCGAAATACTGATATACTCAGTATTTGGCTCTGGCTTTGTTTGAGCGACTCCAATTCCTGCTCTTCTCATTGAAACATTAAAGGTCTGTCTGCATAGGCAGTTTATAATTCTACAAACTGTTGTTTTGCTATAAAAATATGACTGGTGAACTGTTGGAGACTTATACTACAGTAATACTTATGTTATCACATCTTCATTCCCACATATTTTAGTGGTCCCCTTCCTGCCTTTCTCTCGCTTTATGCCCTGTCCCAGCCAATTGCTTTAATTAACAATGTGTTACTCCCTGCTTAAATACTGATGCCCTTCTTCAAGCTCAAAAGCTCCCCTAATTCACCTTCCTCATTGCTCCTAAGGGGCCAGCATATGTGCATACAAGGAGCATCAGGGAGATATCGTGGGATGGGATCCAGGGTAGGGTAGTGGAGATGAGAAAGGACTGGCTGTAGGACTCATATTGCCTGAGTAAAAGAACAGTATGTTCCCAGTACTTTGTCACAGACACTCTTGATTTAACTATTCAAAGTGAAATACAGGGACTTTCATCTATTTTCTCCTATATATCTTCTGGCACAGCACAGGGATGATGACACCATGAATGGTGCAGAGGAGAGGACCACCTGCCCTTGGGCCTGAGCCTGGTGGAAATCCACACCACAAGGAAGCAGGGCCTTGCTCTGAAGGAACTGTGCTTCTGAACTCAGGGAAAGCATGCCAGTGTAAAGCAATCACAACTGCAGAAGGTCATTTAGGTATAAATCTTGCTCAGCAACCCTGCTCTCTCTGACTCAGACACACAAATACTTTCGGAGACTGAAGTTAGAATGATCATTTGTGGCATGTATCTTGTCAGGTGCCAGGGTCTCTCATTTACTCTGCATAAGATCTTTTGGTCAATCACCCAGCAGAGGTATCAATCCCAAGAAGCTCATTTTGAGAGTAAATGTAAGGGCTCACCGGAAAAGGCAACCTGCCAAAAGCTGGTTAAGAATCCTCTAGGCTAGCTCTACCAGTGCTTTAGGTTGGGATTATTTTTACCCAAGGAAGTTGTTGTGAGAGTAACCTAGCTCAGACAAGGAGCCAGATGACATGCCCAGTGATCCTGGCTGGATAGTTTGTCTTCTGCTGGCTAATGACCACCAGACACACCTGGATGCCTTTACTGGTTGTTACGTGTCCTGTTTAAATTACACTCTAAGGTGGCAGGGCATAACAAGGCAATGAACATATTCAGCGCTCCACAGACTGAAATTCCTGTTCTGAATGAAGGGCTCTGTGGTAAGCACAATTGTGTGGCCATTCATCCTCCTGGGGAACAGGCACACAGACTTTATGCTGGGGACTGTGGGAGGATCTTCACAAGGGAGCAGGAGGCTATATCCAGGTGTACTGCTATGGTTTGATCAGGACGTTTGTACAATGCAGTGCTCTCAGCCATCTCAGGACTTGGTGTGTAAGACTCTTCCAAACTGGCTAACACAACTGGAGGCTCCTGTTTCGAAACACAGCAAATGCACTGGTTTATTACTTTGGGAAAACTAAGTGAAATCATTTGAATTGGTTGGGAACTTTGTCTTTAAACAACTCTTTATTCTTTGTGTTTTTATTTTTTTTCCCTGGCTTTCTGGAAACCACTGATTTGTTGAAATCAAAATGCTTTGTGAAATGGGTGGGTTTTGGCAAACAGGCAGGAGCCATGCAGAGTTCTGAGGGAACCTTTCCTTCCAGGAAATCAGCTGCCATCAGAAAATTATTTGGTTTCTTGACAACTCACTTGGCTCACGGTCAAGGTGCATGACTCCAGTGCAACTTTATGCACAGTCTGGGCTTCCTCATAATACAGGCCTGGGCTAGTACTATATGGGATTTCAGCCTTCTGCTTGGGGATATTGTGGCTTCCAGGCTTTCTGGCCCTGGATTAGGAACTTGCAAGCTCAGGGAACTTCTTTTCCCACAGGACACAAATCTCAGTGGTGGTTCCACATCTCCTCTTTGAAATATATGAACACAATGACTGTCATTGTAAAAAACCATGCGGGCCAAGCTGCTGCTGACAAATCATCGCAGCTTCATACCGAAAATATCTTTGCAGTCTATTGGCAAAACAAACAAATAAAATATGGATATACAAACTGAAGTGTCTTCTGCTAAAGCCTGTTCCATGGGTACTGTAGGGCTCTGAAGTGGAAGTGTCATTGCAAGAATTATCTGTTCAGTGTTAGCCACAACAATGAGATCCCTATGTCTTTGGCAGAGATAGCCTTATGAAAGTTTTCTAAGGCTTGTAGGTGGAATAAAGAGCCCATTTACAACCCTCCATGGGAAGAAGAACAAGGTTAAACAGCACAGGGTATGAAATTTCCTCTGGGACAAGAGACTACTCTTTTGGGCTTAGATGGGACTGAAATGGTACATTACAATCACGGTTTATTTGGAGGTTAGCATCGCCCCCAGCTCTTCTCAGACGATGCATTATAAAGGTTAGTCTGCACAGCAGAATCACCCTATGATTTTATCAAGGTCTGGCATCCCTGCATTGGCAAGCCAAGGTGCCAGTAGCAGTAAAAATGACACCATATAAACTTTAGAAGAAGCATTTAAGTAGAGTGTATTGCCAGTGTTTCTAAAGCATGTGAACCCTGTTATTAGCAGATGATAACATTCAGGTGCTGCATTTTCCTGGCCATTGTCCTCCCTGGCAAGCAGATTACAGCAATTCAGACTCCTTTGTTTTGCCGAGCAGAACTGCTTCTATTGAGAGCTTTGCCCAATCTCGGGTACTCATCAAAAAAAGGAATGAATTTGGACTCAAGCTAATTGAGGTTATCTTGGGGAAAATATATAGACACAAAGAGGTAAATCCGTGCAAGGGATGTTCACATCTCTTTGTCATGCCTTCTCAGTTATCGAAAAAGAATGAGTGCCTTCAGCTATGCTAAATCATTTGTTGCCTAATTCTTGCTGAAATTGCTTTATTTTCCTTTGGGGTTGAAGTGGCATCTGATGAGAGTCTGAACAAAAAACTGAAAGATATTCTACTAAGTAGATGATCAGCCATATTTCCTAATGAATTTTCTTTGCTCCAGCTCTCCATGCAATATTCTACCATATACAGTGATAATCTTTTTCCAGCTGACCTATCTACAGCACAGCATATTTAGTTTGATGTCAGAATTTATGACATAATATAAAAGTTGCATGTAGGAGCCAGGAATGGGGAAACACTTGGAAAGAAGTCAAATATAGTCAAACTAAACATCTGAATGTCCAGCTCAATCTCGCAGTTCTCATTCAAGTGAATTCCTTGGATGGGAATTGGGGCTGAGTAAACTGTAAAACGAGAAGCCTTGATCAGATTTCTGTAGATTAGAATGGATCTCTTAACAGGTTTTCTGTGTAAATGGAAAACGTTCACTATTGTAGGTGTAGCCTATTTGAAGTCTGACATTTTCAGACAAATCCTGCTCTGATGTTACCTTAGCGTGCAAAATGGTTTGTAGTTTTCCCCCGTCTATTTTTTTTTTTTTGGAACGGTTGAATAATCCAAAATGACATTATTAAATACCGCTAGATTGGCCAACCAGAGACACTTTTTCCAGAGGTAACTGACTGATTCACAAATAATTGTATTGGCAGGAATGCTTAAAATCAGAGAAATCAGAGAAATGGAAAAATTCCTTAAATCAGGATATTCCAGCCTGTATAGAGGGACCTGGCATGAACTCAGACATGAACCAAGTGTTTTATTGGCAGTGCAAGAACTTGTTCCATGATCAGTGAAACTAATGAAGCTTCACATCCACTGAATTTGTGTCTTATGATTACATTTTTTACCTGTTTTCTAATGCCTTAAGGTCTGGAGTATTCATAAAAAATCATCATTTAAATTCTCTGATATCAAACAGGAGAAGAGCTCCCAATGCAGTATTGATAAGTCTCTCTCCCCTATGCAGACATCAGGTTTTTTTAGTCCACAAGAGCTCAGAAAACTTTAACCCTCTATCCTGTTGAAGATAAGTTTGAATTGGCTTACAAGTGGAACACATATTTGGAAGATCACACAGATAGTCATCACTCCCCCCAAGCCATAAACACACTGCATAATTATCCAGATTGTGTTCCTTTATGGCATCCTGCTACAAATAGCTCCAACTACAGACCATTAATGTGACTACCATACTGATCAAGACAGTAGAAACTATGATAAGGATTTGCCGATTCCAGTCTAGAAACTGAGGTAAAGATACCCCTGAAGAAAAATCCATCGTTAAATTTAAATTCCTAAAAGCAATTACAGTGTAATAAAAAATTTAAATGAAGGATTGCTGTCTGAGACAGCAATACAGTACAGTATAACAAGCACTGCATGAAGAAAACTCAACCAGGATTTGTGTGCAGAGGACACTGCATGCATATATGTTCCATTTGATTAGGAGCTGCTGGTCATAACACCAACCTGTCACTGATTTCTAATCAGTATAAGTATATGGTATTAACCATATTATATTAACCTTTTTCACAGTATCCAGAGTGCTATTAAAAAACCAGTTTGCATACTTTAGTAGAAAGTGAGCAATACTGATGGTTAAATGAATGGGGTTAAATGATGATTTGTAGACTACAGGTGGTTGATAGCAGTGTAAATTTCCCCACTAGAATTTGTTGATAAGCAAAATCATAGTCATTTTGCAAAATAAATAAGAATGTATTTTGGAAAGGTCTGTCCCATCAAAGTTCTCCATTTCATAATAAGAAGCATCTAAATGTGTAACTGGTGCATAATTAAGAAATGTTCAGCTCTAAATGTCATCATCTTTACAGCAGTTCTTTTAGCCAGTTTTATATGGTAGTTGATTTTGAGATTGTTTAAATCAAATGCCATGCTTTATTAATTAAGTGCAACAATATTTATCTTAATTATGTGTGGAATGGGTTGGGGAGCTGAGGCATTATTGAGTAGAACACACACAGACTTGAACCAGAGCAGAAAGGAAATGTTAGTTTAATGAAGAAATTTGCATAATAACACTTCATCATCTGCAGACGTAGTTGTCTAGAGTGCTACTGTGTCTGCTGTGCACAGACACAGATCCCATCTTTGTCTTCTGCTGTGACCCTCTTGCTCAGGAGACAGTTGGAGAGAGCCTATGAAGGATGAGCTTATGCCCCCCTCTGCTCATATTTGCATGAGCCATGCACATGAGAACATGGTATCTGGAACAGATGCATTTTGTAGGAAAAGTTCTCATGTATTGGCCCGAAGAAGGCAGGGAAGATGTTTCTTTATGATGATATATGAATCCTGATGGCCCACCTGGTTACTGTAAGATGTTCACAACTAATTTCTTGTCACAGTCTCATAGAAGCTATAAACAGGATAAAAGATGTATAGGGGACAAAACTGAATAGCTGACACCAGACTGCTTCTTTGCAAAGTGTCTGGGAACTTTAAAAGACATTGGCAAGACAGGAGAAAGCCTATGCCCAACAGAGATCAAAAGAAGTGCAGTAGCTTAAAAAGGGAACTCCTACAAGAGCGGCTGTAAAGTTGTTTGTGGGAATAAGGCTCCTTTTGGTCATATAACTGGGTGTCTGAGAGAGCTGGGACAGCCACAAAGGGATGTAGAATGCATGCTGGGGTTTTTAACATGCTTTTTTTCTCTACATAATTTAATCCTGTGGTTAAGTTAAAAAATATTTTGCTCTGCTTTGTCCCTGGTTTCCACACAGATTTTCAGAAAGGAGATACAGCTGGTGTCTGAGCTTGGTCAGAGTTACTGTATTCACAAATCCTGACCTAAGAACAGGAAATATGCTAATTTCACCTCTACCAGTACTGTACTTACAGAAGAGGGGTAAAAGATGGCCTTTTGGGACACCATGGATATATTGGCACCTTGGTGGCTAGTGCCACTGATAATGCATTGTTTTCTTACTGTTCATTTCCATCAGTTAAAATTTCAGTGCTGGTGAGCTTTTCACTATAAGGAAAATTTTTGGCGTGCAGTTGAAGTGTAGAAGATGTTATTTTTAAAAGGATGGACTCTTTTTATATATCTGAATTAATTAATAAATTACCTCTCTGGATAATCCTTGTCTTATTTTTTCCTGTCATAACAAAACAAACCACAGCAATAACAACTCTTCTCTTCAAGCAGGGCCTGGGAGATCGCTCAAGGTCTCTCCTCTCATAGTTACTCAACCCACTTGACTCTGGGTGACAACTTTCATCAGATTTACTTTGCATTTACTTTCTCTAGGCCATGATAAACTTGGGCAAATAACCAGCTGTTTGCACCCCCAGACAAGGGGTGGTAACTACGGCTGAAACCTCCTTAGACCTTTAGGCAAATGTCTTGACTTCAGAGAAGAGTATGAGGCTGTGAGTGCTGCTCCCATGGCAGCATGCAAACTGCCTCTGCATTTCTTGAATTTCTCCTGCCTTGCTCAGAGGTTTCCACTCAGCTTGCCAGCTTCTATAGATCATCTTTCCCCATGAGAGGGAGTCAAGGTCCCTGTATCATGGTTGTGTCATACTGCATGACCAGGCCCTAGGCCCACCCCACCTAATTTTACTCCTTTGACAGTGGCATTTGCAGTAAGAAACTAATGACTGTACAGTTCAGAGGGGCTACATGGATCATCTACATGTAGGGTCTTTGTCATCTCTGAAGGTGTCTGGCCTCTTTCCATTAACTGCAGAGAGAATTTGCAGCAAATGGCCTTGAAATCTACATGGTTCAGTTACATTCCCAAAACTGTGTAGAATAAATCCTCAGAGGGGTGCCTAAATTTGCAGTGTTGCTATGCTCAGTATTGCAATTCCTAGATCTCTTTTTTTCCTTCTGGAACTTGTTATTTCAATGCTGAATTTCTGGGTTTCTGTAGAACCTAGGCTAATACCTAAGTGTAACTTCGTATGCCTAAACACCTAATGCCATGTGAGAGGTTGTAGTGTGCCCAGTATAAAGATGACAGACTCAATGCAAGATGCATCTTTCTGGAGAAGCAGCAGAGGGCCATGAAAAATACCCTGTGGCACTTCTCTTTTGGCAACTGAGTTAATCCCCATTAATATAAAGTGAATATAAATATGTAAGAAAGTGAGGGAGTTAGTTAACTTAAATCTTGGTGATTCCAGCTCTTGAAAGTCTGATATCATAGCTCACCTGTTTAACATTGGATGACAAATACAGTAGACACATCTCACTGAGGACTCCCAGCCCCTGCGGGTGCACAGTGGTCTGTGTTAGCCCATCTCTATAGAATAAATGGTATGTTTGAACAGATGCACATCCTGGAAAGCCGCTGTCTATTAAAAATACGTATTAATAGTTTCCTTGAACTCCCTCTGTGATACCATAGGTCATCAAAATATTTCTTTAGAACAAAAAATACTCATCATTTTTGCAGAGAATATCTTGACAGAAACACAACCTCATCAATCTATCCCGCTTCTCTTGCTTTGAGCACCATCACATGTAAAACAGATGCGGTAAATCAAGATAATCTACCAAGTCTGGAAAAAGTTGTACAGTATAAAACAACTGTTCTGTATTTGTAGCTAGAGATAGTTGAGATGGACAGAAAGACCAGCTGAGTAAAAGGGGAAACCAAATAAAATTACCAAGTGTTTAGCATTCCCTCTTCTTCTCAATAGCTATAGCTGAGTAACCATGTGTTCAGGGTAAAGTTTTTCAAACTCTTTTATACATGGACTGGGCAGGACAAACAGTATAGACTAGATTAAAGCCTTAACAGATGAAGACAGGATGAATCAAACATTCACAAGTGAATGAGATCAATGAAACTTATCCAGACAAAATAAACAAAGACAGTATTCAGGACTTCGAATGATTTACTGTAGCCTTCACATTGCTCTGCTGCATCAGCACACCTTCCTTGTGTAGATGCAAGTTGTAACAGTTCCCCAGGCAAATAAACCAACTTCTTGTAAACAAAATTTTTAATTAACTGGTCTGATCCACGTCATGGATGCAAAAGCATGTGAGCAGCCACGCTCAGGGCCAGCTTGAGCTTGAGTTCAGAGGGACTTCTTGGTGCAACTTCAGCACCACACAGACAGGGCTGCGCTGTGAGCAGGCAGCAGCTGGCCCTGGTTGCAGGATGGGTGCACACGTGCAGTTTGACTCTCAGCAGGTAAAACTTGCCAGAAGCACAACCATGTGGCCATGCAATGTATGTCCAGCCAGAGGAGGGTGCAGGGACAGAGATCCCTTGTATGGGGAGCTATTTCCAGCCTCCCATTAGCCTGGATAACAGAGAGCTGACAGTATTGGCAATGACACTTTAATGCTGATACAGTTTGTGCTTGCATTAGGGTTTTTGCTGGTATATGTATGACACAAAAGGAATTGCAACTTTAACTAAATCTCTGTGCTGGTCAAAGTATAGGCCTGGTCAAATAAAGAGAGAAACTTATTAAATAATGCTTAAATCAGTTACAATAAATGTACAGGTGGAAGTGGACAATTTATTCTGTAGCTAATTTCATGCTCATACTATGAGCTAAAGATTGGCAGAAGATTTGGAAGCTGACAAAAAAAGGAATTTTTTTTCCATTTCTTCCTTTCCCCTGAACATTTGCAAGCTCCAAAGACTTTACTGAATTAATAATTTTAAAATATATTTATAGTTTATTTGTGTGTACTGAGTGAGGTGGATTCATATTCATAAAAGAGCTGACACATGCCAGTTATCCATTTTGACTTACAGGCTTTGACTGCAAAAAAAATTACATAAGATTCATTTTCTTTGTTTCTCTTTTTGGCTACACAGTCAAAAAGTTCACGTGTACTCTGAAGAAGTTAAAAACGAAAATCACTGGCCTTACGTTATTTGTCATGGCAATAAAAATGTATGAAAATGATTCATATGGTGCAGGTGAGATCACCATAGTACTTTTGAAATATGTACCTGTGTGTGTTTTATTCAGTATATGTTGGAGATTGCCTGATGCAAATTAATTTTATGGAAAATTAAGCAGATAGCCACAGCTGCACTTCACAACTGCCAGAGATTTCTGTAACTGGCAATTTTCCAGCAATCCTGCTAAGAAAGAACTGAAAAGTTTACCACAAGCAGCTATGCTGAGGCAGACTCCAGGACTGGAACAAACTGGCTGTCATTTTACCACGTGGTTACTCATAAATGTATTGAATATTGGATTTTGAGTTGGTTTTGAGGTCAGGTTGTTTATCACTCCAAAGAGACATGTTAAAAATCACTGTATCAAAATTCATTACTGGAATTAATTTTAGGCTATTCCATTGCCTACAAGACTTGACATCTTTTGACTTTCATAATATTTATTCTGGTTCCCAGATGACAATATCTTATGAATTACCTCATAGGTTTAAGGAAACAGTAATTTTTGAAGTATTGCTTTGGCTAAATATTTAAGCCATTTGTGACTATAAGTTAAGCTTTTAATTTAAATGATAAAAAGCTCATTCAGCAAACTGAGGTGCCTCTTTTAGCCTTATTATTTATTGTTCTTATCATATTACTGGCAGAGAAATAAGGTTAGCAAACCTAGAGGATAGACCTGTCAGGGTATGGGAGGGAAAGCTCTATAGAGACTGTCTCAGCTGAAGGTCCACCTCTAACACCACAATTTAAAGCAAAGACTCCCCTGGATTACTGAGACATCAGGTCTTGGCTCTTCTGCAGGGGGATTTTTGCACTGCCTTAAATCAGGATCGCAGAGTTGAAGAGTATGGGCATTGATGGAGAGTGAAGTTTGCTAAATGTGGTTTTAACAGTTAATTGAATATTTCAGAATGCTGTTACGTGCAGCAACAGACAGCGCAAGCAGACCCTACATCTCCCTCCTGTTCATTTATTGACCTGTTTAAACTAACCTTTGCAAAATGTTTCTCTCTACAGGTTTTTTTTTGTATCCAGACAGCTCTGTAATAAACAAGGAGAGTATCTGAGAAAGAAACACGAGTAAATTGTAAATTGTTCTGGTAACAGCTTGAGGTGATATTTATTTTTTTGTTTGATTCTACACTTGGTGGGGAGCACTGCCTACATTCAGAAGCAAACAGCTTTGTGAACAAGCACAAGAAATTAGGCAGAAGAAAAATATGTGCATGCTTTGCTGGCTACTAGACTTTCTTGTCCTAATCAGTGTGATCAGATCATCTCCAATGGCAAAGCACCGTCCCCTGCTTAGTTAATTTCTTATTTTGTAACTGTTCTACAGTTAATAGTAGTGAACTGAAAAGATAGGAGGAACATGTCAAATTAAAAATTGCCTACCATTTCTTCTCATTTTACTGTAAGGGAATAAACCAAAAGCAGGCAGATGTGGTTAGTCCAGAAAACCGCTCTGTCATTTCTTAATTTTCAACAGCTTAAATCAGGAATTTGTCAAAACTTTATGCTCAACTGGCTTCCAAGCATGGGAGCCAAAAAGGTTGGAAGTTGGAAGTCGATGAGCACTGTATTGGCATGGCCAGTTTTTTGTCTCTTGGGTGTGGAGGTATTTGGACAAGTCAGTGATGTGATGCATTGCTATGGGTACCCTATGCCCTGCTTGGGGAGTATTGACATCCTGCCCTGCCCAACCTCTCTCAGTGGCCTAAAGACACCAGAGCCAACCAGACCTGAATCATGCAGCCCACAAACACGTGGTGGTCACAAAACTGAGTTGGATGCCTGCTCTTCAAAGCTATGACATTAACTTTGGATTTTCCACCTTTGTCTCCCTCCACTATTGGAGGTTTAGGACCCAACAGGAGTGAAATGCAGCTTAGATGACTTCCTAAGACAGTATTGTGTTTTGAAGATCTGTGAAGAACCCTAGAGGAATGATGCCCTACAGCAAAACGCTCTGCTCATTGGTGAGAAAATGCCTGGATGGGAGGATTAGCTACTTCCCTGGCAGAAGATGAGGCTGGTTGATCAGGGACATTTCTGCTGACTCCAGTCATATTCAGCTAGCCATGAATTTAGATCTTGAACTTAAAATAGCACAGACCTCACTGAGTGAGTCTTGTTTTATCTGAGCAGGTTTGTGTATTTCCTCTGTAAGTCAAATACGTGCACAGTGTTCATTCACATAGCCCTGAAGCAGGTCACATACATAAAAACCTGATCCTGGGTAATGCTGGCCAAGATTTGTCTATGGAATAATTCTTAGCTGAGAAATAAGAGCTTCTAGAAACTGCAGGAAGTGCTGACATTTGTGGGTGAGACAGTGGGGAAAAATGGACGAGAAAAGAGAGAACAAGCAGTCAGCTCACCAGCAACTCTGGGGACATGGACGATAACTCTAAAACAGGCCTAAGCTTTGGTGTCTCTCTTTTGAGGAAGATTTTTTTCAACATTCTTTTAAATGCCTGTAGGACACTGCTGCTTTAGGCAGGAGTTAGATCACTTACCTGAGCTGACAATATCCACATGAAGACTCTTCTGACAGAGCTGGGAGCTGTTCTGGGGGCTTGTCTGACCTCTCATGCGTTCCATGTCTCAATTCCTTTACAATACGAAATGAAACTGAGCCTTTAATTTATTTTTTTTAATCAAATAAGTATTATTGTTTTCATCTGGTCCTTCCACCATCTATAAATACTTTCTGTATCTTCACTGGACACACCACTCTAATAAAGACAGGGATCAGGAGCTAGCACAGTATCTACTCTGGCTCAGGCAGCCCCTGATCAAGTCTTGCTCTCCTCTCCCTGCGGCTTGTCAGAGAGAGGAGAACAAATCAGAGTTGCAAATCCCTAGGCCAAGAGATGTTTACTGAGTAGCTGTAATAAAGAGAGGGCAACAACAAGAGAAGAGATGAGATCTTCTGTCTTCTCCTTGCTACCACAAAGTGGAGTCAAATTTTCTGGTATAGAAATTGTAGGAAAGGTGGTTTTCATAGGTTTTAGCAGAGAAAATGGCTAAAGGAAGGAGACCACAGCCTCTGTAAATACAACAGCTAACTACATTGCAGCATCCAGTGGTCTCAGGCACCATGACCTTGAGGTAGATGCTAAAAAGCTTATTCCGAAAAACTCAAGAATACAGACCACAGGTTACTCATACCAGGAGAATAGGTATTTTACAAACCTTATTGATCTACAGAGCGTATTTGAAAACTGTTAGCATTGCTGTGCAGATCTACATTGCTCATGCAGAGGTGGGCAGGGCAACCTGCAGTAGCATTGAGAACAGGAATGCCCAGACTGGGATTTCTAGTTAAACCATTTCAAATCACAGATCAAGGAGTGGCACTGAATGAAGGAGATAGTTTTTCATAGAGATGAGCTCATGGGCTAGGAGCAGGGCAGAGGAGCAGTGAGAAAACTTGTGAGTGAGAAAGCAGCTTTCACTGTTTTCACTTGTCCTTCCATTAACAAGGCATCCTGCCCAAACTTACAGGATTTAGGGCTAAAGGTCACGAGGCTGCAGTTCCTTTTGTAACACTATTTCCAGATTAGGATATCATCTATTATTGTTTGTCAAATTAAGCACTCAATTCTTAGCAGGCAATATCCTAAAGTTAAGGCAAGTAGCTCTCTAGGCACTATTTTCCATGTAAAAAAACCCAATAATGCAAGTTATCATAGGGAGGCTTGTTGTTGAACCCAATTAGACAAAGAATCATGGAAAAAGCAGTCATACAAAGGGCTAAGTTTACTAACTCTGGATGTCTTGAGTATGTTTATTTGTCTGGCAGAGCTCTTGGTGATTCCATGATTAGCATCTTGATTAATGAAAACATGTGCTCTGGCCACCAGTTCGCACTGACGATGGTTTTTGTTAGAAATCTGTGAGTGAAGGAGTCGTTTCCACGAACAGCCAGAAAATCCTCAATGATGGATTGTCGTGCAGGCAGGGTTTTTAGTGTGACACTGCAGAACAGGCTGTTCCCGGCCAGCAGACCTGGGGCGTCATGCCCTGGCTCTGCTCATTCTGGAGGCAGCTCTGACAACAGCGGGAAGGGGCACCAGGGTGGCTGCCTCAGACTTGAAGCTGTGCCTTACTTGTTTCCTTGGATTTTTCATGTGCACATGTAACTCTGGCATCACCCCTCCCATGGCCCATCCTAGCCATGTGGTGAAAAAGACCCAGCTCTCATCTTGTATACAAGGTGTTAAATAATTACATTTGGACATCTTTTTCTTTTTCACCTTACTTTTCTGCAAAGTCAGAAAAACATTATATGTGTCTGTACAGGCTTTTATTTCTGGCAATGTGCTTGTTGCTGTTTATCTCCTCCACATACACTTGGGTTTGACAACCTTACAGGCCTATATTATAACATAGCTCTTTGTGAAGGGGACTGAAGCTGAAGTTGCAAGTTTATGAGTTTATGACTCAGAACCAGACCTGAGATGAGAAGAGGGAAAAGAGGTTTTCCTATAAAGGCCTAATTTTATCTATAGCTGTAATAAAATCTGTTAAGGTCAGTAAAGATAAGGGTCAGAAAAGCTGATCTCTTGCATGCTTTCCTACCCTTTCTCTACTTTGGGACAGGCTGTGCTCATATTATTACTATCATTGCCAGGAACAACTCCCAGCTTACATGCAGGAGCTTTCTGCATCCCTCCTTTCCCCGTTGCCTTTTGCTCTAGCTGTAGCACCATGAAATTTCAGCCATGGACTAAGAGTTTTCTGGGCTCTCTTTCTGAGACTTGGTATTTTCTATTTTCCTCCTCATTTTTTCAAGAGTTGTGAACTCTCTCTTTTCAGAGACTCATCCTCTATTTTCTCTGTGCCTTACTCTCAGACCAAGGTGAATTTTTACTCCCATTGTGTCAAAACAGTATGTGCAGCCCCTTCTCCAAACTTGCACACAGCCTATGATCTATTTTCTTTCCCGCCCAGCAGTTCAAATCTTCACCTCATCCCAACACTAAATACTGCGTTTAGGATTATTGTCCTCTTTGCTCATAAAAAGCATCATCAACCTGATATTCCTGGTCAGGTGTTTTTTAAGAGTTCCCTGTGAAATCACACAGAAAATTCTCCCCCGTCCTCAGCTGCTCAGCTGCCCTGCTTCCTTAAGACCTTCAACACAGGCAGTCACATACATCAGAGAAGATGGTGACATCCCCTTTCTTTTCTTACTGCCTTGAGGCAGATGGGTTCTCATGCCACCCTTAGGTGAAAATTGCCATCCACTTTCATATCTTAGTGGCCCTGGGGAGAAATGTCAGAGTTGCAGAGCAGGGATGGTCCTTGGCTTTTCTTACTCTGACACTTGAGCCTGATGCTTCCTTGCAGTCAGGACACAGTATCCTTTCTTCAGCTTCACAGATCTACAGTGTGGGTGAGAAGATGTTTGGAGCAAGTCCTGCCTCCAGAAACTGCTCCCAAACTGGTCTCTTTTCCTTGTTGGCATGTCTCTGTTTTGCTAAATCATAGGGTTTCTCAGCTTGAAAAAATGATAATGGAGGCAGAATAGAGCACAGTTCTATAAACTGTGGCTGGTGCAGGGAAAACAAACAGGGACTGATCAAACTGATCGTTCACAGTCTCTTAGAACATAAAATCTTTGGGGGCACCCAATAAAATTGTCAGGCACAGCTAAAAATTGGCAAAAAAGAAAAACTTTGTGTGGCCTGTAGTTACATTGTGGCAAAATTAATTAAATAAATAAATGCCAAAAGGGATTGACACATTAATAGAGGATGAGTGCTTTGTTGACTATTAGATATTATGCTCTGGATGTAATTTCAGTCTCAGGAAATCTCTACACTGTTGATTTTTAGAGGCTGGAAGGCAGTAAAAGGACTATATATACCCTAATTCTCATACTTTTGTTTCAGTATCTGCTAATAATCACTGACAGAGACAGGATACTTGGCTAGACAGGCTTTTGATTTGACTGGTTATGGTACTTCATACATTTTTTCATACATTCTGGAGCAGCTTTGCCCAGAACTTGGAGTACAGAGTTTATTCTGCTCTGTGGGTTGCACTTCTGTTCTTTTGCTGATAGCCAAGAACCACAAAATTAAAATAAGGCTTATGACAGCAGCAGCATGCATGGCACAAGCTGCATGGTAATGGGTTGGTTTTCCAAGTTAAGCGCTGGAATGACTTCAGTTGCTGCCCATAAATGGGATCTGTACATACAATCCCTTGATGGTGGAGAGGGCCTGTAGTTGTGGTGGATCACAGCTTACTGAGGCCAGAAGCTCTCAACTCTGCCTGATGTTGTGATTTCAACCCACAGTTTGAAATTCAAGCTACTCTGTCATAACCCCAAAGCCTGCCACAGCCTGGGAAAAACAATTTCACATGACTCTCTTGTACAGACTCAGTAGGTAAGAATAAGGATGCTGGCAGCAGGTAATGATTAGTAAGCAATGTTGCACACCATGTTCACAGAGAGAATGGAAACATCCTGCTAAACTCACATGATCCTTAGGATCTAGGCAGTACTATGTTAATGGTTGGACTCAACAATTTCAGAGGATTTTTCCAACCTGAATAATTCTGTCTGATGAAATCTCAAATCTAAGAGCAAGTAAGTGAAATATTCCCCAGGCAAGTCTTTTTTAAACCCTGCTCTGAAATGTAGGATGTGAGGAATGATGGTGCATATAGAGTAAAGCCAAAGAAAATATTCCCTAATATTTGGAGAAATAAAGCCTTTTTTTTTTTTTTTTTTTTTTTTTTTTT
>VZTH01001979.1:168276-215337 GCA_013397815.1 Aleadryas rufinucha
TTTTTTTTTTTTTTTTTTTGCATTTCCACAGCAAGGCATGCAGGAAATTTCAGGGGCACATTAACAGAATCAGTGCAAATGTTGGTCAGCATTTTCAGCAAATACTGGGTTTTTTTGCTTGTTGGCTTTTGTATTGTTTTGTTTTGTTTATTGGCTCTTTTCAGTTCCCCAGGGGTCTGGTGGAAAGGACAGAAATATAAAAATCAGTCCTGCTAAGTGCCAAGAGCCCTACACTGGCCTGGCTGTGGAAGTTGAAGATACTCTGCACCCACGGGCAAGGTCTCTGCTGCTGGGTAGGATGAGTCCTGTTAACAGGTGTGTGAGTCTCTAAGCTACTGAAGCATAGAATCAACTGTCATAGGTCCCATAAAGTAGTAGCATTTGGCAGATCCTATTATTAATGATACTATGTTTGCCAACAATGTAAAACAATAATGCTTGTGAGTTAACCAAATTCAAATCATATGAAGATTTTCCTGTATTCTGTCCAAAAATGTTCTTGTAAGAGGCTGATTCATCCAATACCATTTCTATCCCAAGAGCAAGGGACGATCATTTTCTCACTCTTTCATTGTGGGAAACAGAACCCAAATCAGCTCAGATTTAGTCCTCTTGGTGGTCGCAGACAGACACTACCTTTTTTTCTAACAGAGTGTAAGTAAGTTTTGTTTGTAGCTGTTTTCCAAAGTGACTGTTCTTTCACTGTAAGGTTGCTCATACCGTGGAAATCCACCTAATCAGATAGAGCTGAAAAATAGCAATGAACTATTTTCCTTGCTGCCTCAGAGCCATCTGTCTGGGTTGGAGGTCCCTGTGGATTAATGTGTGAAATTCAAGATCTGGCACTGTGGTCTTTATTTAGGGAGTTGCAAATACATGCAGAGCAAGTGTTCTGAGCTTCCCTCTGAGCATTAGGGCAAGATCTCAAATCATTTAAAAATCAGTCCTTTCACTCTTACAGACCCCCTCAGAGCCCTTCCACCCCTTGTGTCATGAACATGTTGCAGGAACTTTCAGGGCTATTTTGGGGGTTTTTTTTCCTCTTTAGGAGGAAATTTTGGTATCATGAACAAGGCATCATCTTTGCTGTCATCTAATTTACTTCCAATGAGGAGGCAGAAGAAATCTCTGCCTATCCTTTTGGCCAGATTACCTCCTGCAGCTGCTTCTCATGGCTCTGTGATCCCTGAAAACCCATACTCATACTCTGCTGCTTTCCTATAGGGAAGCACAGTTAACACACTGTTCATACTCCAGCTTTGGCACGGTTGGCCCACTTGCCTTGGGCAGTGACTTTAGTTGTTTCCAAGTTTTGACTCTACAGAAGTTGCTTAATTACCCCTTTCATGAAAACCAAAAGAGTGCTCAGGCCACACAAAATCTGATATTATAAATATTTCAGTTGCTTTTTGTTGCACAAAGGTGCAGGAAGAAGGTGGTGTCCTGCTACTAAAGGTTCTTGTTGTAGATCAACGATAAAGCACAACAGATGGGTAAAGCAAATTTAGGAGAGGGAAGGAAAGTCCAAAAGCATTATTTCAGATCAGTGTTGTGATCAGTCTTCATTTGCAAAATGCCCTCTCATTTGAAAGTAAAGTGGGGAACAAGGAGGTTCTTGGGGTGGCTCATGCCAGTACTAAGTCCCATGGTTGTGTCCTCCTGCCCATGAATTGGACCAAAGCAGGAGGAATTGCAGGACTTTCTTTCCAAGCCTCCCCACTTCATCTCTGGATGTGCTGACCAGGCCCAGGACTCTCACACTGGGGTGATAAAGTTCAGTCTGTCTACAGCACCCTACAGACTCGTGATGTTTCTGTGGAACATGGTTTAAAGCTATTTTATTTTTTCTTGACAGCTCTAGAGGTGAAGGCAGAAGTGCACATATGCACCTTGACAAGGTTATTTAAATCCTCCCACAGTTCTTTTTGTCCCAGTTTGTGCACCCCTGCAGATGATTTTGGTGAGTCTGCTCTTTCCGATATCATCACCCATTTCAGTGACAGCATACCACTGCGACATCACTGGGCTTTCTGCCATTTTTCTTGTCCCTTGTGCAATTTCTCTGAGCTGTCCTGCAAAGCAGATACCTTCTCTTCATGGATACTTTTAAAATCTTTCAGTGAAGGCATCATTTCTCTGCCCAGATTGGGAATGGGGTCCACCTTTCTGCTGGGAAAATGGAGTAAAACTGGGAATAAGGGATGGCCATCATCTAGTTACCACATTAGCAGTATAAAGATCACATTTCAAAAGTAGCCAACAATGCTGTGTAAGCTCAGGATCCCTGAGAGCAACTGACAAGGACTCAGTACACCTGTCCAGTTAAGAACTCTGCCTCTGAGGGCCCAGGAACTCTAAGAAGTTTATTTGCATGATGTATCCTGTTCATCCATCTTGCCATCTTCCCAGAGACAGTGTGTATTCCTGCAGACCCTCCCCTCCTCTCCCCTTTCCTTCCCTTTCCTCTTGCCTACCTTCATCCTTTTCCTCTTCCTTCTTCTCTTCCCTTTCCTTTCCCATAATGTACACAAGCACTCAAAGTGTCAACAAGTTCGAAGTAAAAAAAATATACACTGAAATGACTAATGGGAATTAGATCTATGTGGTAATGGATGTCACACCCAGACTGACCTCCATATGCTTCTTTTCCCTCTGTTTCCCTCTCTGGAAAATATGATTTAAGTTTTTATCAAATGCATAGTTAACATCTAGTTTCAAGGAAAAGTTTAATTCAAAATTGGATCTGCTACAACATTACTCAGTTTCTGAATATTGCTGATTTTTCCACAGATCACCTGTGACTTACATGTAAAATATACTTTGGAGATGGAAATCCAGATTATATACTTTCTAAGATTTAAATTTAAAAATAGCTTTTCAGGATGAGTACTACAGTACTCAATGTAAGTTTTACATACTTGCTACTTAAATCCACACGTATAGATATATTATAGATATATAATGTGGGAGAATGATTTATGAACTTCCTCTTTCAAAGAATTCCAACATGTAGTAAGGTCCATAGGTATTTTGGAGAATTTTTTACCTCATAAAGTTCTTTAGCACAAACTTATTTCCCTGTGAAGTAAAAATATGTATTTTTTTTGTGAGAAAAAGCACTGCTCTAACTGCTTTTGGATACAGAATGAGATCTCATAGAAAAGATGCTTCTTGTAGTGAAGTTAGCTATTTAACTGAAACAGATGGGTAGAAAACAGAAAAAGATTTCTGAAATTGCAAAGATATCCACAAAGGAGAGCAACGGAGCTGGTGAAGGGTCTGGAGCACAAGTCCTGTGAGGAGCAGCTGAGGGAGCTGGGGGAGCTCAGCCTGGAAAAAAGGAGGTTCCAGGAGCATCTTATGATTCTCTATAACTCCCTGAAAGGAAGTTGTAGCAGAGTGGTGGTCTGGCTCTTCCGCCAGGTCACAGTGATAAGACAGGAAGGAACAGCCTCAAGTTGCACCACGGGAGGTTTAGATTGGATCTTAGGAAAAGATTGTTCATGGAAAGGGCTATCAAGCTTTGGAACAGGCTGCCCAGGGAAGTGGTGGAGTCACCATCCTTGAAGATATTTAAAAGACACGTAGTTGTGGCACTTAGGGACATGGTTTAGTGCTGGATTAAAGGTTGGACTTGATGATATTAAGGGACTTTTCCAATTTAAACAATTCTATGATTTTACTAAATTAACTTTCAAAATGAGCTGAGCTGACAAAAATTCTTGAAAGTCTTCATATAAATGCAGTTTGGTTAATTTTAAAAGTCTGAATTGGCTTTTACATAATTCTTCCATTGATTAAAAAGAGATGTAGGTCACAAACCTCAGTTTTTATAGAATCTTCCCAAGTACCTGTCACTGTGCCCTTAGCTTCATGACTGTACAGATATTTTAATGTCTTTCTCAGTCTATTAGAGAAATGGGCAGGTTGAAACACTCTTCCAACTCTACATACAACATCAAAAGTATATTCAATTTACTTTAGAAAGCACACAGACATAATTTATATTAATATGCCAAATTTTAATAACTAATCTCTTTCCATTGTAGTGGGAGGAAATTAATTTGCAAGTACAATTAGTGATTTTGAAGCCATCAGTGAAGTCCTTATGATGAAAAACAATTTGTGGATACACATTTTTGCTTTCTCTTGTATATAAAAATAATTAATTTCTGTCCTTCATATGGAAGAATGGAATTAAGTCACTGCACTCTTTAAGATGTTCCAGTGTACCCCTTGTTTTAATAAATTTTGAATAAATAAGGAAAGAATTGATATATATCTGAGTTTAAAGACAAGAAAATGTAGGTTACATGGTTCTGATTTAAAGACAAGAAAATGTTAGGTTACGTGGCCCTGTTATTTTGCTTTTGTTCTTAGAGCTCATGGGAAAACTTATTTCCAAGAATTTGTTTTTAATTTGCTAACTGAAATTCTAGCAAGTGTCCTGAAAACTGAGAAGTGCTTACCTGAAGTCTTCTGTCTAAAATGAAGGGTGTTGATCAGCAGCTGAGACAGAAGAAAGACAGTAGTTAGGTGTTGGGGGTAACTTCCCTCACTGGGGTTCTAGCTTAAAAATATGAACATTCTTTGAGATCTTTACTGTGCTGTGCAGCCTGAAGTCTGTGCTTCCCAGACACAAGGACAACACCACCCATTTGTGGCTTACTCTATTCCTGCCCCTTTGACTCCATCTTTTTCAGCCACACTAGTTCTGACATACTGAGAGGAGGATGTTCCCTCCCAGCGCTCCCGTGGGAGCTTGCAGATCAGAGCTGGAACTGCCTTTGGCTGAGGAGGAGCAAAGCCTTGAGCTTCAGCTTCCTGGGTAAATGCTTTAAACCTCTAATTTGTTAGGTAAAAGTAAGAGCTCTGCTTCCCTTCCAAATGCAGGATTCATCCAAGGCTGGCTGTGCTTTGTGCAGAAGTGAGTGCTGTTGCAACACATCCAACTTTTCCAGGAAACACCGGCTGGACTGGACCTCTGGGGACATGAGTGTAGGACTGTCCAGTTTGCAAGTCTCAAAGAACTGCAGTCATAAGAAAGGTACCAAAATGTTCAGCTCTGGAGGGATAGCAGCAAACCAGGCTGTCAAGCACTGGAAGCACCTAGTGAACTTCACGGGGGGAAATGATCACTGGTTGTGGCTCTTTTTATCTCCTGCTGGGCTAGGCAAGTTTTTGTGGATTGTAGTTTTAGACTTAGACATCTCAATTGTGCCTCCTGCCTCCTGAAAGCATTTCTTGGTGTGGTTCCCTACATGCAGACACATGCATGCAGGCCCTGCCTTTACATGAAGCTTCCCAAAACTGAAGCAAAAGAGGCTGGATCTATTGTAAAAATTATTTCAATGCGTAGGTTATTCCTTGGAAATTTTCTAAGTGAGCCATTTGTAAATGTAAACATATTCTTGGCCAATTGATGGAGTCAAATGTTTTAGCAGCTCTATAAAAACCATCATGTGGCTAATTCAAGTCATTGGGAATTAGCAAGCTGACTTCTGCCAGAATCTGCACAGAAAGGGAACTCTGTAAAACAGGATGAGGCAGGACAGAGATTTATGCAAAAGTGGGGTTATTTCCAAAATTGCTTACTAAAATATGGCTATTTTTCTGTTCCAAAACAATACTAACTAAAAAGTTCTTTCTATCTGTATGTCACACTGAAAAGAATTCACTAACAGAAAAAATTTAAATGGGGATTTTTATTTTATGTTGAAAGCTCCAAATTTCTTATGGGAGATGATAAACCCTTCCTTTCTCTTGTAGATTTGTGAATCAAATGAGGAGAAATCCATGTTGATCTGACTTCTTCCTTGTAAGTAACATCAAAATCAGCAGTTCCATTTAAAGCCATGTGTTTGTTTTATATTTTTCAATGCATTTTCTCTTTGTGAAGGAAAGATAGTGAGTTATACTACATTTTTCTGAAACAACACTGAAACTATGCATACATTTACTAGCATCTGTGCACTTTGGCATGCTGCTGCCTCAGTGTGGATTTGGGGTCTTGACTAATGGAATCGCCTTTTTTCCTTTGCAAAACCACACTGACTGCTGATGTGGACTGAATGCCTCAGGGAAAAACTGAAGCCAAGAGAATGGCCTAGTGATCATGGAGCACCCTTGAGGAAAGGTTCACTCTCTCGTACAAGGGTGCAGCAATTCCAGAGCAGAACAAAAATCTCAGGCTTTTTTCCCACATGGTTTTATCCTTCAGGGATATAGAGCATTGTTTTTACAAAAGCAAATCCTAATAGCTAAACTTAAACAGTATAAATAGAAAAGCTCTTTAGCTTAGGGTATGATGCAGCCTTTTGATCATAAGGACATTGTTCCTTCAAAGCCTGTTGTTCATTTTAATTATCTAATATTTATTCTTCTAATTCACTGTAGTTCCACAGAGAGCAGAAGAAAACCCTTTGTCCCCAGGTTTCTGTTACTCGTCTTTCCTTGCATTTCTGGGAAAGAAGCTTAATGTAAAAAAGCTATAGAACTGTGATAGTCGGCATGTCTCCATTGTGACTTTGACTGATCTTTTTGGCCTATGACTAACTTAGACCATGCAATTCTAGACACCAAGATAATTTCAGGATACCTTAGCTCTTCCAAGCAGTGCAGTAGAAAACAAACTCACATGGATGGTGTTACTCAGATTTAAGAAAAGAAGATCAGATGGCTTAGATTCTTGTGGTATTGTAAATTCCCTAAAGCATGGAAAACCTGGATTACTGGATTATAGTTTGAAAAGGTGAACTAAGAAGAATTAGTTGGAAATTGAGCATATCAAGAGAATAAAAGGGAATGAATAAAAGGTTCCCAGCACTTTCCTGGAAACCAAGTACATCAGCACCACTAACAATTTTGAGCAGCTCCACTGGTTTAGCTGTGGTAACCTGGCTTCTCTCATGTAGCTGAGAACAGAGTATGACTGTTAGTTTTAGATGAAAAATTCTCTATGCAGATGGCATTCAGCTTGATCTTTCAATGAACTGCCAATCTTATTCTTACCTAGCTGTGTTTCTTCTGGAAAACTTCATGTGTCTGACACGAACAGACAAAGTGCCTCAAGAACATTGTAACAATATCAGCTCCCTCATGTTATCAACACCATTAACGTGAACCCTAAGAGTACTGATTTGACAAAACATTTGCTTGCATCCTGGTTCATGATATGGCTTTTTGAGTTTCATTCCTGGACTCTGCTCAAGAATGGAGATTTTCAGGTTTTTACTTCCATGGCTCTTTCTACTGTCTTGGAGATAATGACAAAAGGAAATGCTGTAAAGGGAGTACAGCAGACTATTGAATGGGGGAGAAAGCAAGGAAAATATAGATTTATTGTATCATCTGTAAAAATTGTTTATGGAAGTCTAAAGTCACATTGCTTGTGACTGACTCACATCCTTGGCCCTATACTGGCCTAAGAGTGTTGCCGATGAATCAGCCCAATCTCCGCAAATCTTTTGATGTATGCTTCTGGAGAAAAGGACATGCTCTCTATCTCTGACCATATGTTAAACTTTCTTCTTCTCTCTTTATTTTATTTATATTGACAGAGAAAAGGAAGGAGGTTTTGGAATAATCCCAGCAATGTACAGAGACAAATGATTAATGTTTCCTCTCCTGGATGCTTGATTAATTAACGTAACCTCAGACATCCTGAAGGCAGATATTGCATGTGTGGACCATACTTCTCATAACCCCCTAAATCTGAAACCTTGAAATTAGTTAAATACAGTCAGCTCTGCAGCTAGAAATTCTGTAAGGTAATGTCTTTGTAACAGGAATCTGAAGTGTTTGGATTAACTGTGTGTCAACTGCATCTGGAAAATTAAGGGTGACTGAGATAAGATAAGATGAAGCAAGAAACAAATAGACTTTATCAGTCTCACAAGGAAAACATATAAATATCATAAAGCTGATTTATAGTATCTTATTTTGTATATTTAAACTAAATCTTCTCTAGAAACTACCAACATTAAGACTGATAATGCCAGAGACAAGTAATTTTATCCTGAATGCTCTTCAGTGTATTCACTTCCTGAGATAGATACCCTGTTTCAGTATAGAAGACCCCACGAAATGCCTTAGACTATCCTCAGATCATAAGGTTTGCACATGCAAAATAAGGCTCCTACAGCCCATGGATGGGTATTCCCACCACTTCTTTACGGCCTGCGGCCATGTTTTGCATGGATGCACTAATTGCGTGTGACATTGTGCTGCGTGCTAGGGTGGACATCCAAGAGTGCTCAAAAAGACCATGCAGCCTTCAACAAGAAAAAAACTTCCTCTCCCCACGTAGTAAGAACCAGCATCCCCTGAAATGACAAAGAATGAAGCAACAGCATGAGTTTCCAGAGCAACTAGGCCAGGACAACCCTTCCACCTTGTGAACACTTCATGAGAGAGTATTGACATTTCTCTGGTGTGCTGAAACTCATCCCAGAATTTGGGTTAATAAAGAAATCACCATTTCATCACAATTTGTTTGTTTGTTTGTTTTGCTAGTATGCAGCGATACAATAAAGCAGCAGCAGGTTCCTCATATTGTGTGAAACTGCTCACTGCATGGACATTTTGTTGGGTAGTGGAGAAAGTGAATGGCTTGCATCTGGCTTACAGTGCTTTGGTGATTAGCACAAAAGTCTCTCTTCATTCATTTATCCTTATTCATGTTGCCTGTGAACTAGGTTGCCACACATTTTTACGACATCAAATTATGCTCTTAAGTGCTAATATGCTCTTTCTAAATATCCAGGAAACTAATGTTCAAAGAACTTGCATCTCTATCCAAAGTTAAGCTAGTGTTTAATGGCTCTCTATTTAGAGAGTAACTGTATTATCAGTGCTGTAGGCTCTACCTCATCCTTCAATGCTGTCATCCTTCAAAAGTTAAAAGACCATTTCAGACTGTGGAGTTTTCCAGTCTGTCTGACCCTGGTTCCTTCAGCAGAAAAGTAGAAGCAATAGGTAATTCAGTGCCATCTGCAGCAGTGTGATCTGGATGTGTATGTTGGAGCATAGATGAGGCTCATTCTGTCTAAGTGAACAGGAATTAGTCTTCACATCTCAATCTGCCATTGTTATAAAAGTCCTACCTGGAAGAGGACAACAAAAAAATTACCTTATATCTTAAAAATTCATCTTACCATGAATTGATGGTGCAGAAATGTGAAACAAGCAAGAATAAAGCATTTTTTTCCTGACTGCAAAACTAATATAATCTTAAATTTAACTCTGGCGGAATCAAGACATAGATCTATACTGGGAAACTGAATTAAAGACCCAAAAATACATCTAAGATTAGAATATCTCCACATTCACCTTTAAAAAGACAACTGAATATATTTTTCAAAGCATGTTTTCCATATGTAGCTAAATTGCAAAGCAATTTCTCACCATTTATCACCCTGATCCATCTGTATGGCTTGAAATACTGAAGGAAGTGGGGCTACTCTGCAAGCTCAGAGGAAATCAAAAAAATACAAGGAACAGTTTTTGACACCCTGCCACAAAACCCCAGCTCTGATGCAGCCCCCAAAATTATCATGTTCTATCTTAATGTTTCGCAAATATCATTGTCCAAGAAGGTGTCCTTCTCCCCATGGCTGCCCCTCAGTTCTGCAAGTTACTTAAGTACACACTCAGGGACGTGGTTTCCACAGGAAGGGCTGCATTGCACAGACTGCTGGGAACCAAAGGAGAAATCAGATTTTAGATTAAGTTGAAGGTCTTGGCACTACTGAAACAGCAGTTTCCAGACAGACTTCCTGGTTATTTTAGTGACCCTGCTCCCTCCCTTGTCCCAGCTTCCCCTCCCCACATCACCCACAGTTTTCGTGCATTAGTTCTCACTCAGGACCTTTCCCAGCATGAAGCAACTAGCTCCCCTTGAGATATAACCCGGCTACAGAGGGTTTGCTCCAGGGTCTGCTTCCCACTGACAGGAGGAGACTACTTTCCTCACTCCCAGATGTCCCCCAGACCTGTATCAGACGGCTTTTGCAGTCTGAAATCCCTCCACACCGTCCACAAACACATTCCTCCCATCCCAGTGCTGCAACCCAAACCCCTGGGGTTGTGCAGAAGAGCTGCTCCGGGAATTGTGATGCAAATGACCGGGTACAATTCGGGTTGCAAAATGCGCATATGCATAAATGTGTTTTACTGCCTATAGTGAAAACAATGGCTTACACGATTAGGTCTTGTCCTGGGGCACACCAGGATCCTAGTGGCAAAAAACCCCCTACCTGTGTCCATGTGAAAGTAGGCATCCATTTTTGAACGGATCAGTAGATCCCAGAAGATACATAACTCTATCTTCTGACTACTGAACGAGGATAGAGTGAAACTTAATTTTAAATAATTTTGGTAAGCTGAGAAAACACCTACACCCAAGATTTGTTCTTTGAATTACTTGCTAAGCAAAGACGGAGGTAGAAGTAACATTTTTCTACATGAAAGATGATATTAAAATAATATTAGCTAACCATGCAGTGTTCTAATATTTTATGTGTGTGTAATTGCAAATAAGTTTAAAATACCTGTAATTTGCAGATGTAGTGGTCTCAGCACAAAATCATCTTGGGACCTGAGAGTTTCTTTCATCTCTCTCAAATGTCTTGATATAAAATAAGTAGATTTTTACCAGAAGATAAAATACCAGCTTAGTGCCACAGTCCCATGCCTAGCTGCTAAACAAATGTAGTGGTGTTACTGACAGGGAAGGAATTAAAATTGTCTGTGTGGTGGGTTTTTTTGAGATTCACTTTGGGATATATTTGTAAGCGACATGGTAAGCTTGAATGCCAGCTGGCAGAACGGATCCAACACGTTCACCTTCACCTCAGGAGGGGCAGTTTGCTCTCCATATTTTCAACCCCTTACTTTCAGAGGTGTTAAAAAAAAAAGGGAGTTCAAAAATGCCTTCAGAGATGAGGGGGCTGCAGGGGGAAATGCAATTCTCAGTTTCTCAGCACAGCATGATAAATAATCTGATGACATCATAAAAACCGTGACAAAATCCATTTACAGTGGTATGCCCACAAATTTTCATTCAGTCTTCCTGTAAGTTCAGGTAGGCAAACATCGACATGTTATTTTAGGAGAGAAGGTTTAAAAATACTGACAGGCGGCTGTTAGAAAGGGCTGTTGCTTTCCTGGGCCAGGAGACACACTCATTTGAGCCAAGGGCTCGGAGAGCACAAGAGCTTTATTGTATCTGTGCATCATACCACACTGCTCATAAACAGTCAGATTATTCATGAGCAAAAACTTTTATTTAATTTTAAGAGTGAAGACTTACATATCTTTAGCTGGAAAGGCAGTTGGTAGCAGTTTCAATTTCTTTTTCTTAACTAAGTGATTAAACTGTTGGTGTTCTGGAGAGGAGCAAGATGACAGAACTGCCTGTTTGTCTCTGGTGTTTACTCACTCAGGACAGGGAAGGGTCTAAAGAAACATCTGGTGTCAGCTTTTTTTCCAGTAAGGAAAAAAAAAAAAGCCAGTAAGTTTTTTAGAGAGAAAACTAAGTTCATGAGTCATGAAACTTCAGCTAGAAATCACAGAAAAGTAGAGACAGTGAAGACCAGCTATATTTGTTTTTACATAATCCATAAAGGAGAATGCGGCATTCTTACTCATGTTTGTTTGGTTTTTGTTGTTTTTTTGTTGTGTTTTTGTTTTTTTTTTTAATTCTGAATGTGTCTTGATTTACATTTCCAGCTGGGAAAAAGGTTGTGAGAAATTTAGGTGCAGAGGCCAGAGGGGCGAGAAGGGCGGGAGCCAGGCTGGCCACAGCTGGGAGTTTACAGGGAGTGGAGAGTAATGAGGTAGCAGGAAAATTTCTTCCCCTCTGGCCTTCCTCTCCCCTTTCTCTCTTTTTTTTTTCCACTTTGAAACAGGACAACGAAAAATCACAGGCCAGAGGGGCGAGAAGGGCGGGAGCCAGGCTGGCCACAGCTGGGAGTTTACAGGGAGTGGAGAGTAATGAGGGAGCAGGAAAATTTCTTCCCCTCTGGCCTTCCTCTCCCCTTTCTCTCTTTTTTTTTTCCACTTTGAAACAGGACAACGAAAAATCACAGGCCAGAGGGGCGAGAAGGGCGGGAGCCAGGCTGGCCACAGCTGGGAGTTTACAGGGAGTGGAGAGTAATGAGGGAGCAGGAAAATTTCTTCCCCTCTGGCCTTCCTCTCCCCTTTCTCTCTTTTTTTTTTCCACTTTGAAACAGGACAACGAAAAATCACAGGCCAGAGGGGCGAGAAGGGCGGGAGCCAGGCTGGCCACAGCTGGGAGTTTACAGGGAGTGGAGAGTAATGAGGGAGCAGGAAAATTTCTTCCCCTCTGGCCTTCCTCTCCCCTTTCTCTCTTTTTTTTTTCCACTTTGAAACAGGACAACGAAAAATCACAGGCCAGAGGGGCGAGAAGGGCGGGAGCCAGGCTGGCCACAGCTGGGAGTTTACAGGGAGTGGAGAGTAATGAGGGAGCAGGAAAATTTCTTCCCCTCTGGCCTTCCTCTCCCCTTTCTCTCTTTTTTTTTTCCACTTTGAAACAGGACAACGAAAAATCACAGGCCAGAGGGGCGAGAAGGGCGGGAGCCAGGCTGGCCACAGCTGGGAGTTTACAGGGAGTGGAGAGTAATGAGGGAGCAGGAAAATTTCTTCCCCTCTGGCCTTCCTCTCCCCTTTCTCTCTTTTTTTTTTCCACTTTGAAACAGGACAACGAAAAATCACAGGCCAGAGGGGCGAGAAGGGCGGGAGCCAGGCTGGCCACAGCTGGGAGTTTACAGGGAGTGGAGAGTAATGAGGGAGCAGGAAAATTTCTTCCCCTCTGGCCTTCCTCTCCCCTTTCTCTCTTTTTTTTTTCCACTTTGAAACAGGACAACGAAAAATCACAGGCCAGAGGGGCGAGAAGGGCGGGAGCCAGGCTGGCCACAGCTGGGAGTTTACAGGGAGTGGAGAGTAATGAGGGAGCAGGAAAATTTCTTCCCCTCTGGCCTTCCTCTCCCCTTTCTCTCTTTTTTTTTTCCACTTTGAAACAGGACAACGAAAAATCACAGGCCAGAGGGGCGAGAAGGGCGGGAGCCAGGCTGGCCACAGCTGGGAGTTTACAGGGAGTGGAGAGTAATGAGGGAGCAGGAAAATTTCTTCCCCTCTGGCCTTCCTCTCCCCTTTCTCTCTTTTTTTTTTCCACTTTGAAACAGGACAACGAAAAATCACAGGCCAGAGGGGCGAGAAGGGCGGGAGCCAGGCTGGCCACAGCTGGGAGTTTACAGGGAGTGGAGAGTAATGAGGGAGCAGGAAAATTTCTTCCCCTCTGGCCTTCCTCTCCCCTTTCTCTCTTTTTTTTTTCCACTTTGAAACAGGACAACGAAAAATCACAGGCCAGAGGGGCGAGAAGGGCGGGAGCCAGGCTGGCCACAGCTGGGAGTTTACAGGGAGTGGAGAGTAATGAGGGAGCAGGAAAATTTCTTCCCCTCTGGCCTTCCTCTCCCCTTTCTCTCTTTTTTTTTTCCACTTTGAAACAGGACAACGAAAAATCACAGGCCAGAGGGGCGAGAAGGGCGGGAGCCAGGCTGGCCACAGCTGGGAGTTTACAGGGAGTGGAGAGTAATGAGGGAGCAGGAAAATTTCTTCCCCTCTGGCCTTCCTCTCCCCTTTCTCTCTTTTTTTTTTTTTTTCCACTTTGAAAAAGGACAACAGTTTTAGAAAGGAAAAAGGGTGCTTTCTTTTCCCTCTCTCTGCCCCCTTTCCTCTATCTTCTCATTCAGTCTTCCCACGGGTCACCCCAGGTTTCCTGTGTCCCAGTGGGAACTGCAAGAGAGCAGCACTGAAAGCCCCAGGGCAAAGCCCTCTTTGTAACTTGCAGTTGGACAGGAAAAGCAGAGGAGGACTCAACCAAAACCTACCTCTGCACCCTGTGCTTGGGATGCCCATGACCATCCATTAAGGCCTCAGGTTGGTGTGGTGTGAAACTCCTTGAAACAGTTTCGCCATGCAAATTTTTATGGGGAGAATGGAGAGGTTGATATGAAAAATCACCTTGTGTTAAAATTTCCTCCCCCTCAATAACAAAACAGCCTTGCTAGGAAATTCTTTAATCTAAGTACAAGCTTAGCACCATCCATCAAAGAGAGGATGTGAGCAGCCCTTGTAAAAAGTTAATAACCTCCGTGGTGGGACAGGGCAGTGCTAAAGGAAAGTGCTGAGTAATGGCCAGGAGGATCCTTTCATCTCCCAGTGAGCTCAGCGACTTGAAATGTGAAGTTCACTTCAGTTAACAGCAGTTTTTAAATGTCTTTTAACATTACTATGGATAAACAAACAAACAAACAGAAACGTTCAAATCCAATTTTTCTGACTTGTAGGTTTTGGGGTTGTTTTGGGCAGCTTCATAGGTCTCAAACTCGTATGAAAAAAATGAAGTGCAATTTTTAAGCAAACAGTAACCAACCAGGGTAAATGTCCATCTTTTCTTGACACAAACAATTGCCTGAAAATACAATGTTAGGGCACATCTCAGTAAGTGGGGAGCAAAAACATAAGCCCTACATATTTTTTTCTGTGTGTTTAATCATCTTCATTGTTGAGAAAACCCTGTAAGACCTCACACACAGTTCAGGTCTTTTGAATTCTTGAAAACTGCATCCCTTTTACAAACTGAGCACAAATGCCTACGTGCGCACTTGCAACTAGACCATACACAAATGGACCTAATTTATTTTGGTGCCAAACAATGCTGTGAAATACTTTGACTTGATTTTAAAGAAAAGCAAACAATGACCAGTGCTTGTGATGACACAATCTGTGTCATAAAATGCACCCAACAAACCATTTACATTGCAAAAAGTTGCCCCAACTGTTGTTTATATTGGAAGTAAGATTAGCACATTCATATCCTCTGGCTAGCAGATACTATCAGCTGCAATCACTTGCTACCCATCAGTGACAGTGAAGAAGGGGACATTCTCAAAGTTGAGACATGCAGAAGTATTTATATTGTTTTAAAAGGACAGCTCAAGCCCATTTCAGTTTGCTGGAAAAAATTTTGGTAAAAATGTAATAAAATATCCTAATTTATGTGAATACTGTGTAGAATGCAATCTAAAACTCATTACGAGCTTAGCTGGTGTAAGTCAGCATAAATCAGAATAAGGCTGATTTATTCAAATTGAGGAAGTAGATTTTGGTATGTTCTATTTAATGCTTCTTTATATTCCATGGTGAAAAGATGTCTGAGGTTGGTGAATTAGTCCCAGTACACCTGATAGACAGGCTTGTCCCAAAAGCACTCCAAAATATTTCCACTCTCAGGTCTTTTGCTCTACTTCACCTGGTCAAGATAAGACTTGCTACTAAATCCGGGGCTAGAAGTAGCATGTCCCAGGCCATGCTGGCAGATAAGGAGATATTTTGGTTTTATGTATTGGTGCTCAACTTTTAAAAAACATCTTGTCCTTTTGACCAAACTAATACAGGACATTGGTGATGCCTTTTTATTCTCCTTTTCTTTCTAGAGGAACTGTTTCATGGCTGGGGTGGATTGATTGATCTGTCAAGTCACCTGCACTATACAGACTTGCTTATGATTATGGGCTGGAATTAATAAACTAAGTGGGTTTCTTCAGTGCCTGTTTCCTAGTATAATACACCAGAAAAAAAATAAAAGGCTCTTTACCTAAAACCCTAGTTCACAGAATGGCCCAGCCCTAAATCACACATTGTGAATTATCTTTTGAATGTGTAACCGTGTTGTCCACGTGTAAGCTTGCAGCTGGGCCAGAATGTGAGTGGATTTAGCATGTCAATTTTCAAAAAAAATTTAACATTTCCAATTTTCATTACGTAGCTTGATTTTTTATTCCCCAGGATAAAAGTATAGGTATTAAAAAAAATTATTTTATAAATAACTATGACCACTGCTTGTTGACAACACTTTTAATTTCTGCAAATTTCTTGTGGACAGAGTCTGGTAAAGAAGAAAAATAATTTCATAAATTCTTATTTCTTTAAAGTGGGAGGTGGAGGATATATGCATGGGAAGGATGCCACAAAAGAGGAAGTAAAGGGAGTCACAAACCAATGACCCATGGAGGCTTCCTGTTGAAGTTACACATTGAACTGACCTTAATGCCCATTTAGAAATTGGGGAAATTTGGAAATGTTTCCAGATTTCACAATTGGCTTCTGTTTTGTCACGAGACCAGCTGAGTCCTCACATCGAAACACTTTCCATCTTTCAGATTCCAGCTCGGGCCCTCCGGCCTGCGGTTGTCTCTCAGCAAAACAGAAACATGCATTGAGCACCAAGTGCCCCACTTCCAGCCGGGGCTGTCCATTCAAGCTTCCCCCCGCAGTGCCGGTTCCCACAGCAGGACAGAGCCCTTCGGGGAGGTGTCGGCTGTCAGGACTCAGTTGTCAGGATAATTCATGGCCTCGGGGGAAAGGCGAGCTGAGAAGCAGCAGCCTTCTCCAGTTCTGGGGAGGTCAGCCACATCAAAGCGGCATGTGCAGCGGCCTCCGAGCCGGGAGGAGTGGCCGCTGCTCTTGAAGTTGCCAGCTTTCCTTTTTCTGTGAAGGCAGGGAGTGTCAGGGGATGTGTTTGAAGATCTGGGGAAAATCTGGGATCATTCAAGCTGGAGCTGAGCAACAAAAGAGAAGGGCTCCGACTTAGTGAGGCTCGATGTAGATTCTGCTCAAATGGGTTGGAAATCAGAGGGAAAGAACACGCGGGGCATTGCTGCTTCACTTTGCTTTTGCACTGGCACGGTGCAATTCACTCCGACTTCTCTTTCACAGTGCAGTAGACAAGGGAGAGTAGCTCCATCTTGCTGAGCACAAAAAGCTGTTCCAGGGGTCCAGGACTTGTCCCTCAGGATGTGTTTTTTTTTCTAAGAACATATATCTTTCCCACTCCTTGCATTCAGGGAATTTGGGAGTGAAAACAACTTACTGAACTTTCTTTTTTTCCCCTTCTGTTTTTAAAACCTAAGCAAAAGTTTGCCAGGTGTGTGGAAAGAACATGAGTTTTACTAAAGCGTCTGTGTGGTGAGAGAGGGAATAGACAGGCCTGCAGCTGTCAGGGGAGAGAGCACATATGGGAAAGAGTGGAGGTCACTGGGATGGATGAGATAGGGCATGAGCAGAAAAAATGAAATTTGAAGATTTTATTCAATTTCAAGTTTTAAAAGCTGTTGATATTTAGTTAAATATTGAATTATGCCTGGAAAAGTGATACTTTTTCTTCCTCTTGCATTCAAACATATATACAAACTCTATACTACATATCTATATATCTATATATCATCTATATATCTATATATCTGTATATCTATATATCATCTATATATCTATATATCTATATAGATATATCACCAGGGAAGGAGTTATATGAAAATGTTTCACTGCTAGTGAGTGAGTAAACAACCAAAGATGTCCCCGTGCCCCTGTGTCTGGGAGACTGCTCTGGCAAGGCATGAAAAAAGTGAAGATGCAATGGGAAAGAATAAAAAAATAAATAGGGGAAATGCAGTTTAGAGTATTAAAATGGATTTTGCATTTGATTTACATGGCAGTCATGATTCATTTTAAGCTATGTTGTTGTACAGTCTTTGGAATACATTTGTCAGCCCATTATGTCTGCAGGCAGTTTTATAAGACCAGCTATAGCATTGAATAGTCTGTAAATAAAACTTGCTTTATTGTATAATACTCTTTCTACTGCACAGCTGAGTGCAGCCTGTTGAGAGGCAAACACTCAGCCTGGGTCACATCACTGGAAAAGACTGCTGGATGTTCCTGCCTGTATTTCTCTTTGCTGGAGTTTCCTAGGATTCCCATCTCTCCTTTTCTTCACCTCTGCCATGCTTTTTGAGTGCTCCCAAGTCAACCTGAAACCAGTTTCCCTGGGATAGGCAACTTAAGATGGGTTTGCCTGGCTCTGCAGTGGGCGAAATGTGCCCAGGACATAATTGCTCTGTAAGCAGGCAACACAAGAAGGGTACATGTGCTCAGTCCAGGTTTTTGATCTGGAACATACTGTAAAAAGGACATAGTGTGATGACATTTATCAGCACTGGCCATCTAGTTAACAACCCTTTGAAATGAACAGGCAAATAACACCTCAAGCCTATTGTTTTAAGTGAAGTTGAAACAAAACTATAAACCTGTCCCACTTGCTCTGTCTTTGCTTCAAGATAACCCAAGCTGGGAGATTTTTGCTAAAATATGATTATCTAACTGACAAGTTAGCCTCCCAGAATACTTGCAGATGGCTGACATGGCACTGTCCAACTGTGAAAAGGTCTTGCCCATTTTGCCAGCTGTGAAAGCACAGACAAGGTTCGACAGTGAGTTAAATTGCATAAGGAAACCAAGTGGAAGCCTTCTCCTGAAGTTCCTATGTCAAAAAGCCACCTGTGGATATCCTCGCTGAAAAACAGCAGGGAGTACTCCAATTGAATGTCCATGAGAGCAGAATTGATCAACAAGGTCTTCTGAGTAGGCCAAAGGGTAAGGAAAGTGGTGGTATGTCATGGATATGTTATGCAAGTTGGGATTTCTGGCTGTACCTGTTGTTGCTGTTAGTCTATGGGACTGTCGTTCCCACAAATTTCACACATATTAAGCTTGATTAAAAACAACCAAAGGAGTATTTAACACTCAAAGAATCCTTTCATTATGGAGAACACTGAGATGCTTGTTACATTTACACTTAATGAAGTGCATAAAAGACAGTTGCTAAAATATGCTGCACTCTGGCATGTAGCTCAGTTAACAGAATTTTGTGGGGGTTTTTGAAACCTGGTCTCAACACAAAATCTAAAAGAAAAGCAACTTTCGGACAGTACTGATTGTATCTTGACCAAAAATATAAGAGGATCAAGTGGGCTACAAATAGCCAAGTAGGTAGAAAAAGCCCCTGTAGAAATTCTGTATACCTTGGCAAAAATTCTGTCAACTATCTGATCTCTTCCAGCAGAGAAGTGGAAGTTTCCACCCTGAACTCAAATGTTGTTACAAGGAGGTAAAAGAGCAAATGAAAGAATGAATTGCTCATAGTAAGCCACTCACTAGAAAATAGTAAACAGATAAGATAGAAATATCACAAAGCAGTACATGCTGCAAACACCAACAAGTGGCAGCAGAAGGATAATTAGCACTTCAAAGAATTTTTATTAAGGCAAGTAAAATAAAAAATAATAGTCTTTCCTTAGGCAAAATGCACACTGAATTTAGACCTGTAGATGCAGGCAGAGTTCACTGCCTCGTCCACTCTATGTATGGGCCTAGTACCTCACAAGGCTAGACCCATAACTATCCAACACTGGACCAGAAATGTGTAGCAGTTTTACATGGAGCTACACTGGGAAAAGCCTAGTTCTGAATGGAATACTAGTAAATTTGAGACTGGATTTTATGAAGTGTGTGGGTGGTGGTATGTGTCAATTAGGTAATTCCCATTATCCTAGTGTCCCTGCTGACTTAGAATATACACATCTTGAATTCATTAAGTCTTGTGTTGGTCTAGGAAAGAAAATAAAGGGAATCATCTCTTCTAACTTACAGATAGAACTGATTCAAGGTTTAAGAACAGCACAGACTCAAATTTTCATCATTGCACAGCACATTCAGATAGAGGATGTAAAGTGCTCTGAACCACTCCAAAACATGTTGTATCAACCACCTGCTTTCAGTTCTAGTAGCTCAAACAAGTGAAGTAAGATAGACTTGTCAGGGAGAAGAGGTGAAATTAAATATTTGAGTGCCACAATAAATGTAGAAGGAAAGATTAAGTTTGGCTGGGGTTTGAGATAACAGATCGAGAAAGCCTCAAACTCATTATTCACCTCCATATTTTTTGACATGGTTGTGGTGCTTGTGTTTGCCTGAATACTGAGGGTGGCTCTGGATCATAGTTTGGAAACTACCTCAGGGCAAAGAGCAGAGGGCACAGTTGATAGGAATGGAGGTAGTCCAGCCTCACCTACCTTCTGTTGACTCCTACCCAATATCTACAGTCTGGCCTAAAAGGAAAGACTGTGCTGAAAAAGCTATTTATGCAGGTTAGCATGGCCGTGAGCATTCGCTGAGTTAACACAAAACCTTTTATGGGTCAGCCGGGACTCTCTGGGACATGGGAGCCTCCAGTGGACTGGAGGCTGGCATCATGAAAAGGAAGGCAGGACAAAAGCAAGGAGGAGAGAATACAGTAAGTGACAAAGTTAGCTAACGTGTCTTTTCTGAGAACAAAT
This sequence comes from Aleadryas rufinucha, assembly GCA_013397815.1. Taxonomy (NCBI): domain Eukaryota; kingdom Metazoa; phylum Chordata; class Aves; order Passeriformes; genus Aleadryas; species Aleadryas rufinucha. The sequence goes on from VZTH01001979.1 coordinate 188,532, forward strand.
ACGGTCAAACTGTTCAACAGCAGAGAGAGCAGAAGAGAGGGAAGCTGTAGACATCTATTTCTGATTTTGATGAGACTTTCAAGACATTTCACAGGACAATGTCTTGAGTGAAGCAAAGACCTATGATCCAAAGGAACCATTATAAGTTACATGGTTGGTGAAAATATATAGACAACAATTATATGACAGCTGGTTGAAAAAAGAAGTTGCATTTCAAAGAGGATGTCTCAGCAGGGATACAATCAAGATCTGCCTGGAATCCATTTTATATTTGTGGCATTTGAGGATCAGCCAAATGCTGGTTGAAATTTTATTCAAACTCTAAGACATGGTGATGGTGCCACAACCTAACCTATCTAACTGGCCATTATTCAGCATTGAATGATGCTCGTTGATGCATCCTTGAGACATTTCACACAGTTTTATAAAATGCTCTTGAAATTTTAGAATTCCTGTGGAGGAAACCTGGTTTCATTGAGCATTTATATGTACAGAATCTGTATTTATAGAATTTACAAACATACTCAGAACTTTAAGTGGAAAACAATTTCTGAGGACTCTTGTTTTTAACAGAGGTATGTTAAATGAGAATGCATTTCACTGGGCTTCAGAGCTTATTAAATGGAGAATTTCTTACCTTTCTGCTAAGTACTAAAGCATAATTAGTGTTGAAATGAACAAGAAGAAATTCAACATTGACCTTATAGCCACTAGAATTGGGAAAAAACCCTCTTCAGTTCTCTTCAGTTTGCAATTAGCTCATGGTTGGAAGTTACAAACAAAACTGCAGAAGTTACAAGCTTGGCTTTGCTGCTGGTCTCTTCTTTTAACTCATCTCCTCTGAAAACAACCCGTTTTTGAGGACTCTCAGAGTTGTGGGTTGGAACTTACTTTTCCAGGGTATTCCGCTCCTATGTAAGTAATGTAAGACTGCTCCTTGTAGCGTTTTAGCATTTGTATGTTCCTGTTTGTAATGAGTTGTGGCTTGTCTGAATTTTACTGTCTGAATTTTACTGCGTGAATACAATAACAATAGGACAATCCATGGAGGAGGCCTCTTCTACTCTTGAACAGACTTACTGTGATGTAAGAATGGCTTTTTCGGCTTTGATTCCAAATAACATAGGCTTAAAAGAAAAAACAAAACAGGTGTGCCTGAATAAACCCTCAAGAGTTTCACTGATCTATTTGATTAAAATAAATGACTTAACATATACTAAATAAACTGACATGTGCAGACAAGGCTTTTAAAACATGCAGCCCCTCCCTCTCAGAAGTTTGGCAGCAGCAGCACAGGATGATGCCAGCTGGATTACAGTCTACTTGTATCAGGGCAAAGACAGAGTGTGCTTTCTGCTGGAGCTGTAACTCTCGAAGAAGTAAATAATCCTGGCTGTTGGCTGCTGCTGTTGCCTCCACAGCTGAGGTCATAAAAGGGACTGAGATTGACATCTGCCTGGATAATGCTATTCAAATGTTTTACCTGAATAAGAATTTATGAGCATGGTTTGCATTAACCTGGCTGACCTGGTGCTGAAACAGGTGAGAATGCAAAACATAAAACCTCTATGGCAACAGGTATAAAGATGGGAGCATCTTGCATGCCTCACCTATTTCTAAATCAATATGAACTATTTATCATCAGTCTAGATACAAGTCTTCTAAAGCACAATATTGTCCTGGGCAAGTTATTTTAGTAGTTTACCTCGTACAAACAGGTAAAAGCTGCTCTACAGTTCTATAGCATAGCATGCTTTGCAGCCTAAATCAATCTAAGGAATGATCCATTAGCTCCTTTTCTGCTTTTCTTAGAAAAACTTGTGTCCCTGCATTGTGATGACTTGTTCTGCCTGTGGTCAAGAAGACAAACCAAGATCAAATTATTTAATATGAATTAAACTCAAGATTATTGCAAGATCTTTTTAAACTTCTGTTAATGCCAAGGGATTCAACGTAGCTGAATCAAAACAAAGGTTTTTTCCAACTATTTTAGATGCGGAAGTACATGATAAACGTACAAAACAGAGGCATCACTTTACCAGTACTGGAAATGTGGCCTTGTCTCCCTTGGAAAACATCTGTTTGTTGTTATGCAGCTGTGTTTTGGGAAAAGCAACCTTCAGAGAAGAGAAATACCAGTTCCATTCAAGCTTCAGGAGCAATTCAATTAAAACAAGTGTTAACTACTGAAATTTATGAAGTGTTTCCTGCCTAATCTTGTGAAACATGTGTAATTGCTATGGGTGGTTAAGACTTTAGTTTTATACCTGCCTGGCTCTGCTGATTTAAATAGAGAAGTAACAAATTAGATGTGAGGAAGTGGCTGGAAGATAAAAGGATACAGGTGTCCCGTGCAACGATGCTGAGTTTCCCAGGGCTTTGCTTCTTAGCACATAGGGTATCACCCAAAATTCACAGGAAGAAAACCACAAGGATAATAAGCTTTTTGTTTTATTTCAACATTGGGTTGATCAGAAAACTTCCCACAGTTCTTGGCAAGCTGAAGTCAATGCCAGATATATTTCCGAATTACTTCTTCACTGGTTAGTTGTTTAAAAAAACCGAAACAAACAAAGGGTATGGAATGATCTATCGTGTGTGCAGAGCACACTCACAGAGACCAGCACTCTCCCCAACATTTACCAACATGCTACAGCAATGTATTACTGAGGAGTGTATTTCTGCTGACAGATTCTTTCCACCACAATTACAGAGAGAATAATGGCTGAGAAAAAACACCCATATGTCCCCATTAACTTTGCAATCTGTCTAATCTGTGTACTTACAAAGCCCTCATCACATCTCAGATATTATAGTGATAACAGGGGAGATTAGACAGACTTCAAAGCTGCAAAAGAAATATGAACGTTGGTCGCCAGCTATGATTAATTTGGCCATAACCTCACACTCCTTTAATTTAATTAAGAACATAAGGAGCAATCAGAGCAGTGACAAAGCAAGAGAGGGACTGAGCTGGCAGCTGAGGACAACATGGGCTCCCCAACAGGTAAAGACACCCGTGTGAGATCTGTCAGGCTGCCTGGGGAGCACACTCTGCTGGGGTTGGGCAGGTGATTCATTCTCCATGGGATGAATCCAACTGATTACAGCATGTGTTTTAGAACTGGAACTGCGTTAAGCTAAATGACTATTAAATAATTAATTACTGGAATTACAGACTAATAATTATATAAATGGAAATTAATGGGTCTGGCAGCTGCCTGTGATCATGCTGTCATGTTGCAGTATGTATAAAGCAATTGGTCTGTCAGAAAAAGAGTAAACTGCTTCCAGTGGGCCAAGAGGGAAGACCATGCACCATGACAGCTGCACACAGCACAAGGCTGGTTCACACTCTTTTTCCCCTATGGTACCATGATGATGTGCCAACGCCAGCAGGCAGAGCAGCCACAGTAATGCTCATCTGGCCACAAAGGGATGTGCCATGCAGTGAGTTAGCTTATTTATGCTTCTTTCAGTGATGAAATGCCTCTTCTCCCTCCTCTGCTGCCAGGACCAGATGTCTTACTTGCACACCCGACTTCTGTGGTTCCTGGCTAAATATGGGTTTGCTGCACATACAGCATGTTCTGTTCTACCACTTGGGCACAACATACATGCAGCCTATGCATCTGTCATGTTGGAGGTGCCTCAGAGGGGCATATGCAGTGGTTCAGCCAACAGCCTGCTTCTTGTTCAGCCTGAGGAAAGGGGATGCTGGCAGTGGGAGGAGATATTTTGGTTCTGGCCTGTGCAAAGTCCAGTGCAGAGACAGTGCATGTCCACAGGCACACCTGCAACTACCTCAGCTTCATTTGCTTTGCAGTAGGTGGTATCTTCAGCATCTTCTCCAGTGCCTGCAGGAGGACAACTCCATATCCCACACTTGTGATCATGTGAGCACATCTTGGCCACACTTCTAGTGTGCAAGAGGTAAACTGTCTTAAAATCCTACCTAAAAAAAATATGGAGGAGGTGTTGCTAAAGCAAATCAGAATTGCCCTTATTCTGAAAACACATTCTTAATGGAGGCTTCCAACAGTTTAAATAACCAGGCTGAAATTTTAGTAATTCACTTCACAAGTCCCGGGTGTCTTTGTGTGCACATGGCACAGGCCCCTGGCTTACCTAGAAGGCAGTCCTGAGCAGTTTAAGGTACATATACATCTAAAAGCTTTGAATGGCCTAGGGCATGAGTTTGCACTGCCTTAATTATCACACATTATCTGTCCATATTTCCTCTCATGCCCTGTGGCCAATGCAATATAACTAATGACTCTGACACTGCAGGCTTAAGCTACCTCATGCTTACTGCAGAGCAAAGATTTGCCCAGGGCAATCCTCATGGAAAAGAAGTACTGTAAATTCACATCATGGCTTATCTTAAAGTAAATCATGTGAGACTGATCTGGCATAGGTTGACATAAAAGTGTCATGTTTCTCTGCCAATTTGATTAAATCAATTTATTACCACAATTTGAGCTAGTAAAAGAAGTTTCAATTTTACCGTTGTCGGCATAATTTCCCAAGAAATATAAATCAAACCAAACCAAATATAATAACACTTACACGATAATAAGTAAAATCACAAAGATTTTGGTTACATCATACTTTCTTGTGTAGACAAGGCTTTCAGAGTGCATATGTTTTTACACATTTGACCAAATCTGAGCATCTACAAAAGTCAGCATTCAGGGAAAGGCTGTGCTAACTGTGGAATCGACTCTTCCGCTGGGTTGTTTTTATTTCAGAGCTGTCCCTGCTTTGAGCAAAAGGTTGGACTAGATGATCTCCTGAGACCCCTCCAACCTAAATTAAACTATGAACCATGATCTGAGCTGGCCACTGAGCCTCCCTTCATAGGCAGTGAACAGCAACAGGCACTTGTAGGGAATGAAGTCTATTTCTCTACAGTATAAGCATGAAATAAGCATTTTGTGTACTGTGCAATGCTGCTTTTATATCTCTGTTATCAAATGTTTCCTCCTCTCCTGCCTGAAGAATGAGGGCAGACAGAATTCCCTGGTATCTGCACCATCAGCTGGATGGGTTCAGCCTATAAGCTACATTCATTAAAAAGAATCAGTATGGAAAACTTAAGAACAATTTTGGGGAGCAGATACAGGCTGAAATCTTGTAATTAATTTAGAGCAAGCTGCCCATTTGATCTATTTTTAGCCACATTCATCTCAGGTCTTCATGACTGCAGTGTTCTATGTAGTAGTATGTCCCCAAAGTGCTCTAGGGTCAAGACATTGAAAGAAGTGCTACTTTTACTCATAAAGACTATGAAATAAATAATTATATGGGCAGAGGAACTTACAAAATCTAATTTTCTGTGATTCGCTTGCTAGCTGTCACTCTTTCACATGCTCTTTCTGTGAGTTTTGTGATTTCTAATAATGTGACTGATAATGTCAGATTCCAGGCTTCACTCCCTTGGGTTATATAAAGCAGCACTGATCATGGGCAAGCTCTTAATGCTTTCTGTTCTCACTGATATTGGCGAGAAGCAGCCAAAAGAAGGTCCTGTCATAACCATATAATTTCTACAGAGTGTGTCCAACTGGAGCAAATTGACATACTAGAACAAAGTCAGTCCAGCAGCGATACTGTAAAAGAAACAATGGAAGTGTTAATGCAATGGGTCCTAGACCCTGGTTAGTGTTTTTTTCTTGCTTCCTGCAAAGGACTTAGAAAATGTGTGGAGTTTCTTCATTGAAGGGAAAAAAAGAAAAGTGTGAAAACTGCAAAACTGTAAGACATCTAAGGATCTCTTGAGAGAATAAGATCCCACATCCAGTGGGATGTCCAGTAAAGGAGTGAATTGACCTGCCTTTTGCTATTCAGTGGGGTAGTGATAGCTTGTATTTAATCTAGTAAAAGAAAAGCCAGAGACTCTTTTCAGTGTTGAGAACAGTGATGGCAAGGATCACACCTAAGCTCTACAATCTCCCAGACCAGGCTGGTTCCTGCTCCATGTATCAATCCCACCTGTGTACAGCACTTCCTGGGGCAGGACTCTGGCCTATGACAACAACATGCCACAGACTGCACTTGAATGATAGAGTATTATCATGTACCAAAGCTCAGAAACATGGCCTGGATCTCTCATTTATTTAGTGAAAATGTAACTACAAGGTCATTTTCCTGGAGGCAGCCTGGTAACTTATAGAAATCTTAGTGTTATTTTAGGAGAAAAATTGGATTTATTTGGCCGAGACAAATTTATAGAAAGTATATTTATTATAGAAAGTATAAAATTCTTCTTCCATAACTGGAAGAAGCAGGAACAATTTGTGGCGTCCATCCATCCATCCATCCATCCATCCATCCATCCATCCATCCATCCATCCAAGACAAAACTGAAGCAGCAAATTTAGGCGAAATAAAAGTTGGGGGAAAAAATGTACTATATATAAAATAACTGTGTTAACTTCAGAGAAAAGTGGCATTTGCAACTAAGCCTCAGTAATACTAAATCTCATCAACAGCTTTCAGTGGTTTTGTCTCCTCTTTATCATCTTAACTCTTGCTAAGAAAAAAATTCAGACCAAATTTTTTAACAGACAGATTCACAACAGCTTGTGCATCAGGACATGTTTGTCAGTACGTGTCTGACAGGAATTTTTCTGTCTCCTAGAAAAGTTCTGCTAAATATTCATGCATTTGCCATTGAAAGAAACCTGATTCTCGGCCAAAATGAAGCTTATTAGCAGACAGAAGAGGAGGGGTCCTTCCTCCCTGCTGCACCTCTGATTATTGTAGGTTTTGCGTCACACCTGGTATCTGCAAACAGATGCTCTCAAACCCAAATTAGTCTACTATGGAAATGATTTATAACTTGAGATATTGCCAATTCATGGCATTTTTTTGAAAGGTTGTTTTTAAACTTTTATATAGAATTCATAATTTGTGGGAGTTTTTCAGCACCATCTGTCTATCAGAGGTGACTAAAAAAAAAATCTGTGTTTTTAAAAAAGTTCAAAACAAAGCATGACTATTTCTTTTAACATGTTTTCTTCTTTTGACAGAGATCTCAAAAATATATTTGCTATTAATGAAAACCAGGAACTATTATTAAAAATCTTAATTTGTTTGAGAACACTTTCAATAAAAACTGTTTCATAATCTCTTTTTCTGCTGAAACTTTTTTCTAAACATCAGCAAACATGGTGAAGAGAGTGACCCAGTCACAGGAAGGGCTCTGAGGTTTTGGGTACTTAGTACCAGCTGCTGCTGAACTATTTGTGCCTGGGGTCAGGATGGATGTGTTTGGAACAGAGATGGAGTGAGCTTCCATGCGGGTGGGAGCTGTCAGCACCTGCTTCAGAAAGGATGACAGGAGAGTTCATGTCTCTACCCCAACACGTCGCTTAAAGGAGGAGCAGCTCTGAGGTCAGACCAGGCATCTCAGGACTTTACCTAGTTTAGTCTTGAAACTCTCTCAGGATGGAGGGAGGCTGCACTGTCCTGGCAACCTGCTTAGATGTCTTCATGGGGAAGAAATCTATTCACATCCAGGCTGAACCCTGAACCTTGAACCTCTTCCCTTTCAACTTGGAGTCTTTCATTGTCACACCAAGCAGCACTGTGAAGAGCCTGGAACCATTTTCTTGAGAACCTCCCTATAGGTACTGGATGTGACCTTAGGGTCCTCCTGCCAAAGCTACCCCTTGTCCAGCCCAACCAGCCCAGGTGTCTCAGACCCTCCACTCCAGCCCGAATCAACACACTGCCTCTGGGCTGAACTTGCTGCAGTTTATCAGTGATGTCCTTGTACTGGGAAACTCAGTACTGGTCATGGTATGCAGACATAGGGTAACAAGTACTGAGGGCTGAGAAGCTGTCTCCTAAGTACCTGACCTGTGGCAAGCCTGTGTGAGATTTCACTTTATCCCTGTGTCCCTGCAGCAGCGGCTGCTGCCCATAGCCCTCAGTGACAGAAAATACCCAGCTGCACTTCAGCTGTGCCAGGGCAAAGGGGGCTTGACAAACAGCAGTAGTGAGGAGCAGGAGAAGGCCATGGACCTGTCCTCCTCTGCTTCCCAAGCTATGGAGGGTGGTAATTTCCAGTGGACGGGGGCTGGAAAACATTAACTCCCATGTAAAGTACTTTGACCATAAACTTCAAAGTGCTTCCCAAAAGGAAGTTGGATTGCTATTCCTGTTTTGTAAATCAGGAAGCTGAGGAAAAAGGGAAGGAAGTGTTTTGACTGAATTGATGTAGCAGCTGCTGGCAGCGACTCTGAGTGCTGTCCATGCACTGCACTGCCTCTCAGAGCAGGGACCGGCCCCGGCCGCCTCAGGCACGCACTGCACTCCATGGGTGCTCCATGGCAAATTACCACTTGGAAATCTGGCTGGTGACATGAGAACAACAGCCTTCAAACTGTGCAGATCTGTGGCTTCAAAGTACAAGTGCTGGTGAGAAATACCATGAATTAGTCATAATCTTATCAAAAATATTTTATTTATGAAAGTAACAATTATACTATACAACCTATATTGGAAATACATTGAATAATTGCTAGAATAAATACAGGCAATTAATTCAATCTTTTTATAGAATGAGAAGATTTATTTGACATTTGAATGTTAACCCAAGCTTTAACTTACATCATAAATAGTTAAAAGGCATAGTCAAGTTTTTTTTATTTTTACCGTTTCTCTTGCGCTTTTTTAATACTGTTCTATTTTGTAATCAACATGAATCAACTCTCCAATCATTAACATAATATTAGTATGACTTTCAAGCAATCATGTACCTCAAGATAATCAGACAATAAGGTAGTGTGTGTGCAGTTCATTCTACAGCAGAATCTATTCATGTCTGCGTAAAAAAGAGAAGCTGAAAATGCTTCTAAGTTCTTTAAGCATCATATGCCGATTTCTGCTTTACCACAGTGCTTTTAATACCAGAATCTAAAAAGGGCAGCTGGTCTTTCTGTTGCTTGTTTATAAAGTATATTAGAGCTCAATGCCACATTCCTTTGGCTGGTGAAGGACTGCAGAATTTAATCCTGAATATTATTTCTCAAAACCATGGTCCAAAATAAATGCCCAAGACTGATTATTAGGCACCAAGGAAGTGATGCATTTGCTAAGGCTTGATGTTTTCTGATAAAAAAATTGGCTTATTTTCTGGTAGATATGCTGTAGCCAAAACCAAATTATTGGGCTCCGTACTGGGGTCTGTATTACACTGGATGTCAGAGAAGGTTATGTTTTTATTTTTTGTAAACTGTATGAATGTCTCTGCAGAAGTTTTATAGTTCAACATACACATTTTGAAAGTGTTGATATGTTTTTCTTTCCATGCTTTTTTTAAATAAAAAATTGGAACTATTTGCTTGGTGCTAGCAGATTATCAACAACTATGACTATCAGTGAATTCAATAGAAGTTTCAGGTGCCCAATCTTTTCCTGGATCAGAAGTTTTTGACTGCTCAGGTCCCATATAAAATTAGTGGGAGGCTTTCCATAGCCTTTTCCAGTGGCACGGAGGCCTGCCTTGCCTTATGGTTTATTGTGCATGCCAGGGATATTAAGCTCTCAACAGAGAAGCAAATTTCCCTTTTGCAATGTTATCAAAACAAAACCCCCAAATTGCACATATCTACCCCTTTGGCCTTTTTTTATGCACAAATATGCTTGTATGCAAAACCTGACAATTTTGGGCCTTTCCTAATAAATGTCTTAAAAGAGCACATTTAAATGCTTTTTCACAGAAATAACCATTCATTAGTTGCAAAAAATGCAGAGAGACTTTTTATTCTTTCTGTTGTGAACAATATCATTTCAGCAGAAATTTAGGAGGAGAATGTATGATTTTTTTGTCCCTAAATATATTTAAAAAGGCTAAAGAACAAAATGTTGGGGAGGCAGCTTTTTTTGGCAGATAGTAAAATATAAAATATGTGATTTAAAAAAAAGTTGGCTTAAAAATACACACACACAAATAATACAATAATATAAAAATACAGCTCAGCCAATGGCCTCTTAAAATTTACCTTTGGCATTACATTTGGCAGCCTAAAACAAAAGACCCTTCCTATAAACAGAACTATAAAAAAAGAGAAGTTCATAAATTAGGTTGCAAGGGGTTGTACAGTCCTTTTCTCGATTCTCCGAACTCCCTTTCTTTCTGTCCACACACATAAGCATGACCAGTGAGGTATATAGAATGTAACACTGTCAGGCATATGCACAATAAAAAAGTGCATAAACACAGAAGTTCTCCCCTTTCATTGTGAACAGGTCGTAACTGTGTGGTTTGCGTCCTTCCCCCCTTGGAAACAAAAAAATCTTTTTTTTTTCTTTCCTTTTTTTTTTTTTTCTCCTTACTTTGGCAGGATGAAAATGAACCCAGAGGAATATAAGTGTCCTATTCCCAGCAGCAGTGATCCATTTCCCTTGGCAACATATGTCTGATGCCACAGATACTACAAGGTCGTTGGGTTGCTTTACAGCTCTGGGTAACTTCCCACGGAAACATCATACGTCTAGCACCATGTCGTAGTGTTGTTGCTCTTTCTTCCGCCTGCCACATTTGTTGATAAGAACCATGTACAAAGTCAAAAGCAAAACCCAGTAACATGCATAGAGTATTGTGCCAATGATGAGAACTGTCTGTTTTGACTCAGAAAATGGCTTTTTTGATTCCTTGTAAATAGTGAAAATTACGCCACCTAGGAGGATTGTAAACCAAATGGAGACTGGAATGAGTCCTATAAAATTAACTACAATGGTTTTCCTTCCTGACGTGCCCCACCCTGCTTTGTTTATTGTGGCAATTGCAAACATCTTTGCTGGCAGTAAACTTGACATGTACAACACTGAGTAGAGTGACATGAAAACCATGACAATGTTGCCCCTAAGGAAGCTGGCAAAGGAAGACTTTATCAGGCCAACTAACTGAACCGTCAACAGGAAGAGGAGGATGTTCCAGATTTTTCCCCTGTAGAAGAGCTGAATGACTGTGGCAATAAGGAAGAAAGGAAAGAATCCAGTGATTACAGCTTCATAGGTCATCCACAAATGGTGCTTGTGGAACCACATTGCATTATAAAGCCACTCTCTAAAGTAGGATTTACTCCAGCGGGTCTGCTGATTCAGCCACCTGAGATACTCTATCGGTGTTTCCGTAAGGCACTTGGATCTAGCTGTGTATTTTGTTGCATAGCCCAGACTTAGCACTCTGTTAGTTAGATGCCTGTCATCTCCGAAGCTGCACTGGGAGCCCATAAACTCTTGATTGTACCAATCTTCCACAAATTCATGGAGTAAAGAGTTTCTGTACATTCCCAGAGGTCCACTGATGCACTGTACACAGCCAAAGTAGGACTGACAGGCTCTTTCGATGTTAAATGCCATCCAGTATCTCACGCTGCTCAGAAAGGAGATCCAGGAATCGTATTTGTTCAAAATCTGCAAAATAAAAAAAGTTTTCCTTTTAGATGAGCTCTTGAAACAGAAAATGTGCACATTGTATCAATAAGGAATTTTCAGAGACTAGAGCACCATTAGATGAAATGTGGTGGGAACCTCACTCCTGTGTCGAACCCATTGCAAACCCAGGAGCTACTCAAACAGCTCTGCCAGGACATTGACAGGAAGGGTGAGATGAAACCTTTAAATGTCTGTTTCACCAAGATGTTCTTTTTTTCCTTGCAAGCTTTCCCATTCTCCACTAAGAAATTTCCTTATTTTCTGTCTCATTCTTCCTTCCCTTTTGCCCCCAGTTAAAGACCTGCTGGACTCAGACTTTCCCAAGAGGAGCTGGTGAGTTCATGGTCTCCTGCTGCTTTTCTCCCCATGCACATCTTTGGGGCTCACAGGACTCCTTCCAGCCCTCCCAAAACTATGCTGGAGCATGAGAAAAGCTGAGCACATGGTCTTTGCCCTACATTTTTGGTATCAGAAGGCTGGCCCTAGAGGTTTAACCCTGAATTGTGTCACCATATCCAGCATTAGGTCCTGTGAGGAACAACCTGTCCTGTCTCTGCAGTACCAGCTTGTTACCTTGTCCCAAGACATGTGGTGATACTCCAGCAGAGTCTTCCTCAGGCCCACATAAATGTCTCAGTCTTTCTCTTCTGCACAACACAAAGCTCACCCAAAGCTCAGACCTACACTTAACATAGACATATTCTAAGAGTCTGAACACTCAGTGGATGTATGAACGTGTGCAGATGCACAAGTCCATGGCTTCATATCCAGGTTTTCAACACATACCTTGTGCCAGAGGATGTGGCAAGGAAGTGTGTGGATCTTTGGCCTTCTACAACTATAAAGCATTGTCCTGCAACTAGAAAAAAATAGTCTTTTGCTCTGATGGCCCTAATATCTGTCAGGCTTAATTCCAGAACATATTAGAAGCTTGGGGATAGGCTCAAACCTGGCTCAAATGTATTTGGTGTATGCTGGAAAATGAGCTGGGGAAAAGAAAAAAAGCCCAGAGCCTTCATTTTGTCACCTTTCGTCACAGAGGACACACGTCATTCCCACTGCAGATGCTTATGAACCTTCACTGTCACAGCTGAACCTGTACTGCCTCCCTTCACTTGTACTCACAAATGCCTGGAATTTCACATGCATAGGTTGTGTACACCCGGTTTGTGGTCAGTCTAGAGCTCCAAAGCTATTCAGGTTTCTGTGGCAATCCTAATGTCTGGAATTATGAGCCACATGGCTGAAATACTTCTGACTACTTGGGCATTCATTAGTAAGTTCTTGCTCATTTATATGGCTCTTTCTCCTGCCTCACATAAAAAGCCCAACTGAGTATGGGGGACTGATCCTAAGGCCAACTGAAATATTCATACACATTTCTCTTTATAAACTGCAGCAGAAGGAGTTGTGTCAAAAGGAACCTGTGTCAAACAGCCTTTTGCTGTAGTAGCCAGACAAACTTGGTAATGCTGGAAATCCTAATACATGTGGAGCTGGTCTGACTTGGGAGTTTTCTATTGCCCTGCCTGACAGAGATGGGAGACCCAGCAACACACAGAGTGCACAGTGCATAGCATTTCAAAATTACTTTTATTTCTAACAATCTTGGCTGCCAGTAGTAATATAATTGAAGAGCTTGAGGTGCTGGACATGGCTTTGGGACACTTGTTCTCAGTTTCCTGCTCCTCGACACCTTTTCTGTGGTACCTTGAGCAAGCAGCTATACCCAGAGACCCAAAAATGCCACAACAGTCCTGACAATGCCAGTGCCCCCCCTTTTCATATAGGGGGCAGAATATTATTTGTTTGCTTGCTATGGGTGTTAAAACCACACAGTGCTCACATCCAAGAATAAGAGTTTCCATTCAATGTACAAAAAGGTTAAGGTATGATAAGAGCATCTATAACGGTATCACATATTATATATATACACATATAGTAAATACACATAAATTATATTTAATGCTATTCCAGACAGAGAAATCTGTTGCAATGCAAATAGTTGCTGAAACACCTCTGTTAATCTGAAAATTGTTGTACTCACCTGCACATCACCTCCAACTCCTCCAACCATTGGATCTTCTTCTAAAACTTTTACCATCTCCACTGATGAGGCTGGATCAAGCATTGTATCTGAATCACAGACCTACAAGTAAGAAAGAACAAGAACAAGAACGGGTTAAGGAGTACACTAGAGAAGAAAATAAAAATCATGCAAGTGGTTATAATGACTCTAAATGCATAGTCTCCTGAATGCAATTAAATCTGACTTTGAAGTCTGCACTGATATTTCTGTTGAAGGTCACTTGTACCAGGCAGCAAGGCGTAGTGCTGCACAAAACACAGAGCTTGTTAAGGCTGTGCACACAAACAGTCCTCTCCTCTGTATCAGCTCCATTTGTTTCACTGGCACACTGGCCTGGCTTCTTTGAATAAGATATGGGGCATTGCAGAGCAAGACGGTGCTTGTGGCTGTGCAGCAGACTCCTGTTGTGTTCTGACATAGGGTTTCCCTGCGTCAGCTGCACAGCTGGAGCACCCTGGTCAAATGTTTCCCACTGCCATATGAGGGAAGGAGTGAGGAATTAAATCCCAGACACTTGTTATAAAAAAGAAAAAAAAGTCAAGTAGGAGTCTGAGAAGAAACCGAATAGTTCTTTCACTCATGGAAGGCTTTAGCAATTCATGTAAAATATGTATCTTGTATTTCAGAATAAAGTAATTTTTAATTTTAGATGCATGATGTGTTAGTAGTAGTGCAGGGGTTTGACATCTGATGTAGAGAAATTATTTGCTATTTTTCTCTGGCACTCTTTTAAAAAAATAGGTAAGGCCAGAAGGCGTGAGTCCTGAAGTTCAGTACTCCACAAGACCGAGGCAGAAGAAAATGACACACAAGGCATTTCAGCTACACAAACACTTCTAGTCAACGAAACACTGTGTACATTAGGAAATTGGCTTTCCCCTAGAGAGTAGGAGGAGGGTTCAGACAGGCTGGCTGGTCTGTGAGGCAGCTGGCATTGCTTTCGTTTGCTCTGAGGAGAATGACTCGGGCTGCAGCCTGCTTAAAACAAGAGGGTGTCTCCTTGTTGCAGTTGTTGCAGCTGAAAGAACTGGACACACAGTGTGTGAACTCATTTCACAGACACCCAGGAACTGGAGCAGAGACTGTCCCAGAAACACCCCTCTGACCAGCTGAATCCTACCCTACAAATTCTCATACCGCTTCCAGTTTGTCCCCACATTGCATTCCTGTGACTTCAGATGGGGTCAGTAGGAGCAAGTCAGTAGCTCCGCATAAACAGCACATTAAGACAGATTCTGCTGAGGCTTTGTAATAGGTATCCTAATTTTGGTGTCCTTTCATGCAAACTTTCAATTCAACCTAAGCCCTCTCACTCCAGGGGAGAGGCAACCTTCATGTCTGCTCTATGAAGGGGGAGGAGAGCATTGGGGTTCTGCTCTGGACCAGACTCAAGAAGAGAGGTTACCCAGGATAGTTGGACTGCATAGCTTCCGATGCAGATGGGAGTGTGTGAAAATGCTCCCCCTCCATGCTCACTCAGAGGGGGCCAAGAGGAGAAAGGTGATGAAAGCTCTCATATCTCTGTCAGGAGAAAAGCCACAAGCATCTCCAGCTCCCACTAACTTGATGCATCCATCTCCTCTCCTCAAAGGCCTCATCCCACAGCGTCTTTGTAACCTGACCAAGGCGTGACTCCAACTTTAGTGGAAAGCTGTCATCAGTGGCAGCACTGGGTGATAGAAAGGGAGCAAAACAATTCTGCTGAAGAGAGGAAACAATGCCTATATTTTTACCTGGATCTTCCTGGACAAACCTGTTGCTGTGTGTTTTGCATAGGGAATCTGGAGTTTGCTGAATTCCCAGGGAGCTCAGGCAGTGACAGGCATGCCATTTCTTGTGACCATGAGCAGTGGGCTGAGATCAGCTGCCTCCCAGCCCCTCTGCTTTCCCTCCAGCACCTGTCACTTGAGCAGCTCCCACCCCATCAGATGCATTTACCTATGGTAGAAAGGCCTGCCCATGAGCCACATCACTAATATATTAGAAATGAGGAATCCTGAAAACACTGGATTTTTTAACAAAATACCATCACACGTCCTGGGCATGCCAGCACAGTGGATATGTCTGGGTTTCTGGGACAAATCTAACAAGCCATCATTTTCCATTTGGATGAGGTATTTGCAGGTGAACAGAGGACACACCCAGAGAAACACAGACTTATTTGGCTTAGGAGTCCAAATAAAACACACTGACACCTGCCTAGCCGGGGGGTGCCCAGGACAGCCCAGGAGACAATTTGCCATCTTTCCACATAAGGGACAAGTGACCTTAAGGGAGCTTAAATTCAGTTCCTTGCTATAGGAAGTGACAGTCTATCCAAGCTGCTCTGAGTTCAGACTGCACTGGACTGTCCCCACAGGCACCTCCATCAAGCCAAGATGAACTGCACCCTGGTTACTTCACAACTCTGCACTGATGATACCTGCCAGTTTAACTCCTCCACCTGATTACTTGCACACTCCTTAACTCCTCAAAGGATGGAAATAAGCCTTCACAGCAATTTTGAGTACTTAAAGAGATGCCATTAATGAGTAACAGCTCATTATCTGCACTGGTATGACAGTTTATGATTGCCTGTTAATAATTCCAGGGTGTCTTTTGAGAACTATAAGGCCTACAATTTTGGGGGCTGGGCAGTGGTACTGACTGGCCACTTTTTTAAGTGCTTAATCATTGATGCAGATTGCTTAGCCCTTGAAATATTTGGCTTGTTTCAAGTATTTTACCCTGGGTCACCCCAAAGAACCATTTGAAATATCTCAACCTTTATTCATTCATAAAACAGAGCCACATTTTAGCTGCCATTTTTTATGACTCTGTAGTAGCCAGAACCACCAAGGGGCTGCATTTCTACTACAGATGTGACCGTGGCATCAGTCACTACTGCAGACTGTGCTCACAGCAGCATTACAGTCCCTGGCAAATTCATTAGAACTTCTGAGCCAGGTCAGGAGTGTTAACTGAACAGAAATACCTCTTCTATTTTCTCAGTTTATGCTATGACTGTTGAAATAGAAACACTTTTTCCAGGCTCCCTGAAAAATACAAAAGCTGAACTGAGGGAGGAAACTTGCAATGAATCTGCTTCCTCTCTGCCTTCTTTCTCTGCAGTCTGGTATGTCTGTGTGAAGTGATTATAAACCCATGCTAATAAAGAAAATCAGAATTTTTATACCATCATAGTTCCTCCCAGCACAAAACCAAAGCTCAGACAATGGAGAGCTTAAGCCCATTGTTTTCAAAGAATAAATCAGTTTCAGTTTGGGAAGTGGCAGAGGATGGGTTTTAAATCTTGGCCTTACTCTCCCAGCTCCAATAACAAAGTGGTTCCTGGCACTCTTCAGTTTCTGCCCCTCCTGTGCATGGAAGACTCGCTGCTCTCAGCCCAGCTGCTGGCAGCCTCTCCAGGTCCCTTGGACACTGCACGTGGATGCTGTGCTGTGCAGAGCGTGCACACACACCCACACAAGGCTGGGCACAGGCCCCAGAAACACATGTGGCTGAGCCATGCAGCTGCCCTGAGCCAGCAGAGAGCACCTCGCGGGGAGCTGCTGCTCCACTGCAGGAGACTGCTGGATGCTCTGAGTGTGGGAGAAGCTGGGAAGAACTGAGGCTGGTTCATTATGAAAATCATCTCCTATTCAGTGGGATTTGGCAAATGAGCCTTGTTGGCCTGGATTGCTAAGGAAGGGTCCTCAGTGTCCAGCCAGAGTATCTGATCCCACCCACCTTCCTCCACACACGACCTCTTCCGCTTCCCACAGTCAGCAGGGCTGTTTGCAGGAGCGAAGAGTGCTTCCATATAAGTAAGGCAAAACCATAGACAATCTTTCAGGAGATCCAAGGCAGCTGGAAAGAAATATGTCTCTGCTGCTTTGGAAACAGGGAGAGAGGACCCAGCCTAATTCATTTTTAAGTGAGTAGTGTGTCATAAGGGCCTTAAAGGCCAAGTTGCAGTGAGTGAGGTAATGCAGCTGTAAGTGATGAGGCAAAAGCTCCTTCAGGCTTTAGCTGAAGAAATTTTCTTTCAAATCCACACATTGACCCTTTTATTGAATATTCCACATGGCCTTCAAAGCCTTTAAAATACATCCCCATCTTTTTTACAGACTCCACCACTTCTCCAAGATATTCCCTATTGAGACCAAATACCTGTCTTATGGGCTTGCATATGGGGCCACTAACAAACTCATAAAATAAAGCCTCACCAGAGACCTTCATCTACAGGAGCAGAGATGGAGCTTTCAGGTGGTCACTGGCTTTGTCTGAAGCAAAACCATTTGGATGAGGGGGCAGTACTGAAGGCAGGGGAAGGATTTCAGATTTCTCCAGTAGCTGGTGCACAGATTTAAAACAGTCACAGATAGACTGGCCATTTTAAAAGGTAGCAAAATACCCTTTTAACGGTCAAGCTGTTTCCAAACAGACTGAAAGGAGCACTGTGTTCATCAGGGACTAGGATGGCCTCTAACATGCTGCACAAAATATACAAAAGCTGCTTTCTTTCAAAGTGTGTTTGAATTGGCACTGACCTGGTGCTCTAATACCTACCTGCACATAATCCACGCTTCTCCCCAGTGCTTTGAATGCTGTGTACATTACTTCTCTTTTTCCACCCCATTTCTGCATGATGCAAACACTTTTGTTGGACAGGACCAGCTGAGATACGTGTTGCATGCTCTCTCTGTGAGACTCCTCTGTCTCACCCGGACCTTTGTCGTGGAAGTTATTACTCCAGATGTAAGTGGCACAACTGTCCCTACCCATGATTTCAGTGAAAATGTCCATCATGTAAACGTCGTCTTCTGAGTTCCCATCAATGACCATAACAACTTTAATTCCAGGGTAGGTCAATCTTTTTACAGAAAGTAAACATTTTCTTAAGTAGTCAGGATCTTCTTGATAGGCAGCAATACAAAGGGCAACTGTTTTGTTCAGTTTGATTGGAGTCTCTAGCGACCGTTTCATTTTCCTGTGCTCTAGGTAGGCAAACAGGCTTTGGATGATGAGATGTGATGCCAGGATAGCACCATAGAGTCCAAAGGAGAAGTAGTAGTTGTCTGTTTGGATGAACTGGTAGCCCACAATGTAAGCAGCGGTGATTCCCAGCAGGAGGGACACCCCGAAGAGTGTGGTTCCAAGTATTCTCAGGATACATATAAACCTCTCACAATACATCTGCAAAGAAGGAGGGAAACCATTAGCAGAGCCACCACTTGGTGATATAGGGTGTCGTAAGGGGTGCATGTGGCTGCAGCACAGACCTCAGCATCAACAGATACACCCTGAGCTTCTGGCTCATGGACTCGCTGCATCCCCTTGCTCAACTTAACATCTCTTTGCAGTACTTCCTCCATGTAAAGTACGATCCAAACAGACTTAATGTAACAGAGATGTTTCCCTCTATTTGTAATGTCCTCACAGAAGGTGCTATCTGTGTCAACATCTTATTTTGGCAGCCTGGGCTGGTTGGATAAGACACACTGTCATATTATCCTGAGGAGGTTGGAAAAGGGGCTTTTGGGCCACCACTCGCTTCATACGGTCACAGGAGAGCAGAACAGCTGAATGTCTGGGCAGCCCCTCCTCATCCCCCCTCCATGTCATGACTGCATCCCACCCTGAATTGTTTCTGTCGCTTAGTTATGTTTGGAAAAATATTGGAAAGACATTCTTAAAACAGATGCCTGAATGTATTTATAATTTTTTAAACAGATGTCTGACTATATTTATAATTTATATTTATATAATCAGACATCTGCTTTTAAAAGTCTTCTCAATACCATTGCAAAAATGTATTATTCATACATTTGTGTACATAGATATATATGCCCATGTGAGCATGTGTGTATAGGGGCTAAAGCTTGACTGAGATTAGGTCTGTGGCAAAAGTATGCATAAATTTAACAGAGCCAATGCTCCACCCTGGACTCAGAAATTCACTAGCACATCAGCTGATTCTGACCACTTCTATATATTTAGGTTACCTGGCTGTAAAATCTTCTAACCTAAACTCTGGGCTATGGAGGAACTGGCTGGCATGGAGGGTGCTCTGGCATTCTCGAAACAAACAAACATTATGGGCACGCGGGCAGGTGGAATAGACTGGTACCTCACTGCTTTTTTTAATAATCACATTAACCATTTTATGCAACAGCTTTCTCAGAATTATAGGAAGTTAATGACAACATTTTCTGTCAATAGATGCATTTTATGTGAAGGACATAAAACAGATAATGTCTGTTTAAGGCTAACCCAGCAAGTGTGTTGCAATGCTTGAATATTTTGCTGAATTAGGTCGTCTCAGAGTAATGGACTTAATATTTGTGTTTTCTTGCTATTATTCATATTTTCCCCGCTGTTATCACCTCACTCATCTGCTGCTCATGTTTGTTTCACCATCTGTTGGCCAAAGTTGAAGTTGGAACAGGACTTCCTTACATCATATACTTTGTATAGTTTTTAACTCTTCCTTGAAAAATTACTACCAAGATGCAGCACCATAGCTGTCATCAATTATATATATGTCTGAAAAGTTACAGGCTTGGAACAAAAAAGTCAACACAGAATCACTTACAACATAAAAATAGGCAAGCATGAAGGTTGAGGTTACAAAGACTGCTTTTTTCCACTGGCTATTTAGGGTCTTAAATTTCAAGACAGGAGGAAGCCTCTTAAATGTATATTTGGAGGCACTGTTAAAGAAATCGGACCCTATCTCGAGGACTTCCTTGAATACTTAAGGCTGGGCTCTGACAGGTGCTGTAATCATCCACCAGCAAAAGGGATCCTCCCTTCTCTGGCCTGTCTGAAAATCTTTCACATCAGGGGTCATAAAGATGCCTAATAAAAGACAGCTTCTGCTTACCACTACTATAGGTGAATTGAAACTCAGTGCCCAAAATAGACTTGCTTTAGAAAACAGATTAAGTAATGGATCCCCTCTAGGTTACCTCGAAGTAAAATAGCCTGTGTGTTTACTAATCCCTCAAGCATGCAAAATGTCACAAACATCAAGGTAAATATCTCATTAATGGTGCACTTGTACTCTGCTTTCCCATTTTGGGGTCCTAAAGTCTGCTTACATTAAGAATTATATGGCTGAAATAAACAGGATTTACATTAAGATCTGGAGTGGCTACATTTGAACGACTATATACTGTAGCAGGCATTTTTTACATTAATTTGCTATTGTTTTACTCTACCTTTGAAGTGCTTCTGCACAAAAGGAAAAAGCCAACCCAAATTCTCTTTGTCATTACAGCACAGATCCTCTCCATTGCAAAAATCCAGTCTTTTAAAATGAAATTAATTTCTGGTCTTAATAAAACAACTATTTTTTTTCCTTTCACTGTCTACCTTAGGAAAATAAACAGTGTTTTGATCTAAATTCCTGGCTTTCATCAAAGAAATTTTCCCCTTTGTATGTGCAATTGAGGGTTTTATGTATAGTCTTTTAACTGACTGAATCTCAGGGGAACTGGAAAAATTGCTCAATATTCTTGAGATTTAACACGAGGTATTGATAGCTTGCCCAGCAGAAATGATCTTTATCAACTTTAACATGCCCAAACAATAGCAAAGAAGCCAAAAACTCTCCACCCATCTCCAATAATTAAGCCAAGAAGTTAAAAGGAAATGATGTTTGTACAAGTCTGGGACCAAAAATGAACTGCTGAGTCAAACACTAGCACTGAGGCTAGGCAGCAGCTGCATCAAAGACTTTAAGATCAGACAGCGCTGTTATGAGCATCTAGCCTGGCCTGACACAGTGAAATATAACAATTCCATCCTGCAATTTGGGTACCTAAGTTCCTTACGGGCACCTTCACCTGACCCCGTGGTGCTGAACCCAGTATGAGTCCTATGCAGCCTCCAGCAAGCAGAGCCAAGGTTTGCATGGCCAAGGTGAGTGTATGTAGTGTATGTATTCAAAGTCTACTACTGAGCAGCTCTTTCCTTTCAGGGATGGAGTTGAGCAGAGCTCACCAGCCCATCTAGTAGAACTGAAATGTGAATATGCTAAATCCTAATGCTGTGTAGGCTGTTGCTGATTCAGTCACACATTTTGACTCATCAAGCAGTGCCAAGTATATATGTGCCTTGTAGTGACTGTACAGTAGGAGGCAAGGAGTGCCTTTCTTTGGAGGTTCCTATGGGAAAGCATGACCAAGAAATGAACCCTTGCATGTACCTGACATCAGAGTCCACCTGGTGAACTGTTTGGCATTGTGTCTCTTGGCATCCTGATAAAGCCAAATATATACACAAAAAGAGTATTTCTCCTTTGTGATGAAGGTGAATTTACTCTACATTCCTATTAACAACTGGCATAACTAAAAGTTGTAGTATTCTAACAATGCTTTCATGAAAAAAATCAGGTTAACAAATGATTGATACCTACATGGTACATCTAATGATTGGGGTATTAACTATAGCACTTGAGATCACACTCCTTTCTCAGACCAAATAACGCCTTAGATCTCAATTTAGAAGGACATAACAAAGTATGCTTCAGTTTTCTCTATTCTGAAAAATATTTAGGCTAGCATTTACTGTAGTTATGGTACATAGATCTAATTTTAATGAGATCTAGACACTTGACTGAAATTCAGCAAGTTCTTATGTGCTGTTTTGAACTGGGTCTTTTTCAGTAAAGAACACTGGTGACCTCCATGGTAAAGTACCAATTTTTCCTCCTCCAAAATCCTATGGCAAAGTTCATCCACGTGGCTATTAATCAGCTTTCATGCATCTCTGAGAGTAACAGGACCTGAAGATAGTTCATCCCTTTATAAAGTCAGGAGGCAAAGAGAAAGAAAAAGCTTATCTTGTTACTAATACAGAATAGGGGCAAATAGATATCCAGAAAGCCAACGTGCACTGGAGCCAGCAGATATCAATATTATCTGCAGCCTGTTCAATTCTGCACCCTTTGTTGTGTAGCTGCTATGATGACAAAGGAAGCAATCTGGTGGTGCCTGGCATCAATTGATACAGGACATGGAACCAGTGACTGATGGGGGTCACACAGAAGTCAGGTTTGCTTGTAACACATGGGATGCATCTCACTGCATCATCTCTTTCAGAAATCCCCTCTCGTGCAACACTCAAACATTGCCACATAGTAATTCTGGGTAGCTTTTCCCCAAAAGATTAAAAAGCAAGAGGGGGAGACACAGAAAGTTTGTACATAACGTGTAATGATTTGCAAGGTTGTTTGAAAGAATTAGCACTTATTAATTCCAAACATCTGAAGACATTTGAAAAAACACGAACCATAAGCTGAAAAAGCCAATATTTATCCAGGAAGCAGTAATAAAGGTTTGATCACAAATGTGCTCATTTTATCCCTGCATTGGGCCTGGCTGAGATGGAATTATTTTTTCCCATAGCCCTCCAAGTGCTGCACTTTGTATTGGTAGCTGGGAAGGTGTTGAGAACACAGCACCTGTTTTGGCTACTGCTGAGCAGTGCTCCCACAGTGTCCAGGATGTCTCCCCAACATTTTCTCCCACACCAGTATGCTACAGGTGGGCAAGGTCCTGGGAGGCGACATAACCAGGACAGCTGACCCAAACTGACCAAAGGGATATTCCATACCATATGACATCTACTCAGATACAAAAGCTAAACGGAGGAGGAGGGGGAAGCATTTGTTATGACATTTGTTTTTCAGAGCAACTGCTACCTGTACTGAAGCCCTACTTCCTGGGAAGTGGCTGAACATTCAGCCACTGATGAGAGGTAGAGGATAAATCTTTTGTTTTCCTTTGCTTCAATATACAGCCTTTGCTTTATTAAGTTGCCTTTATCTCAACCTACCAGGTGCTTTTCCATCTTTTCTGCATCTACATCCTGCTAAGGAAGGAGTGACAGAGCAGCTGGGAGGGTACCATGCAGCCAGCCAGGGTCAACCCACCACAGTCCCCTTCATTTCTAAAGGTTACAAAAAGCGGTGCCTCTCTCTAGACATCGAGGGTTATGGTCACATCAGCAAATAGTGCAATACCACACGAACAGATCTGCAAAGAGGAACACCTGGTGCTGAGGGCCTAACTCCACCCTCCATACATTTTTGTGCTTTACTCTGAGCTAAGTATAGTCGGACCCAATGGACTAAAAACCTGAAAAGCGTCCTCCAGAGGTACACCTTGCAATTAGTTTCATTCAAGAGGAATCCAATTTGAGTGTCCAGTTACTGCTTTGCAATAGAAACTCAAGCAATTTGGTTGAAGGGGGGACCCTTGTAGCAGCAGTGTTAATAGCACACTCCTCATTGAAAATAAATTGATAACACAAATCAACCTCACATATGAGATCTGCAGAACAGACTTGTCTGGAACCTTTGTGGAAACCAGAAGTGCTGAGCACAGAAAACCTTTGAAAACATCTCATTTTTATGTGCCTGTATGGAAGCTGAATTCTTGAATATCTACTGAACCTTAGTGCTGAGGCTTTGAATGCAGCAAAGCATGTAAGTGTGTCATTAAAGGTAAGTGTGCACTTAGGTATTTTGCTGAAGAGGGAAATCAGTGGCTAATTTATCTTGCAGTTCTGTAGTAAAGGCATAAAAAAATCTTTCTCTGAAAAGCTGCTATTTCTGGGACACTTGAGATAAAAATGCATGTATATGTTTGACGAATTTATTGTAGAGATTAACCTCCCTTACAACAGATGGGTCAATGCTTAACCACTGCATTTCTTGCATTAGGGAATCTAAGAGTGTATCAGGGCCTAGACAATTTGGATTTGCTTCCTAGTGTTGTCATTGACCTGTTGGGTGACCTTAGATAAACGAATTCACCTCTCTCTGTCTCAGCTTCCTCACCTGTAAAATGAGAATCATGATCATGCAAGAAATTTTTGGAGGTCTGTAAAACCCTTCATAAGGCTTAGGTTACTCTTTTTTGTGTGGATATGATATCCACCTGTTCTCTAGTTCTGTATAACTGCTTTTAGTAAAAAAACTCCAACAAAAACCAACACACGCCTTGCTATTTTCCTTGCCTCTATTAACCTGAGGGTATAGTCTGTGGGGATTTGTCTGTAACAAACGTGCGACTCCAACTCAGCAGGATGCCTGAGATCAGTGAGGTGGGCACCATAAAAGCCAGCACACACGGCTCTAAGTGCATACAGCCACCAAGGGCTGCTTTGCACACAACTAAAGGAAGAATGTAATCTTTATAAGCCTTAATACCCACCTCCTTACTTATGAGAATAATAGCACTGGCTGCCCCAGAGCAGCTGCTTTGATGACACGAGTGTGTCTGAGTGCACGTGTGAGTGCCTGTGTGCCTGCACACACTGTATCTGGCCCTACACACACTCTCTGTGAGTACATGGTGTTTGAGGCTTACAATTTCTCAGACAATATTTAGATTCATTATTAGCCTTATTTTGGTGGCAAATTAAATAATATATCATTGTAGTAAGAATGATTCTAGGTACACATTAATTACAAGCATAAGATAGCTATCCAGACTCCCTCTTCTATTCTACAGCCTGCAGAAAGGAAACTGAAAAGTTATGCTCCATCTGTACACCTTTATTACAGCACAATTACTCTATCTGGAACTTCTGTTATAAATAACGTCCAGATTTTGTTATGCTATTGATCTTCTGGAAAGGGCTCACATAAGACTAAAGTTAACTCTGAGGTTAAATTTAAAGTAAAGAACAGGATTACTGATGATGTCAAACTCTACCTGTATGCACAGGCTTTGATCAACAAATCAAGAATCTACTATTTGTTCACTGTATGTTACCCACTAAACTGCCCAAATTTAATCTCTTACAGGTCTGAGTAACCAGTGTGGAATGAATACTATGGCTGCTGGTTGGATTTGACCCTCATGTACACAATAATACACTAGCTGCTAAATTAACCAAAAAAAGAAAACCAACCAAAAAAAATCCCCAGACAAACGCTCCAAGAAACAAAACAAGAAGTAAATCACATTTGTACTCAGATATTTTGGATTGTGGTTAAACAAAAATCTAAATTAGAAATGTTTTCTGGTTGCTGGTTATGAAGTCCAGGGATGCTTTTGGCACAAACCTGACTATTTCATGCCTTAATCCATCAAATAAATATTTATTTTGTGTACACATCTTATTATCTTGTAATCTGTTTATAAAGCATAAGTCATACGTTGTTTGACTAAGTCCCACTACACTGAATGGAGGAATACTTTGCTGCTCTCTACACTAATCTTGAATAGCAACAAAATGAAGCAAATGTGCTTTCATGCCACAAATATGAAGACTTAAGTTTTTGCTAGTGAACTTGCCTGGAAAACGCCATTAAATCCAGTACAGCTGCTCTTCCTACTAGGAAAACCTTTACCCAGGTTTTTCCACACTTGCATGCAGTATAAGAAAGATTTATTACCCTTATCCAGTCCTCAGAAGAGCCCCCAAGGCACCCATGTTACACACAACGTATGCTTTCAAAAAAAGTACATGGGTGCCAATGGAAGAACAATCCCAAAGGAAGAAGACTATGAAGCCAAGTGAAACATGGAGGAGCAGCTGTGCCTTAAGAGATGTGGGGTCACTGCAGCCCTGCAAGAATCACAGAACCTTTAGGGTTGGAAGGGACCTCTGAAGATCATGGAGTCCAACCCCCTGCCCAGGCATGGTCACCTAGAGCAGGTGACACAAGAATGTCGCCAGGTGGGTTTGGAATGTCTCCAGAGAGGGAGACTCCATGACCTCCCTGGACAGCCTGTTTGCCATCTTCAACGTAAAGAAGTTCTTCCTCCTATTGAGGTGAAACTTCTTGTGTTTTAGTTTAAGGCCATTGCTCCTCGTCCTGTCGCTGGACACCACTGAAGAGTCTGGCACCATCCTCTTGGCACCCGCCTTTGAGGTATTTATATGCATTAATGAGATCCCCTCTCCATCTTCTCTAGACTAAGACAACACCCATCAGGAGTGCTGTACTACAGTGCGGTCCTCTCGGGGCAGGGAAATGGGGTAAATTCTCTCCCAGGGGCCAATGTCCACTTCTGCCAGCGCTGCCGTGGAGCCTGGCGAGGCTCTGACCAGCCGGCTCTCGGCCGTGTCCCAGAGACACGAATCGACGCTCCAGGAGATGCCGGGCAGGGCTGCTGGGCACAGAGGGCTCTGCAGCCGGGCAGGGTGCGCCAGGGCCCCGCACCCGCCGCGGGCTGCACACGGAGCGGGGGAACCCCGGCCCGGCGCCGCGGCCAAGGGGGCGGAGCGGCGGCGTCAGCGGGCGGGGAGCGGGGGATCCCC
>VZTH01001980.1:185-17883 GCA_013397815.1 Aleadryas rufinucha
TAGGAGCTCTGTTAATGAATGAGATAGCGAAACGGCACCTCGGTGAGCACACTTTCCCCCCTGCCCCGGCCTTGGCCGCTCCCGTGACACAAGTCGGTACACGCCTGGTACCGGAGAAGGCGGTGTCAGAGCTGGCGAACCCCATCACGGCCCCGTGGTGGCGGCAGCGCCAGCTCCCGGCCCCGGCCCAGCGCGCCACCCGCCGCTTTTGCGACGGAGCCAATTAGCGGCGTCCCCCGGCGCGGTGTTTTGCATGGGGCGCTCCTATTGGCCGCGGCCAGCCCGCGCGGGCCAGGCCTACGTGTTGGAGGCTGCCATTGGTCAGGTGGTGCGGGCGCTGCGCGTCCTGTGTGTGTCCCCGGCAGCCGACGGTGGGAACGGGGGAGGACGGGTGCGGCCCGGGAAACAACGTGAAAACTGGGGCGGGGTGGAAGGTTATGGAAAGTTGGCTTAGCCGTATATTGGCTAAACGCTGCCAAAGTACCGATGTTCCACAGGAGCATCTACCGCTGCAATGCCGACGACATAGGACAAAGTTGCAAATTAAAATTCCTTTTAAAAGGGTGTCCAGGTCAATAGCTCAGGATTTAGTAAATGGTGATGGGCCTTTATTCTGTCCCAGCGTAGGCCCACGGTGAAGTAGCAATCTTAAGTGGCAAGTAGCACCTTCGGATCCTCCCACAGCCCAAAACATAATGAGGAAAACCAGAGAATTCACTTCCTATAGTCATGTAGTATTCCTGCCTGCTCTGAAACTCCTTTATGATTAAATTCGCCACCAATATTCATTTGCCACCTGTTATTTATATATGGTTTTATTGTTTAAAGAGAAAGCATATACCATCTTTGCAATTTTGGGGAACCCACTGTCAGTGCTGTGACTTCTGCATTTGTGCTGCCTTCTGGTCCCTGCAAATGGGCTTCACACATCTGGGAATAGTTCTACAGCACTTCCGTTCTTAACCAGGCACACTGGCACGGGTATTTCATCTACATGGTACCAGACAGCAGAGTTTTCAGTTCTTGGCTTTTAAAATGTGAGAACAGCGATACATAACTATGGAAAGGTAGGCCCTATCAATAGTATATTGTGTAAACATTGGGGAAAATAAGGTGTCATCCAGCAGGTATAATTTCAAGCAGTATATTGTTTTTTAAAAGCAGTTCTGATACAAGGACACAGCCTAAGATACCACCATGGGAGATTACACAGATTACATCTTCTGTCAGAGAGCTCATCTTGGCTGGGAGTGTTGAACCTGTTCCAGCTCCATACAACACATGTATTTCATCCAATCATTGCTGGTTCAGGTGAAGAAAATGAGGTGAAGGTGGGAATCTGCTTCTCTACTTTGCAGTCAGTCCAGGGCAAATCTGACAGTTGTTCTATGCATATACCAGATCCCATCCATAGACTTCCCATCTGGTTCTTTTAATCCTGGAGACAGATCCACTGCTTCATTCTGTATTCCCCATCTAACTTCTCCTAAGCATGATCTGGCAACTGTTGTCCATGTGAGGCTCCCAGCCTGTCCCAGAATATAAAAAGTCTCCCTGTTACACCCAGTAGGCTGAGAGAGAAGGAAAGAAGCCATGGAGTTAGAGGAATTCTCAGAGGGCAGCAAGTACAGAGAACAGACAGACATTGTAAAAGTACAGCACAGAAATACTTAATTGTTTTAAATGCAAAAGACATTTTCTGTTGTCAGATGCAAGCAAACTGCATTGCTCTCACATAGAGAGGTTGTTGGCAAGAGAATAACTGGCCCATGTTTAAAAGCATTCCAGGGATACTTACCCCCTTGGGGGACCAGAAACACAAGAGAAACAATTTACATACAAACTGATGCTGCTTACCAGGACCAGCTTAAATTAGGTTTAGGCTTAGACTTGTCACAGAGCACCAAGAGCGAGCCCGCACTTCTCACTTAGGAGTTTGCAGTCTCGCTTTCTGACTGAATGTACCTTTTTGCCATGTTCTTGACACAACTATTCAGAGAATTAAAACAAGCGTGAGCCTTCCTTAGCAATATCTGGGGTGTCTCGGATGGATACCAGGCACGTGTGAAGGAAACAGCATTTAGCTTGGCAGGCTTCCAGGAGCTCTAAGACAAGCCAAGTTGCCTCGAAGGGCCCTGGGAAACTAACATGCACCAATAGTGGCAGGATGCACCCATTTTTGCAGTAAACAAATGTAAGAGCCCCTAACTCTTTCTGTTCTACAATCCCAGGCCATGAGTCCATTTTTAAAACCTATAAGGAGCACATTCATTGAGATGAAAATAAAAGCAACATAGACATTCTTTACTAGAGTAAAATGCAAGCAGAATTTTTTTAAAAAATTGTTTTCTGGCCATCATCATTCATGTAGAACCTCTCCCTTTGCTCTGATACTCAGGATTTCTGTATCCTACTCCCCCTCCTTTGTCCAAACTAGTGTAAGCACCTTGGTCCCTGGATGCCCACTGTCAGTTGCAGGCACCTCCATCTTCCATAGGTAGAGCCATCTCCCTAAAACTCTCCAGGGAGCTGCTGCATGGGTGGTCCTCTTAGGGAAGAGGCACAGGAATGCCGTCAGAGTGGGCCATCATATAATTGTTCTGACACGAAGATCCCACTAACTGTAAGAACATCAGCTCTTTCTCTTTTGCTGCACACTCACCCACATCCCAATCCTCTAGCTGTACTTACATACATTTATATATAAACCCCTCCAAGCTACTATTTCTGTTTCATCCCTTCCCTCCCACCTCATAAACCCATTAGATTTTTTAAAAAATCCTCTGAATTTAGAAAGAATTTGAAAAATTGCTCATCACTGTCTGCTCCCATCTGCTTCTGCATACCACAAGCAGAAATTTCCTTGTGAAATGTTCCTGCTGTACATTTCCGCAGTTATGTCCCAAACCCTACACTAATTGGCTTTTACACCTACACTCACTCCTCTCCCTGACTCCATTCTGTTTTTTAACTTAATCACTCTCCTCCATCTCATTTCTTTTCCTATCAGCTCAAGCCACTTTGGTGTGAACCTTCCTTTTGTATTACCATTTCAGAAGTTTACATTATTTTGAACTCCCCATCCATGTTTTCCCAGCTCTGCACTCAAAGATGAGGTGAGAAGGACCCAGTCACATCAGCGACTTTCCCCATTAGGGAGCAGCAGAACTGGGATCCCTTCATGAAGGAAAGTGAGCCTTCCAGATGACACTTTCCAGATGACACAGCAGGACACCATCCCACAGTGTCCAAGCAAAGCAAGCAGAGCAGGGCTGGGGACAGAAATGGTTTTTCCACGAAGCAAAGTGACAAGTCAGGCCCCAAGTCAAGCCAGCCACCAAATTTGGGCAACATGGCTGAGCACAGGCCCTCCTACAACACAGCTCAGGCCAAGAACAGGGTGCCCCAGCCGAGATGGGAGCCCCAGCCAAGGGCAAGGCTTATGCGTGCACTCAGGGCCTGGCCCTCTGCTGTTACATCTGCTCTGCAGTGCCCTGCATAGTGACTGTACTCGTTCAAGAGAATGAACTGGGCACAACTCCAGGAATTCTTACCAGCTGTAAACATTGTTTTGGCATCTCCACATAACTTTCTTTAAATATTGTTCAATGATGATTGGAGGAAAGCAGATTATAAGCAAATAGAGTTCAAAATTAGCTTTATCCTGCCCTAGTAGAACCACTAATCTAGTAAGTGACTTTGCTCTCAGGACCCCCACCTTCTCTGAGAGAGACAGGCATGCTTTCAGTTTTCTTCCCTTTCACTCATGCTCCTAGCTTTAGCCATATTTAAGGATAATCCATAGATGCTCCTTGTTGTCTCAGCTGACATGTTTGGACCCATCTCTCAGAGTAAGCTTTGTGTAGACTTAACATCCTTTTTGAAAACCTCAGAAATATTAGATAACGTATATTTTCTCCTGGTGCTTATTTCCTCCTTTTATATGTTGATTTAAATCTGCCATTACACTGAAATTATGTACTAACACAGTACACATCTTTCATAGGGATCAGGCACAGAGAATATATTTAAAGGTTTACAAAGCAGCCCTAAATCTATCACAGCTCTCACTTCCGTCATATAACATGCTGCCAACATTTTCTTTAAAAAATGTAGGACAGGGAAGAAAAACTGTGACTCTTCTTTTCCTCTAAGTGAAAATAAGCCTGTACGTCCAACTTACTTCCCTTAATACTTCCCAAATGCTTTTGAACAAGCAATCCTGAGCAAAGAAAGAAACCATCCAAATGCACAAGGTAAAAAATACACACAGAAATCACAAACTAACCAACAAAAACATTTGCCTAATAAAACTTTTCAATAATCCCAAAGTGTTTTGTCTTCAACTTTTAGCTATCTGGTCTGTAGCTGTATTCTGAGGCTGCCTATTGATGTTTCTCACAAGTGTTATAAGAATTAGCTGATAGTACCCTTGGAGTCGACAGTGACTTGCAGAACTGCTGTTAGCAGCTTAATAAAGGGTGCCAGAAGCATTTGCTGCTGTAGAATAACAATGCTACTGCCATGTGCAACAAAGCTGTTTTAAGGTATGTTTGAAGTATGGTAGGCTACTATAGCATCCAGCTTTTGGAATATGTTCAGTGTTGGATTCTGCTGAATGTAATTATGGAAAAAAAAGTTAAATTAAGTTCAAATGATGCATGAAGCACATAAAATATCACTGATTTGGTATCACACCTGAGGGATTACAAAACAGCATAGCAGATTTGATGAGGAACTCAAATGCTGTATAGAAGAAATCTGACAGATGCCTTTAGCAGGAAAACTGCAATAACACAGGTGAAAAGTTGACCAAGCCACTGTTAAGTCCATCTGAAAGAACCTCTGAGACCTGGCAGCATTAGCTTTGGAAAAAAATGCAGCAGAAAACAAAGTTGTAAAAATCTTTGTGAGAAAAACCCTTACCGGACTGCAGTGACTGGACTGATAGTCTCATCCTCTGAAATGACAACTGACAACGTAACTATGTCAGCCTTTAGTTTACAACTAACCTCTGAACTTTTTATTGCATAGTTGTTTAGGTCTCAAGTGATATACTAGAAAGGAAGTACATGTGTGCTCCTATTTGATTTAACACACTATCTGGGATGAAAAACCCCCCTCTTTATTTCTGTATAGGTAGGAATCTGTCAGAGCAAGGAGAGTATCACTTGGAATTATCTGAGTTATGGTTTAACCCCAGCCAGTAAGTACCAGGCAGATATTTCGTTACATAAGCCCTACAAAACCCCCCATCCCACCCCAGGGGGAAAGGGGAGGAAGGCTGGAATAAAACAAAGGTAAAAAACATGGGTTGAGATAATAATAACTTATCTCTTAATAACTCTAATATTTAAATCAAAGAAGATAAATAGCTTGTCCCTGGGCAGCAATTGGTCCCTCATGGCCAACGCCTCCCAGTTTATATAGTGCGTGTGATATTCTCTGGTATGGAATATCCCTTTAGCCAGTTTGGGTCACCTGTCCTGGCCATGCTCCCTCCTGGCTTCTCGTGCACCTGCTCACCGGCAGACTGAGGACTGAAAAGACCTCGACTTAGGGTAAGCACCACTCAGCAACAAGTAACGCATCAGTGTGTTATCATTATTCTCACCCTAAATCCGAAACACAGCGCTGTGGCAGCTACTAGGAGGAAAATTAACCCTGTCCCAGCTGAAAGCAGGGCATACTTAAAAGCAGCTCTAGACCAGAGATGCTTAGTCGCCGTGTAAGTCACTCATTTTGAGAAAACACAAGTTGGTGCGTGTCATGCAAAGGTGACACACANGGCGGGCGCGGCCATGGAGGACGTGAGCGCCAAGTTCGTGTCGCAGAAGATCAGCCGGACGCGCTGGAGGCCCCTGCCCGCCGCCGCGCTCCAGCCCCCCGACCTCTTCGCCACCGGCTCCTGGGACAACGAGGTACTGGCCGGGCGGGCCCGGAGGCGCGGCGCGACTTTCCCGCCGGGGCGCGGGGCAGGCGGCGGCGGCACCCCACACCGCCTCGGTCCCGTGCGCCTCCGCCGCTCTTGGTGCGGGAGAGTGGGGCCGGAGCCGGCCGTGAGCACTGGCTCGGGAGGTCCGCCCTTCGCTGACCGTGCCGTGCTCGCGTCCCCAAGGAAGCCGTGGGGCCGCCNGAAAGGGGAGGAAGGCTGGAATAAAACAAAGGTAAAAAACATGGGTTGAGATAATAATAACTTATCTCTTAATAACTCTAATATTTAAATCAAAGAAGATAAATAGCTTGTCCCTGGGCAGCAATTGGTCCCTCATGGCCAACGCCTCCCAGTTTATATAGTGCGTGTGATATTCTCTGGTATGGAATATCCCTTTAGCCAGTTTGGGTCACCTGTCCTGGCCATGCTCCCTCCTGGCTTCTCGTGCACCTGCTCACCGGCAGACTGAGGACTGAAAAGACCTCGACTTAGGGTAAGCACCACTCAGCAACAAGTAACGCATCAGTGTGTTATCATTATTCTCACCCTAAATCCGAAACACAGCGCTGTGGCAGCTACTAGGAGGAAAATTAACCCTGTCCCAGCTGAAAGCAGGGCATACTTAAAAGCAGCTCTAGACCAGAGATGCTTAGTCGCCGTGTAAGTCACTCATTTTGAGAAAACACAAGTTGGTGCGTGTCATGCAAAGGTGACACACAGACACAACGTTCCGGTAGACGCGGCCCAGCCGAGCAGACAGGTAACACAGCAGCACGATCACTTCTTCCTATATTCCTCCTCTCCGGACCCGACCTGCAACGGACGCGGAGCCGACACACGCCGGGGCGGCGGTCCGCAGGGGCCAGGCAGGGCACACCGGGTCCCGGTAACCGCGGGCAGCTGGCGCCGAGCGGCTCCTACAAACGGCGGGGCCGCGGAAGGCGCGCCGCTCCCGGCATGGCTCCTCCGCCCGCGCGCGCCCCCGCGCCCCNGCACTGGCTCGGCAGTTCCGCCCTTCGCTGACCGTGCCGTGCTCGCGTCCCCAAGGAAGCCGTGGGGCCGCCCCGCACGGCAGGGGTATCCCCCTGGGCAAGCGCTTCCCTCCGGCAGGCGGCGGCTTCCTCAGGAGCGGTGCGCAGCCCGCAGCCTATTGCTTTCCCTGGCTGAGGCTTATTGCTAGGTACTTTGAAAAGCATTTTCGAGTAAATGTAGTGTCGTTTCCGTTCAGGATAATAGGATCTCCATTTGGTCTGCTGGCGATCTTGGAAATGCGGGCCTCAATGGTGAATATCATGGAGAACCTCATCTGCTGTGTGACATCCAGCACAACGGTGATGTTATGGATATGCAGGTAAAATAGCTGTGTTGAATAGATCCGTATTTTTTAAGGGCTTGTCACTTAGGAGAAGTTAAGTGAGAGTGAGCTGTCAAAATGCTGATATTGGCCAAATATTCTTATGAAGGAAAAAGACAAAAACAGTCAATATTGCTTTGTGGGTTTGGTTTTTTTTTCCTCTACCTACCAATAATTTAGGTTACTCTAAAATCAAAGTTATCACCTTGGTACTAACATTGACTAATAGCATTCTTATGATTACTCTCTAGTTTTTGGATCAAGAGAGAATCGTGGTTGCCTCATCAACAGGAACTGTAACTATATTCCGTCATCATCAAAATAACCAGGTGTGTAACATGCACTGGCTTTAGGATGCTATTCTCTGTAATAAAGGTCACTTTGATCTTAGCATAAGAAACATCTGCCTACCAAAATCTATTTCTTTTTAAAGTCTGTTAAAAAAAGCTCTGATTTTATACATACGAGGAAAGAAAAACGTGTTTTGCACACATGCTACATAAACTAGATTCCAGAGTGAGACAGACTGGGATATCTCCTCCTGTGTATCTGTAACCAAACAGCCCATTCATTGAAAACGTACTTTAAGAGATTGGAGTGTTTTGGGGCAGTGGGTATTAATGGACTTGTACCTGCCTTCTCAGAGTTTTTGCATTCTTGAACTAAATGACTCATGTTCAATTCTAACAAATTATGAATGAATTCTTATGAGTGTCATGTGAAGGAAGATATGTAAACTCCGTAGTCTTTTGCTTTGATTATAAATCACTGAAAACAAATGCATAATTACTTTTTTATATATGCTCACAATGACACAGTAAATGTGAATGTCTGTTAATAATTTAGTGTGGTACCTAAAATAAACTAAGTTCTTTGCAATTATGATCTGAATCTGACCTTTTATTTTCTAAGGGCCTCAGTTCTTTTCCCCTGTCCTGGGGAAAGATTGAAGACATCAGCCTAGTGAAATACATTTTATAGTCCATAATGTTCTTTCTAATTGCTAGATCATGTGAAAATGGTGGTTCAGATACGAAATAATTAGCCTTGAAATAATTAACCTTTTGTGGAAGGGTTGTGTGCTTAAGGGTTGATGAAAATGTAGATCTCCTATTCGTATTTGTATAGAAGGCTCTCATTCCCATGAGATAGTGTGGCTTTCCTGGATCTTGTTTCTGGTTTCAGGAGTATTCTGGAAGCTTTGTTCTATCAGGTTCATTATTTAAGACCATAATTTCATGTCTGGTTACTATTTAGACGTTATCTGCCCACCATCGGTGGGAGAAAGCCCATTATCATGTGGATCAAGACACATCTTGTGGTGGAGCAGCCTGTACCGGAGTCGTCTGCAACAACCCAGAAATTGTCACTGTTGGAGAAGATGGTAGAATAAATCTCTTCAGAGCTGACCAAAAAGATGCAGTAAGAACTATAGGTATGTCAAATGTCTGTTTAAATTAGTCTTGTTT
The DNA here is from genome assembly GCA_013397815.1 of Aleadryas rufinucha. Lineage (NCBI taxonomy): Eukaryota > Metazoa > Chordata > Aves > Passeriformes > Aleadryas > Aleadryas rufinucha. The sequence continues at coordinate 8,944 of VZTH01001980.1, forward strand.
GGAGGGGGTTGTTTGGTTTTCAGCTTATTATAACAAAAAAAAAAGTTAGTTGAAAATTGATTTCAGTATTCCAGGTTGACCATGTTTGTTCCAGATTATTCCTATATTCCTCCAGAATTCAAATACTTAAAGCATATTTCAGATATATTTCTGTATTCATCCAGGTATTTGTAAGTTGATGGTTTCACAGTAAAAGTTGGAGAGGGACAAGAGAGAACATCTTGGAAGATGCTCTCAATTTCTTCAGGATGGAGTTCTGTGGTGTAAGCAATCTGCTTTACTGGTTCCCAGTTCAATGACACCTTGACATTTCCCAGGCACTAAGCTGAATCCTTAACATGAAGATAGAACTCTTGTATCTCATTCAGTAGTTGTCAAGAAATGCCTTGGTATTTTTGTTATTGTTTAGTGGATTTAAGAGTACAGTACAAAGTGCATAGGTTTGTAGTCAGTCAAGGTAGGGAAAAAATCTCTAAAGTTAGAGATTATGTAAAAATCTTCTGGAGCCATAAAGGTGTATCATTGCTAAATCACTTAGTGTTAGTCTGTCATAAAACTTTAAATCCTCTAGAACCTCAGTGTTCAGTAATCTAACATTTCTTTTTAATGGTGTTTGATGAGTTTTTTCTTCCTCTCTGCTTTCATTTAAACAGTAGGCAGAAAAGTCATTCAAATATCTGTAACCAGGCATAGATGTACCTTTTTTTGTCTCAATATCAGAAAATGTTTTCATCTTATGCAGAAAGATAATAATTTGCTTATATTTTTGGTATGGGCTTACACAAAGAATTTTAAAATATTTGAGGTCAAAGTAGACTTAACAAAGTTACCCCATCATAATAAAGATGAAAAGTTTATATATAGTAACAGGAATAAAAGAAAATAGTGTCTGTTTTTTCAGAAGGCTTCAAAAGTTTCACGTCAAAGCTGTGAATTGTTTGACATTGTAAATTACTCTGACAAAAAGAAGCACTGGAGAAAAGGACCTGTAAAAAAAGAGCCTTGCTATTTAGTTATTAACAAGCACAGCATAATTCAGGTTTAACTTGATTGCACATTGGCAGTTCAGAAAAGGTCTAAAAGTTGGTGAATTAAGTGTTTCTGCATAAAACTGCTTAATGTTCTCAGCCAGAGTTACTGTTTCTTGTGTTCAGAACTCCATTATGAAAAGCTCCATAGCTGCTCCCTGTCAGTAGGTGCTGGGCATATAAAGAAAACTTCTGAAAACCATTAACTTGGCTGAATTGATTCTTCTTCTAGGAACTACAAAAAGAAATCTTAGAAATCAACAAGTAGTTCTGTAATCACCAGAGCTAATTTAATACAACTTCCTACAGATTTTTCTCAGTAGTGTTTGATATTGTAAGCAAGGGCTCCTTTTTCACAGGGTATTTGCAGATACGGGACTGTCTCTGTGAAACTGCAGAGGTTATGAACATCTTTAAGCAGCTGTGTTCTGTTCTCTATTAAGAGTTATTTTGTTGCAATTAAATGGAGACTAGCATTCCATAGGTTTACCTGAATGCTTTCCTCATCTCTTGCAGACAATGCAGACAGCAGTACACTCCATGCAGTGACTTTCCTTCGCACAACTGAGATCTTGACAGTAAATTCAATTGGACAGTTAAAAATATGGGACCTCAGACAGCAAAGAAGTGAACCATCTCAAATATTTTCTTTGTAAGACTTCCACTTTTTTACTTACTTAGTGAAAAGCATGTGCTGCTTTATGTAATCTGATTCACATCTTTCTTAATGGCTTCCTAACAACAGGATGATAAATTACTGATTTTTAAAAAAGGATTTTAACTTCTTTGGTATTTAAATAACCAAAAGCAGACTGCTTAATGGCTGAACCACTGTTGTGATTAAGCATTGTGCTTAGCTAGTCTGTTTTATGATTTAACTTTTGAGGGACTATTAAATCTGTACACTTCTCTTTTTTGAGGAAAAAACTTTCAATCCTCAACCCAAAGCTGTTTATATTTGCTTTTCTCCACAGGCCTAATGTAAGGTTTCTGGCATTTGGAATGTATTTGAATGGTAACTTTGTGCCTTACAAGGTACTGTGAGAAAACAAAATGAGCTAGATTTCAATCCTGTTGTTGTCTGTGTAATAATTCCCATTGCTGTTCATAGACTGTGATTTAGGTACCTGATTTTGTTAGTGCCCAGTTTCCCTTTGTAACTCTTAGTATATACTAAAACTATAATTATATCATGCATCAGAATATTATTATTATTGTAGGTATATGTAGAGTATTATTTGCATGCAAGGCTCTCTCACTCCTGTAAAGCTGCCAGCTGCTGTGTAGATGTCAGATGTGTACCACGAGGCACAGAACCTGATCCTCATCCTGTATTAGCTTCATGTTATTGCTATACCTCTGGTTTCCAGTAGATGTCATGTGCCTTCAGCCTGGGGTAGTCAGATGCTACAGGAATTGAAGGTGCTGTCGATACTGGTACCTCACTTGTCAATGCTCCTAGGGATTAAGAAGGGGAAAATAGAAGCTAAATAAAACATTCATGTTTAGGTTGTTTTGTTTTTTTCTTTTTTCAGGGCAGGTGACAGAGTTCCATTGCACTGTGTGGATAGGCATCCCAATCAGCAGCATATTGTGGCCACGGGGGGCCAGGATGGAATGCTGAGTATATGGGACATCAGGCAGGGTACTATGCCAGTGTCCCTGCTAAATGCTCATGAAGCAGAAAGTAAGTATCTGAAATGGAGGGGGGAGAAGAACATGGCATTTTAGAGAAGTTTCTGATTTCTCTAAAAATAAGGTATAACTATGGTAGAAAACAATCACATACTTGCTACTTCATTGAACCATAGAATGGTTTGGGTTAGAAGGGACCTTAAAGCTCACTGATTTCCAACCTCCCCTGCCAAGGGTAGGGACACCTTTCACTAGACCAGGTTGCTCAGAGCCCCATCCAGCCTGGCCTTGAACATTTACAGAGGTGAGGCATTCACAACTTCTCTAGGCAACCTGTTCCAGTGCCTCACCACCCTCACTGTAAAGAATTTCTTCCTAATATCTAATCTAAACCTACTCTTGTCGCTGTTGAGCGCTAGCCGAGTGCAAGAACCAAACTGGATCGGGTGAGGCGGAATTCTGATTTTATTATTTAATTCTAAAACTTATATAGACTTTTAAAAGTTTCTCCGGATTGGGTCAATTCAAAACCTCCCCCTAGGCCCATAGGCCAGGTAGAACTGTCCATCTTTCCAGAGACAGTTTCAATAACATCCAAACCTTATCTTTATTTATAGAACACAGGGAGAAGAAGAGAAAAATTCCCATGGGAAAGAATCTGTGCTACCACATACTCTCTCTCAGTTTAAAGCCATTTTCCGACATTGTCCTATCACTACATGCCCTTGTAAGAAGTTCCTCTCCAGCTCTCTTGTAGGCCTCCTTCAGGTACTGGAAAACTGCTGTAAGGACTCCTTAGAGCCTCCTCTTCTCTAGGCTGAATAATCCCAACTCTCTCAGCCTTTCCTCATAGGAGAGATGTTCCAGCCTCCTGATTATCTTTGTGTCCCTCCTCTGGATTCACTCCCAGCAGATCCATGTCCTTAGACTGGGGACTCCAGAGCCAGAGGCACTCCGGGTTTGGTCTCACAAGGGCAAAGCAGAGGTGCAGAATCCCCTCCCTCACCCTGCTGGCCGCGCTGCTTTTGAGACAGCCTAGGATACAATTGGCTCTCTGGGATCCAAGTGCACATTGCTGGGTCATGTCCAGCCTCTCATCTACCAGCACCCCAAGTCCTTCTTGGCAGGGCTGCTCTCCATCTCTTCATCCCCAGCCTGTGTTGATACTGAGGGTTGCCTGGACCAGGTGCAGCGCCCTGCACTTGGTCTTGGTAAACTGCATGAGGTTCTTAAAGGCCCACTTCCCAAGCTTGTCCAGGTCCCTCTGGATGGCATCCTGTCCTTCAGGTGTATCAGCCATGCCACTCAGCTTGGTGTTGCCTGTAGAACTGCTGAGGATGCACTTGATCCCACTGTCCATACCATTGATGAAGTCATTGAATGGCACTGGTTGCAGTATTGATCCCTGTGGGACACAGCTTGTCACCAACATCCATCTGGACACTGTGCTGTTACTGCCTCATGGATGGGACCATCCAACCAATTCCTTATCCACTGAAGAGTCCACACATCAAACCCATATCTCTGCAGTTTAAGGGGATGTGGGAGGTGGTCTCAAAGGCCTCACAGAAGTCCAGATATAGATAGCCCTTCGCTTGTCCACTGATGTCACTCCATCAGGGAAGGTCACTAAGTTGTTCAGGTGGAACTTGATCTTGGTGAGGCCATGCTGGCTGTCTTGAATTGCTCCCTGTCCTTCATGTGTTCTAGCATAGCTTCTAGGAGGATTTGCTCCATGTTTTTCCTGGGACCAGAGCCGAGACTGACAGATTGGTAATTCTCAGGGTCTTCCTTTCTACCCTTTTTAAACATGGGTTTGTGCCCATCTTTCCCTTTTTCCAGTCCCCTAGTACTTCACCTGACTGCCATAGCTTTTGAGAAATGGAGAGTGGCTGGGAAACTACATCATCCAATTCCTTCAGGACTCTGGGATGCATCTCATAGATTTATGTACATTTGGGTTCTTTAGGTGATCATGAACCTGAGCTTCTCTTACAGTGGGAAGGACTTTGCTCCCCCCGATCCTGTCTTGCAGCCCACCCACTTGAGAGGTATGGGAAGAGAGGTTGCCATTGAAGACTGAAGCAAGAAAGTTGTTGAATAGCTCAACCTTCTCCTTGTCCAGTGTCACTAGTTTTCCAGCATTGATTATTGGAGGACATACACCTTTGACCTTCAGTTTCTGGCTGACATACCTGTAGATGTCCTTCCTGCTATTTCTTTTCATCTTGCCACATTCAGTTCCAGCTTCTCCTTAGCCTTCCTCACTCTGTATCCCTACATAACCTTCATCTCTATACCCTTCCCAAGATACCTCCTACTATTCCATGTGTTTTTATCCAATTGGCTTCCTTCTCTGTATAGGAAACTGTTCTTAACCTAAAAGAGAACTCTATCTAAACTAAAAGTAGACTCAGTAAGCAATTCTTTAATGAGCTGTTAGATGCATTTGATCAGAATGGCTGTGTTTCTAGCAAGGTAGGTGTATAAATAGTCATGGAATTTGGTGCTGTGTTAGGCAGATAGGATCTGAATTCTGCATTACTCTAACTTAAACATGAGGAAGAAGGGGAGAGACTCATTCATTTGGTGCCTCCACAGTGCTGAAACAGCTCACTTTCCCGGTAACTACATGAACAAGGCAGCAATTAATTTCATGCTGAAAATTTTGTGATTTGGTGCTACAATTACATCGAAGGAGTAAAAATATTTCTTGATATTAAATTTTGCTGACTTAAATGTCTTCTGCAGTTGTGGTATTTAGACAAAAAATAATGTGTGTCCTGGGAAGGAATGCATGCTGTGTGCAGATTTAAACTTAATAGCAGAGATACATGATAGTATGCAGAATGCCTGAATTCAAATAAGATTTTAACAATTTTCACCATATTGAAAATGCAACAAAATAGGGTCTTTTTATTTTTTTTTTCTTCCTTTTTCTTTCCCCCTTTCTCCCTGCCAGCAGAGGGAAACCTGCAGTATATAACTTAGGATGGGGCTTTGGGTTTCCTACCCACATACAATTAAAAAGAAAGATTTTGATGGAAGCATGGGTTCTTGTAAATGCATGTCTATATCATACTATCCAAATGCATTGATGGAGATACTTGAGCCTTGTTCTTAAGTGCCTTTGTTTGATACTTCCAGTGTGGGAAGTTCACTTCCATCCCTCTGACCCTGATCACTTATTTACGTGTTCTGAAGATGGATCTCTTTGGCACTGGGATACTTCCACAAACGTATCTGAAAAACCATCTTTTCTTCATCAAGGTAAGAATGTTTGAAGTCCATCTGCACTGAATTTGTCAGTTGGTAACATCATTACAGTCACTGTTCTCACATGACCCAAGTAATAACACAATCCTAATACAGCAAATGAAAAGCAGGTTTCTTTTCTTAGAAAGCAAGCCCTGATAGGCACTTGAGGAAAACTACTTATACGGCAAACAGTTGTGCAGGGGTTTTTGTAGTCTGGTTTGGGTTTTTTTAATCTGCTACCCTCTGACCAATGTGTGAAGGGGCACATCTATGATCTCAAATATAGTGTTCACTTAAAAAGTCATCTGTATGTAGAAAAGAGACAGAGGCAGCCTGACTGACATTATTGAGTCTCTGAGGGAGTTACAGTAAGTTAAAATACCAAAATAATAGTGGGATTATGAATTTTTTATGAATTGATAGTGGAATTATGAATTATGAAGGGTAATAATTGGAACTTTCAAGGAATGAAACTGGATCCTTTTGCATGGTGGAAGGATTTTAAAGTTATGATACTGACTTAATAAGCGCTTGCCACTTTAGACTGCAAATTGTGGGGAAACTTTCAGCTGTTACTTGCTCCCTTTGGCCTCAAAGTTGTCATTCAAAGTTAAGTTTTATGTATGAAAGCAATAGGATTACTGATTCAAGTTGCACTCTGCATGTTTTCAAGTATATGAAGTATAAATCCTTTAGCATCACTTCAGACACCTGCTTATTTTATGCTGAATGACAGTTCTCATAGTGTAGGACTTCAACTTGAATGTAAAATATTATGTGGAAAAAATTTGAAGTCAAATATAGGTATATCACTTGCTGCAGAGTAAGTAGGGAGGAGGAGCAGTAGGGAATAAGTGTTATTGAAGCAAAACTGAAAACCCCAAATAGAGCAAGATACTCTTTACTGGGTTTAAAACACTCTCTGTTCTTCTGTCCTTGCTTTAGTATCTGGCTAGAAAAACTTGCAGGTACTTATGCTGTCTGTTCAGTGAGATGAGTACATAGCTGTTGTGGAAGGTTTCTGTAATCAAGTACTTGATTTTTTTAAGCTATTTTTTCCTTAAAAAGGAAGAAATGACATCTCAACTAATCTGAAAACTGACTTAAATGTAAAATTATATTTCCATTATGTCTGACCCATACCTACTGTGTTTCTTGAAATTCTGAGAATCTATGAACTAAACTGAAACTTACTCCCTTGTCTTCCCTCTTTCCTTCTTTCAGGAGGAAGAAGCACTGCCTATCTTTCCCACAGTACCATTAACCAGTCTGTAGTAAGTGCCTGGCTAAGCAACGATCCGACCAAAGACCGCATGGAAATCACCAACCTAATTCCAAATCAGACTTTGTCTGTGAATAGTTTAGATGTTCTTGGACCATGCCTAGTATACGGTACTGATGCAGAGGCGATTTATGTGAACAGACAACTTTTTGCATGAAGTGACTGCAGTATCCCTTTGAAGTGTTGATCTGCTTGAACTACTGGGAAATGTCAGGTTCATTCTTAATGCTACTTGTTAGTCTATTTTTGGCGTGTGTGGGAGAGGCCTCAGCTTGGTCCTGGTGCTGCAGAAGAAGTGTGAGGTACCTCAGATTCTGACAGCTGTCACGTGTTGATGCTCCAGGATGGGTAACTGAGCAAGCTTACATGCCATTTCTTCCCTGCTGCCTGCTTGGTTTTGACAAGCAGGAAAGTAGTCAGTAAGGGCAAGATCTTCGCTGTAAAGTGATGTCCATAATACACATGCACATAAAACTGAAGAAAAGGTAAACCCTGGATTTTTATTTTTCCCTGTAAAGATATTTTTCAAGTATTATTTCTAAAGCAAAACTGTGGGGTTCTTGGAAATTCTTTTTATGTCACCTGAGAGAGATGGGGTTTTTTTTAAGCTGAGGGTTTTTTTAATATACATATAGGGGAACATAACTTTTAATGTTAGTTCATGAGAGTTGGAAGAAAAACTGTTTAAGCTATGAAATGTGAAAGGTTCTGTAGGAATCTAAGCATTCTAGCGACATTATTTTGAATTATTTACAGCTTCATCGTGGATGCTGCATGTTAAAACTTGATAATGTACCGGTATATCTCCCAGCAGAAAAGTGGGGTTTATAATTAAGGTTTATAATTGACAGATATGTTGGCTGTGTTTTCAGGTATAAGAATAAGACTTTCTAAACTTGAGACATAGTCTTTGTCAAAAATTCACATCTGGTTTATTGAAATCTTAGAAAAGTTAAATTTTATTATTAGCATTGTACCTGCTTTTTGTTACAAAGAACCCTTTCTCTTTTTAATAAAAAGTTTTGCACAAGAGTAGTGGTCTGACTTACTAAAATAATTCGAATAGATGTGTGTGCAGTAACTTAATTGGATTGATCCTGGGTATACAATCTGAAGGACCGAGAAACCTCTGTATTTGGGCAGGAACAGGTTAGTTATGAGGTGTTACATGGCATTTCCACCATAACCACTCTAGTGTGTGCTTTAATTCACGTCGGCGCGAGTGGCCTTGGTCTGCTGTGGCAGGAGCACGTTACCTGATCCACATCTGTGTGTGTCTGGCTGCAGGAGCTGGATGCTGCGCTGGGGCCAGGGCTGTCCTCCCTTTGCAGAGCAAGGTACTGAGTTGCCAATGAGCTCCGTAGAGCAGCTTAAATTTTGCTTCCCGATTTATTTGAAATGCAAAAGATGGAAATGAAATGGATCACTCCGAGTGCTAACCAGTGGCTTTTCCTTCCTGCTCGTCTGTAACGAGTCCATCGGGCATCAGCTGGATCACGAGGCTCGGCGGAGCTTTCTCCCCGCCATTAAAAGAAAATCGGAAAATCGGAGTTTGTCCGTGGTGCTANAAGGGCCGTGGCCGGTCGGCGCCGCGCGGGCGGGGCCGAGCTCCGAGCGCCCGGGGCGCTGCCGCCACCGCCTTCTTGCCGCAGGTAGAGTCCGCCGTGCGCGGGGCCGGAGGGGGGGGTCGGGGCGGTAACGGGCCCGGTCCGGCTCGGCCCGGGCCGGCGGGGCTGG
>VZTH01001980.1:18310-41342 GCA_013397815.1 Aleadryas rufinucha
CAGGGCTTCCAGGGCGCTGCCGCTCCCCGCCGGGGCGGGCGGGAGCCGCCGCAGCTCCATCCGGGAGCGGCAGGAGCCGCGCGAGGCAGGCCGGGATCTGCCCATATCCGGGCGGCTCCGCGGCGGGGACACCGACAAAATGGCGGCGCCGAACTGAGCGGCCCCAGGCGGCGGCGGGCGCTGGCGGAGGGACCGAGCGGGCGCTGCCGGCATCGCCAAGGGGCGGAGGGAGGGAGGGAGGNTTCGAGATACTCCTCCCGGCGGTGAAACCTTCCTGGCCTGCGTGGTCATTGGGAGGCTGGGTCCTGCTGTCCTACAGGAATCGGTGCTGGCCTGAGCCAGCGCAGTAGGGTTTTGGTGCTCAGAGACTGCCCTGCTGTTGTTAGCCGTGAAGCTCGCTCCGAGCTGCGCCTGAAATAAGTCCTCCTGCTCCCGGGAATACATGCGTACGTAGAGGAGTTGTATCCTGTTAAAGGAGATAGCAGAGCGTAAGAATGGAAAGAAACCGAGCGAATGCGAAATGTTCCCAATGTTCAGCGGGCCTCTGGTTCTTTCCAGCTCTTGCTTCTCTGATCGTATGTGGATGTGCTTTTGTGCTAATTTCAGGGTCCAGTTTTTTTCTCATCCTATGGAAACTTTTAGCATTGGAAATGCATCCTTTGGGAAACTGCTGTTGCAGCTCAATGACTTGTTAACTGAAAGAAGAGCTTCCTTTAGTTGGTCTGAAGCCAGTCCCCACAAACTTAATTTTATGACTTGCAAAGCCTCTGTTACTTTCTTTATCCCTAGAAGTGAAGCATTTTGATTATGTATAAAATGAGCTATCAGAATAGGTACATGAAAGAGAGTACGTAAATTAATATGTGATGTTCAGTACTCAGTCGGAAATATGAGCATTGAAAGTATTTTTATAAGGAATATTAGAGTTATATTACAAAGTTCTGTATTTTTTTTCTGAGAAAATCATGGGATTCATTGACAGTTGTGTGTTGCCCTTCAGAGAATCACAGACTGGTTTGGGTTGGAAGGGACCTTAGAGATAATCTGGTTGCAACCCTCTGCCATGGGCAGGAACACCTCCCGCTAGACCAGGTTGCTCCAAGCCTCATCCAGCCTGGCCTTGAGCACTTCTGAGTTTTCATTCAAGCACTTATTTATATAAGTCCAATCTTTCATGATTATAATGTAAAAAAAACAAGGTGAGTTTTTTTCCCCATACAATTTTGACCTGTAGAAGAAAATACTGTATTCCCAGATTTTGAAAAGAAGTAAAAGATTATTTTATTCACCTCTTTTAGGGAAGAGAAATTAATCAGCAGAAACAGCTACCTTAACAAACAGATCATTTAAGGACACAAAACTACAAGGGGGAATAGCCATCAGTTCCCTTGGATACAGTTGGTGTTTGCTAGTTAGAAGTATAAAACTGAGATACATTTTTTACTCAGCAGTCAACACTTTCTTCCTTTAAAATGTGTGCAAATGTCTATAAGTAGAGGTGACTTGCGAATTTTGAGGTTCATATATAAAGCAAGGTGAACTGTAGTAATTCCTGCTTTCTGGAGGACTAATTAGATTTGTTTTCTCAGAATTAAGACTTAGCTTCACATGCACATTCTGGTACCCATCAGTGCTGCCAAAAGGAACTACCCACCAAAAAAAGTTATTTATTTGGGTAAGTTCCTTAGGTTGGTTCATACTGTGTGGCCTTACAAACAGTTGTAATGTCTGTGGTAAGTGGTGGGAGATAAGTGGACTGGCTGATTTACACTCCTAAACCTAAGATGCTGCTGAAAATTTAAGGGAGAGTGCATCTTTATTTTCCAAGATTGCTCCTGATTTATGATTTAAGTGTCCTGCTAATTTAACCTTGATTTGTCTTAGGGGTGTTAGATTTGTCTATCTCAGCTACCCAGTGTAACTATAAAGCAAATACTGAAATATGAGATGAAATTTATAAAATATGTAGGTGCAAAAACCATTTTTCTCCTGAATTCCAGGCCTTTGGAATTTGTTAAAAGCTTATGTATGGGTATTTTGACAAGTTTTTGCTTAATTTTCTTTGGAAAAAGTTTTCCACAAAGTATTTTCTACGTGGTCTTAAATATGGCATGTTTGGAAAATTATTTTGAAAGTGGCCAAAATTAAATTACATTTTAATTGCTTTCATGCTGTACTTTCTGTTGATTTCTGGATTTCTTAATACTTTGAGCAAAATTTCACTGTTAACTATTAAAATTCACTCTTATGTCTGATGATCTTTCCTTATTCAGTGAGCACTGAAGAATTATATGCTATCAGACTGCATTTAAAAAAATGTGTAATTACCCAACTACACTCATGTAAGGTTTCAAAACTATCACAGTGCAAAGAAAGCTTGTGGGTGCAGTTATACCCCTTAAGATTTAGGTAGTTTCATAAGAGAAATTCTGTTATTTCTAAAATGGTTTTCCAAGGAGAATGGGATTAAGTGGGTGTCCCTTGTGTTTCTTTTCACAGTCCTCATTTATGTCTTACTTCCCAGCTTTCAGGTTTTGTTCATATATGGGTAGCACAAGTATTTAATTCATATAATTTGCATGTGTTTTAGGGACCTCTTTTTCCTATTAACTTGTCATATTCTTCCTCAATTGCTGAATCACTAATTGGTTTATGACAGTGCAAATATTATAGAAATGAAACCTGAATGAAGAAAGAGTGACTTTTTTGTAGATTGTAACATTTAGATACTTGTTTTATTTATGTCTAATATGAGAAGCACATAGCAACACTGTAGTAAAGGAACAATGTGAGTTGAGCTTCGCCATTTTTATTGCCTGTGAGGAAGAGACAGTGCTGAAACATTTAGTTTATCTTACACTGTCTTAGTAATTGATCTTCCTCTGTGAAGCAGTAGAGACTGAAAAAGTTTTATTTCATGATACTCTAAAGAGGCAAATGCTCTGCAATTTCTTCAGTGTTTCACTGTGGTTGCTTTATTCTTTGCCATGGCAGTTGCAGTACTAACTAATGCTCAGCCTGGACACAGAGATTTGAGTTCTCTGCAGACACAGGGCTCTTTCCCTGATGAGTCAGCGCCTTCAAAATGCAAACGTTTTTTATTTGGCTTTTGGCAGAAAATTGTGTTTCCCTTACCAAATGTCATAGCTATGCTCTCAGAGAATTTGATGCTTGAGTTGTTAAACAATTTTACAGTAAAAAAAACCTGATTAAATTTTCTTTGTTTCTCCTCCTGCTCTCATCTTCCCTTATGAAAAATAAATTTTAAAATTACTTAACCATTGACAAAGACTGGTTCAAGGAGACTTGAGCTAAGAGACTGTGACAGCCTCAGAATCTGAACCCTTAAACAGATTCAAGTGGCAGATGGTACAAGAAATCATAAAGTTGCATGTCATGAGCTAGGCAAGTGTTTCCTTTTTACATATGGGACTGCTAGAGAATGGATAAAATCACTGTAATTACATGCTCTTACTGGTGTACTTCTTACTTCCATCTTTTTCTTATTTCATCTTTTTGTGGACCTTGATGTCAGAATTATTGAACAGCAAGGTTATTTGGTCCATATCCTGGCTAACTGGGTAGTAGAGTTGGCTCTTCTGGCTATGAAGGTGTTGATGGAGAGAACGTAGGTGACAAACGGGCGCAGGAGCGAGGGGAGGGAAAGAAGCAGTGCTCTGGTAGCACACATCAGTGGTTCATGTCTGCTCTTGAAAGCTTTGTCCACCACGCAGAGGAGTTGCTCTTTGCTCTGTCCTTTGCAATTCAGGATTGTTCAGACTTGAGGTGCCTAAAACATTTGTTGTTAACAGACAGTTAAAAACCCAACATGGTTTGTAAATTAGATTGAGTAAAGACTGCCTGAAGAATTTGCTTAGCATGCTTTTAATATCGGTGAAGGCAGTACTACGTGTGAACATTTCACTGCCACCAGTGCTACACTGTGACTTTTTTTACTGCTCTGTTTAATGTGATTTTTTTGGTTTTGTTTTGTTAACAGAATAGCGGTTTTGGGTTGTGACAAACTCCAGCACTACAGGAACCAAGTTTTCACAGTGAAGAGCCACTGCTTTTGCAAGTTCTGACATCAGCCAGTCTTCCTTGAATTCTGGTGTGTGCGAGTCCTTGGTGGAGGTTGCATATATACATGTTTTCATGAAGAGAAGTGAGAAGCCAGAAGGTTATAGACAAATGAGGCCTAAAACTTTTCCTGCCAGTAACTATACTGGCAGCAGCCAGCAGATGCTACAGGAAATACGAGAGAGCCTCAGGAATTTGCCTAAACCCTCAGATGCTGCTAAAGCTGATCACAGCATGGGCAAAATGTTACCTGAAGATCCTAGACAAGGCCGTAATCCCCCCAAATTTGTAACATATCATAAGGTTTTGCAGGAGATAAGAAACTCACTTCTGCCTTTTGCAAACGAAGCAACCTCAGCTGTTAAAGGAACACCAGAAGTTAATCGACAAATGCTGCAAGACCTACAAGCTGCTGGCTTTGATGAGGTGAAGTGTTTTATTTTGAAGATTTGGTGTTCTGCTAGCTATAAACTGTTAGTGCATGTTGGAGGGGGTGTTGGTCAGGGAGTGTTTGAACAGCATGATAAGCAAAAAGCTTCTTCAAAATCTGGTAGGTTTCTGATTAGGACATGAAACCGGTAATAGTGGGGGATGTAGAAGAGGACTAGAAGGATTTAGAGGGACTTGGCTTTGGTTTTTTAAGCATCTTGTCCAGATTGTTCTTATGTGGTAGGTTGTTTTAATTATTTATATAATTTTAGGCAGAGAGGACTGGACTCTATGACATGGATTTTGCCTCTGATACTCAAAGCAATTTTGGATTGTGCTCAATTAAAATAGTTTGATATGGCTGTTCTAAATTGAAAGGCAATACCAAGTATTTTGGAAATTAATCTGAAATGTGATTTCCAGGAAGGAAAAATGAATACACTTACAGCTCTTGTGTTTATACCAGGACTTGCACATCAAAGTAAATCACACTTGTTTTCATGCCTTCTTTGTAAACTTGGGTACAAAAGCAGGTTTAAAAAAGAGCTAGCAAACCACTCATCTTTCCAAAGAAAAAAGGCACAGTACCAGAACAGGGATTAACTTTACAGGCATTCACTGCTTGTGGTAGTGACCAGCTCATGAGTTCTGCTGTCTGTGATGCTTTGGTATTTACAGAGAGATCTGCCTCTACCAAGAGTGAGCTTCTCCAAAACTACCAGCTGGCTTTTCCTCGGCATTTGTTTTTTCAAAGTAGATCAGTTCTCAGATCTGTTTTTACGGATTGAACCTGCAGCTGGTTTTGCAAATTGAAGTTTGTGGTATGTGGCTGGATAATAAACTAGAAAGGTATCTTAGGTTGGTATTTTTGTTGGATCCTTTGTATCTTGAAGCCTTTTGCTCCTACCTTTTGTTCTTGGATACAACTGCAAATTCCCAGGACACTTGTGATTATATGGGGCTTTTTTCAGGCACAGTGCCAGCATAAATCCTTTCTGCCATGTGTTAACCTACAGTTATGTCACCACAAAAGCCCATATGGCACTCATCCACGTATGCCACTAGGAACAGATACAGCTGAAGTAGGAAAGCATTTTTCTTGGTTGGGAAGTTTCAAAATGTGTTGAATTTTTTTTTTTTAATTAAATATCACAAACATTCTGGTTATTTTCCTCCACCCCTCAGGTAGTAGGTAGAATTAACAGTTAAAGTGGAACAGATAGATATCAGGTGTGTGTATATAGATAGTTTTATATATATATGTGTGTGTGTGTGTATAATAATCAGGGTAGAATGGTGTTCATTGTGTTCGGGGTTTTTTTTATCCTAAATAGCTTACAGAAAATCTCATTTGCTTACTATGGTTCAAGTTCAGTCCTCATATGTTCTGTGTAAGGTGATACTCTTCAAGACATTGAATACTTCATATCGCATAGGTAACCAAATTTTTGAGCTGAAAATATTGTATCTGCTTTTTATTGTATCAGCTGGTCTGTAAAGATTGCGACAACTTTACTGTATAGGTTTTTTTATTTTAAAATCCTTTTTTAAGGTTCTGTTTTGTTCACTTAATATAATTATTGTTTCTAAAGGTTGTATGTAATTTTGTATGTTTTAGTGTTAAAAATGGTGAAAGTAGAAATGTGGCTTTGAATTTGAAGTTGGTACTGACAGCTTCCCATCTGAGCCCTCTTGGGTGTCCCATTGGTTTGAGTAGGAGGTGAATGCTGTCATATGTTTGCAGTTTGTATAACAGCTCCAACATCTTGTGAACTGAAGCAATTGCTTTGATATGGCAAAATATGGCCATAACAAATCATTAAAGACAGTGTGCTTTAGCTGTAGGGAGCGATGCTGTGGATTTGTCTCAAAATTGTTGGGTCAGCTGTACAAATCTCATTCAATATAAATGAGAGAGCACCATCTCTGGAATTCTGCCTGGGTTGCTTGACCTTACTTCATTCAAGTCAGTGGAAAAGCCACTGGCCCATAATGCATTTTCCATTGACTGAGATGGGCTTGTCCATCAGATCAAAACTTGCGTTTGTATCTCTAAGAGCCTAAATCTACCACAAAAGTAATAAACAGAGTTTCTGCCGGTAATGTTGTATTCATTGGGAGGAATTTTTGAACTAAAAAGATCCAAATTTCACATTAGGCTATCTCTATTTATTTCTATCTTTTATAGAATAACTTAGGTTGGAAGGGACCTCTGGTCATCATGTAACCTCTTACCTGGGTAATGCCCTGCAGTAAAAAAGGCTTGTATGACCGAGCTGTTGTATGAATAGCAAGATGACATGATTTACATCAGACTACAGTGTTTCAACAAGTTAACTTTTTTTCCGAATATTGAGACTGCAGTACTATTTTGGACGATCTCTTCTGGAGAAGACATTTTAAAATTAGTTTTAAAACAATTGAGAGAAATCAATACTTTTTAAAGTTACTTTGGTAAAATTAGTGGAGGATATTTGGCTAAATAACCATGATTTTTGGAATTTTTCGTGATTTTCTTGTAAATTATTTTTTGTATATAATTTTCTCTTTAGGATATGGTTGTACAAGCTCTTAGACAAACTAACAACCGTAGTATAGAAGCTGCCATTGAATTTATAAGTAAAATGAGCTACCAGGATTCTCGTCGGGAACAGATGGTTGCAGCAGCAGCAAGACCTGTAAACGCAGGTATGAAACCACCAGGTAGGTGTATCCATGGTGACACAGTAACTCACTGAGTGTATTCTTATAGGTGAAAAATAGAACATAGTAAATTTTGCCTTCACGTCCTCACAGTGGAACAGAGATGCTGCGATACAGGTGTTTCGCTTTTAAAAAAAGCATTTTTAATATCTGATGTAATCCTTCTGAAAGATAGGTCCATTTTACATGAATTTCTTAAGCATTGTTTTATGACTGCATGGTTTTATTACTCTGTGTAAACATTTTATACAAGGAATGGCATTCAGATCTTGTTTTGATAATTTTTGTCCCTTGCTGATGTGGTGCCTGTACTTTGTTCTGTGTCAGGTGCCATTTAGAAATAAATGCTGAGCATTGAATTCTTATTTTAATTTTTTGTCTCTGTTCACACACACTCCAACACAACAGCACTCTGTATGTGTATTTTTGTGTATATATGTGTATGTATTTATGTATCATACAACTACAATATTTGTATTTTAGGATGTTATGTTTCAGGATCCCTCTGCTTAATTTCCTGCTTGGTTCCAGGTTTTGTTTGTATAGTTTTTAAGGCAGGCTTCATGTTCTTAGAAGTGTTAGAGGACACACTGTGTCTTTACTAGCAAAGTCAGAAATTTGCCACTTGCTATTATTGCTTTCTTAACAGGTGCTAGCACATTTTTAATACAACTTGATGCCTTCTTTTTAGTAGCATACACCTAAACAAAGGGTAACTTTAAAATGCATCAAGAAATACTGAACTTTTATTTGACTAAAGTTGAGTGCTGAGCTGCTAGAAGTAGAGTTAGATTTTAAATTAACAGTGTAGGCAGGAGAAAAAATTAGGAGAAGAAAAGAACAGCGTTATTTTCCTTTAGTCTGTTAAGCAGCATTAATTGGTGCTTGTGTGTAGTTCGTAGGTAAATTCCACCATTTAGACACAATTTTCATTGTTACTTGCAAAAATATAGTAATTAACACATTCTTTTAGTGAGGATAGAGTGATTTTCAGCAGTTAGACTACTGTATGTTTACACATCTTAGTGTTAACATTGTAAAAACCACAGTTAGACTGCCTGCACTATCAGTTCCTTGTATATTTTGTTTATATGAAGCAAAATGGCATCTGTGAAGTAAACATATACCAGGGTTTTGCTCTGTAAGTTTTGCATTCATACAGTTTTAATTCTTGCCTCTCTATCTACAACACTTTTACTCAAAAAGATACAACTTTTAAAATTAAAGTACTTAGTCATTTCTGCATGCAGGGAATATAATAAGTCTGGATGATCTGTATGCATACAAGGGTGCAAGCCTTGATTTTACGGCATTCAGTTAAATTTTAGTTTAAGAATGCTAAATGTTTTGCAAGTGTTAACTGGAAGGGATAGCAACATAACATTTTTTTCCATGCTGTTACTTTTTTTTTGCATTTGTGCTGGACATGCTGACAGTTTCTTGTACATGTGATTAAAATATATATTCTGTGCCTAATAATTTTGCATGTTACCATTTTTTCGATTAAATTTTGCATTTTTACTGAAGCAAAATATATTTTCAGGAGAGTGATTTCTAAAAAATCACTTCCTGGTATTATAGTTTCAATGCTTTTTTTTTTTCTCTCTCTTATATGTGCCCTGAGCATATTACCATGCAGTGCTGTGTATTACTAGAGAAAGTTTTCATGTGAAGTACAGTGGATTATATTGTGTCAGACAATTCAGGTCCTGTTTCTGTAGTAATTAATGCAGAAGAACAAAATATTCAAAGCAGTAAATAGGAATAATTTCTAATAGTGTAAATACTGTGTTTTCTTCTCGTGGAAGCAGGGGCTGTCCAGCAGCCAGTTCACCGCAAGCAGAGCTGGAAGGGTTCTAAGGAGTCCTTGGTTCCTCAGCGGCACGGCCCTTCCCTGGCAGAGGGTGTTGTTTATCGCTCAGAAAGTCCCAGCTCCCAGCCTGATGTAGGAAGGCCATTATCTGGATCTGGCATTGCAGCGTTTGCTCAGGCTCATCCTGGCAATGGACAAAGAGTGAATCCCCCACCTCTACCACAGATAAGGAGTGTTACTCCTCCTCCTCCACCTCCTCGGGGGCAGACACCCCCTCCAAGGGGAACTACTCCTCCACCTCCTTCCTGGGAGCCAAATTCTCAAACAAAGCGGTACTCTGGAAACATGGAATATGTGATCTCCCGTATTTCTCCAGTGCCACCAGGGGCATGGCAGGATGGTTATCCACCTCCACCTATGAATCCTCCTCCTATGAGTTCATCCACACAGGGTCAGAGAGGCATGAGTGCTGTCCCCATTGGCAGGCAACCAATAATCATGCAGACTTCTGCCAACAGCAAATTTAGTTTTCCCTCAGGAAGAGCTGGAATGCAAAATGGCAATTGTCAGGCAGAATTTATAGTTCACCAGAATGTGGTGTCTGGGAATTCGGTGAGTCGCCAGCCACCCCCGTACCCAATGAATCCAACTAACCGACAGAGTCCCACAGCACTACAGATGCAGGCAGGAGGATCTGCTCCTCCTTCAGCATACACCAATGGGAATCTTCCTCAGGCAATAATAGTGCCAAACAGAAATAGTCATAACCTGGAACTTTACAACACAAATGTAACTGGAATACCTGCATCCTGGTCACAGCCTTCCCCTGTGCAGCCGCAGTCGTCACCGGGCAATGGGCACGACATGCCTACCTGGCAGCCCAGTGTTCCCATGCGGTCAAACTCCTTCAACAACCATCATGGCGGCAGGCAGAGTCACTCTGGCAGCTCCCAGCCTTCAGCCACCACAGTGACAGCCATAACGCCGGCTCCCATTCAGCAACCAGTGAAAAGCATGCGAGTGTTGAAACCAGAGCTACAGACTGCCTTGGCACCCACTCACCCTTCTTGGATGCCGCAGCCCATGCAAACTGTTCAGACCATTCCCTTCTCTGACAGTCCCTCTACAAATATGGCAGTTATGTCTCCTGTTGCGGAGGCTCCAAATTACCAGGGTCCCCCACCACCTTACCCAAAACACTTGTTACATCAGAATCCTTCTGTCAGTATGTATGAGGCAGGACCCAAGCTCAACAAGGAGGAGCCACCTCCTTTATCCAGGGAGGATGAGAATGAAAAGAATTATGACTGTGTTGATTCAACAGATAAAGAAAAGAAACAAATTACAACCTCACCTGTTCCTGTTAGAAAAAACAAGAAAGATGAAGAAAGAAGAGAGTCTCGCATTCAAAGTTATTCCCCTCAAGCCTTTAAATTCTTCATGGAGCAGCATGTGGAGAATATACTCAAGTCACACCAGCAGCGTTTGCATCGGAAAAAACAACTGGAGAATGAAATGATGCGGGTAAACTCTTCCTTCTTTCTAAATCTATGACTAAACTGTTCCTGTATTAATTTTATGAGATATGTCTTAATTGGAGAATTAAGTAGTACAGATAAGTAGAACATTTGGTACACTGTGGTATTGAAGTCTATCTTCAATACACTGTGGTATTGAAGTTTAATCTTTGTATTTACGTGGCAAGTTTTGTTTACGTATTTAATTTTCTTCTTAGAAATTGATTTTCAAATAAGTTTTTTGCATGTCTAAAGGTAATTCGTATGGCCTACATACAGTAAGGCAGCAGAAGCAAAATAATTGTTGCATGAACTGAGATGTAGCTAGATGACTCATAGCTTTTTGTTATGGGTTCTATTTAATCCTGTTTTTTGAGTTATATGCAATATTTTAATGATTTAAAAAAATATTTCTGTTTTTTTTAAATGCATACTGCAGGCACAAGCGAAGTGGGGACCAGTGGCAGGCTGGTTAGTGCACTAGTATAGTCACCCAGTGATATTTTTTACATTCTGCAGTTTGTTACCAGTAGGGATAATTTTTTTAAGTTCAAATAAAAAAAAAACCCCAACATTTAAAGGTTATTTGGGGGGTTTTTAGAATGAAAGAGACATGCTATTTTTTGTGTAATTATTTTGTAATCCACGTTGTAAATGTATCTGTTTAAACAAGAGCAATCAAAGGGCATAATTATAAAACAGATACATGTGAAATCAACTGTTTTGTGCCTGCATGGAGTCAGTGGTCTATTTCTGATATTTCAGTGTTCTATTAAACCAAATCAAAGGGGTAAAAACTGGAGCTGACATAAACATATGTCATTTCAAAAGAGAAAATAGTGAAATGAAGATTTGCAGAAAGGTGAAATTGAGATGTGTCACGTATATATATTTCTTAACAATTGTAGTTGAAAGTTTGACATGAGTATGATGTACCTTTTTATTTATTCTCTGAGAGTGTGTATTTGGCTTATGCCACTTTCTTGACATGCTGTTTTTTAAATCTGTGTTTTCTTTCTCTGAAAATTCTTACTGTAAGCTGTAGTCTTTTGTTAGTGTTTGCTTAATCACAAATATGTAAATGTTAGCTAGATTTCATCCTGGAACTCTTACTAGATCTTTATTCTTAGTCTTCTCTCTTTCCTTTTTCACTTCACTAACAGCTGATTTAAACTGTTAAGGTGTGGGAAGCTTTCCTGAACTCTGTAGCCTCCATCCCTGTGTAGACAAGTAAGATTCTGAAGTAACAGTGTTTCTTAAGAATAGCATGATCCCTTTTTAGAGGGCTTTGCATGCAATCCTGCATCAAAATTAAGCATGAATTTATTTTGGCTATTTTTGAGTACTTAAATGTAAGATTATAATTAATGTTGATTTGCAAACTTCACTTTCCCTTCTTACTGTGTTGTGTTCTGTAGTATCTCAGAATAAGTGTTACTTATATGAAAGCACTGATACAACTTTTCTTGATATTTTTCTTGTGCATTTAAAGCACCTTAAGTGGGGGTATTTTATAATGTTTATAATGTTTATGATAGATTTTTAATAGTTTATGCTAGATATAAAGCTGGAATGTTTAATTACAGGCTGAAGGGTGGAAGATGAGATATTATGCTTCAGCAGACCTCTCCTTTTTCATAAGCATACAGGAGAGTAATGCCACAACAATAAAGTATATTTTGGGTCTTCATGAGAAGGAGAAAGGAAAACATGCTCGTTATTTATTTTCAGAAAGTTTTAAGAAGATTAAGCAAGTTTGGAATTCCTTCTTTTCTCCCCTTTGAATTTTGTAAGAAAAAACCCCAGAGTGCATCCCTATGAAGATACCTACTTTCACAGGGTGCTGTATTTCTAACATATGTAACATATTTCTATGCTGTCAAGTTTCCTAGGAGTGGAGTAGTCTCAAAAGTGTTTGATTTAGATGTGTGAATTTGGCAAAGAGTTTTAGTAGGTGTTTTCCCTGCAAAGAGAAACTTCAAGGCACAGCGAGATGAGGAAGTAGCAAAATGAGAGCAAATTGTGTGATGATAGACGGCAAGTCAGGAAACTGGTGTCTGGCATTTTTCTAGAAATAATTGGAGATATATGTGCAGAAAAGTTTGTGCAGCTGACAGTTTGTTAATTTTTGCTGAAGCTGAGGAGAGTTCTAGGGAAAATACAGCAATTCAGAGGGAAGGTCTGTAATTAACATTTGGTTTGGTGGATGACATGGAAAAATGAAGGTGGATTGAGGGAAGAGACGACAAATTGCAGTACTTGGGCTAGTCTTTCATAATAAAACTGTTAGGATGCAAGAGCTAGAGAGCAAGTAGAAGAAAATAAAGCTACAAGGGTTTTGGAGACTTCTTCATATGTCTTGCAGTGATTAATACTGAGTCTCACTCCTAGGGGGTCATTGCCATCTATGTTTTATTCATTGCTACCTTTGTCAGTGATGGGGGAGGTTGAGGTTCAATGATCGTTCAGTGGCAAGTTGGTCTGTACTGAGGCAGACTTTGGGGTTCAGATGGGCCTTGAGAAGGTGAGCCACCATTGTCTGAACAGGCTCAGGTCTTCAGTTGTCTTCTTGACATTTGTAAGTCTTAAAAAAATCCTTCCTTCTGTGTTGAAGTGTGCCTTAAGCCGTTCATTCATAGAAAACTTAAGATGTTTCTGTCTTGGAAGACAGTATGCAGATATTCCTGCAATAAGACAATTTTTTGGTTCAAAATAGATAGTTGAACCTATTTCCCACACCAGTCTTGGAACTACTGCTACCCAGTCCTAATTACTGCCTGATGTCTACAAAAAATTTCGTCTCAAATTTGAGACACCCTTCCCCATTTAAATCTTACCAAATTTGTATTCCTTGTGAAGTTTGTTTGCATTTTGTATGCATTTTCCTAATTGCATCTCCTTTGGATCCATTTTTGCTATGATGCCTGTAAGAAATTCTCTGTGTTCTAACAGTATTTTCCTTACTAGGTGACATATAATAACTTGTGAAAGCATTTTTAAGATACTGAATGATATCTAATTGATATTTTCTCTTGCCTTTTTTCTCAGTCACATCTATTATATTTTGTTGCAAATTATGTTGGAAGTCAGGCAAGGCTGAAGTTGTCTATTAACATACAGTCTATACAGGCCTAGACTTAGTTACTTAGTCCTACTGATGGTCCTGAGTACTGCTGTGCAGACAGTATCTCAAATATTTGAAGCTTTAAAGAGATGGAAGCAGCAAGATTTGGTATCAAGAATCGATAAGCTGTGACAATAAGAAATTGAAAGCTTTTAGAATGGTGCTTGAGTACAGTTGTGATGTTTGCCAGGGATTCAATGTGGCCATGTTTGAGTTTATGATCAACATGTCCATGAAAAAATAAGGGAATATGCTACAAGTTGAACTTGGAAATCATTGCTGTGGGATGATGATTTCAAGCCAGGTAGGCAGATAAAATAATTGAGATGCTGTGAGAAAGGGAGCATATAGCAATTTGAAAATGCTGTCAGAAAACAAGGAATGAACATCAAGCTGTGTAGGGATAGTGTCACAGAGAAAAAGTCTAAAAAATTGAAGACAGATTCTATTCACATTAAAACAAAAAAAGAATTTTCTAATTCCAGGCCATGAAATCTGCCAAGAAAAATGGCACCAAAATTGAATGGGACTCTAAGGGAATTGAAACCAGCACCCTGGTTGGAGTACAATGAGAATGGTCAATGTGGTTCTTGTAGATAAGGGTGTCCACGCTGTAGATGATGAGTTGTGTGTGGCCTGTGAGTGTTTCAGCTGTCAGAATGTTGGTGGCATTGGCTGGAACACCAGGGATGTTCAGTCAAGATAGGGATATGTACAGATGGGAGCCAAGAAAAGATACTTTGGGGAGGAGCAAGCCACTTCGAAAGAAAGTACTCTGCTCAGCTGCTTGGTATGTAGAGTGGAGAGCAGTGGTGAGAGCATGAGCAAAGTCCTGTTAGAAAGGGGTGGGTTATGTGATAAGAGGGAATATCAGGTCCAGGCTTGTGGCAGAGGCACGGGCTTGGTGTGAGCAGGCAGTAGGAAGCAGTGCCAGTAGGATCTGTTTGGGATAGTTACACATGGAAGCGTGAGAGTGAGAGAGTGAGGAGGAGTGCATTCTCCCTCCTGCAGCTGAAATTCTAGAGCAGGGTCAGTTCAGTGACTTCTGCTCCATCTAGTCTGCCTTTCCCGTGGCAGCTCCTTAGCCCTCAGCAACTTACAGCTCCTAGACACATCTTGGCTTTAACTCTGTAAAGAGAATCGGGGAGACAGCTGATGCACACTGTTACGCAGATAATATTATTTGCAGTGGTTTTTATCAGTAATTTGTAAATTACGTTTCTTAAGAATGTGGTAGTCCCTTCTCAAGAACCTCCTGGTGCATGGCACCTCGTGCATTTTGCTGTTGAAAACAATCACTTTTCAGTTTTTTATCACTCCTATGTGTTTTCATAGAGTCCTAATGTGTAAATTAAAACAAAACCAAACCCCTTTAAGTATTATTTCTTGTGCTGTGTATAAGTATTTGGTTTGCTTTGCCTAAGCCTTGTAATTAATTATGAGAAGATCACCAAGAATTAAGAGTACTGTTCACTCTTCAGATTTAACTCTGTTTGCTGCACAGGTTGGATTATCACCAGAAGCCCGGGATCAAATGAGGAAAATGTTGTGCCAGAAAGAGTCAAATTACATTCGGCTAAGAAGAGCTAAAATGGACAAGTCAATGTTTGTAAAAATTAAAACCCTGGGAGTTGGTGCGTTTGGAGAAGTTTGCCTAGCAAGAAAAGTGGATACTAATGCTCTATATGCAACAAAGACTCTGAGGAAAAAAGATGTCTTGCTTAGAAATCAAGTCGCTCATGTTAAAGCTGAGCGGGATATCCTTGCCGAAGCTGATAATGAATGGGTGGTTCGCCTGTACTATTCATTCCAGGATAAGGACAATTTGTACTTTGTAATGGACTACATTCCAGGAGGTGATATGATGAGTCTCCTAATTAGAATGGGTGTCTTTCCAGAAAATCTGGCACGATTCTACACAGCAGAACTGACGTGCGCAGTTGAGAGTGTTCATAAAATGGGCTTCATCCACAGAGATATTAAACCTGACAATATCTTGATAGACCGTGATGGTCATATCAAATTGACTGACTTTGGGCTCTGTACTGGTTTTCGATGGACCCATGACTCAAAATACTACCAGAGTGGTAAGAGAAATACAAGTATTCTTTTCAAGGAATTAAATGAAAACTGACTAGAAAGATGACTGTGCTGTTTCCTTTATGAGAGGGTTTAAGTAGGCTTTTAAAAATCCTATTGATTACTTAAAACAACAGCTGAAGAAAAAGTTGGAGCGAAAGAGAAGTCACAATTTTGAGAGTTGTAAAATACAGATTATCTGATAACTTGATTTTAGTTTTCAAAAATAAAAACATACCTTCAAAAACAAGTTTTAAATTACTTTTGATTAGTTTTTACCAAAATATCATGTATCTTAGGCCAGACTGTTACACAGTCTGTGGTGAGAAGATAGAGGTTTAAAATCTGATTTTATTTTTGATGATTTAACTGTTAGAGGTTTTATGTTTATGTAAGTGTAAAAATAATATACACCCTGTGCCCCCAGTGTGGTTATGTTAAGAAAAATCCGAGAAGTATTGAAATTGGTATTTTCTCATAGTTATGTCAAAGTTAGCTTAAAAAAATTATGTCCTCAGAGGTTGGTATTTTATATCATAAAAAAAATCAACATCCCGATGTTGATTTCTGTTTTAACTCTCAGGTTGAGTGTTGAAACTGAAACAGATTGTGTTGTGTAACACGAAATGTTAACGGATAAAGAAAATTTCATGTTAGATAAGAACTAAAGTAATTGTCCTCAGTGTTGCCATCCTTGTCACTCCATGGCAGGTGATCATGCCCGTCAGGACAGTATGGATTTCAGCAGTGAGTGGGGTGACCCAGCCAACTGCAGGTGCGGGGATCGGCTGAAGCCGCTGGAGCGCAGGGCTGCACGGCAGCACCAGCGCTGCCTGGCCCATTCCCTGGTGGGCACACCCAACTACATTGCACCAGAAGTGTTGTTACGAACAGGTAATGAATCCATTTTTGTACTGCAGTCTCACTGCAAAGTAACTGGTATTCAGGTGTCCTTCTTC
Source organism: Aleadryas rufinucha (assembly GCA_013397815.1). Lineage (NCBI taxonomy): Eukaryota > Metazoa > Chordata > Aves > Passeriformes > Aleadryas > Aleadryas rufinucha. Next base: position 35,015 of record VZTH01001980.1, read on the forward strand.
ACCTTTCCTGCACTGGTGCTTTTCCCAAGGATGCTATATTTTACCAGAAAAATAAATAAGTGTTAATATGGAAATCTTAAATAAGTATTGAATAGAATTCTCTTGTGAACTTTTTTATTCTTAGAAATTCAAGATTAAAATTGTACAAAGGCTTGACTACTTTATTTGAACTTCATTTCAGGTTACACACAGTTGTGTGACTGGTGGAGTGTTGGAGTAATTCTCTTTGAGATGCTAGTGGGGCAGCCTCCATTCCTGGCACAAACACCACTAGAAACACAAATGAAGGTAACTTTAAAAGTCTGGTATTAACAGTCTGAAAAAGGCTTGAAATTTACATAATCTTTCTAATTTGTAATGGAAACAAAGGTGATGTTTGAGAGCGCTGCCTATTCAAGCATGTTATAAACTATGGAGATTTTAAACTTTTTGTTACTGTGGATGTGCACTTAATTTATAAAGGGACTTCTAGAATCACATTCGTAACTTTTATATGGTCATACGTAAACATGCCAGCTAAAAATCATGTCACATCTCAGTCTTTCACTTTTTTCTGTTCCAGTTATTATTTCCACTTTCTTTTCTTCTCCTCTTCCAGTATCTGGGTGTTCTTTTACCACCACCTTGCTTCCATGCCTGCTTGCCTGCAGAGGGTTTCCTTTGGTGATATACCTGCAGGTGCGCTTAGCATGGGAACGTGGAGGAGCAGCAGATGACTGCCTGCTCAGGGTTACTAACAGCTCAGAGCCTTTGGTCCTTTCCTTCCTGAGCCCCTCCTGTTTCAGAGAAGGCATCAAGGCAGTCCTCTGCAGGTGTCATTTTTTGCAAAATTGCATTCAGTTGGCTCAAATGTAGTGCAGTATTGGGTTTTTTTTGAAACTTGAAGTCTGTTAGTCTTTACAGTACATCATGTAACTCAAAATTCATCTGCCTCACCTTTCTAGGATTGTAAATCATGTGCCTAATCTCAGTTTCCAGGTGCTGGATTTTATGGTATCTTTATTGTTTTATAGCAGGGTATTCCATACAAGACTAGTTTAGATTTGGAATGTGAATAAACTTTACCTGGATTTTGCCAAATTTCCAGACAAAATATTCCTCATGTTTCTGAAACAGCAGCTTCGTATTTTCCCCTCTACTGTGAAAAACCTTAGACATATTGAATTATTTCTTTGTGGTCATTTGTTTTGTTTTGTTGTTTTAATGTGTTGTTTCCTTTCTATGAAATTATAAATAAATAACACATCTTTTTACTTTTAAGGTTATCAACTGGCAAACTGCACTTCATATTCCACCTCAGGCTAAATTGACTCCAGAGGCCTCCGACCTTATTATTAAACTCTGCCGAGGGCCAGAAGATCGTTTAGGCAAAAACGGTGCAGATGAAATAAAAGCTCATCCATTTTTCAAAACAATTGATTTTTCAAGTGATCTACGACGACAGTCTGCTTTCTACATTCCCAAAATTGCTCATCCTACGGACACATCAAACTTTGATCCTGTTGATCCAGATAAATTGTGGAGTGATGATGATAAGGAGGGGAACAGAAATGATACCCTTAACGGGTGGTACAAGAATGGAAAACATCCTGAACATGCTTTTTATGAGTTTACCTTCCGAAGGTTTTTTGATGATAATGGCTACCCGTACAACAATCCAAAGCCCATTGAGTATGAGTATGGTAGTTCCCAAAACTCAGAACAGCACTCAGATGATGATGATGATGATGAACAGGCAGGTAGAGGAGTTCAGAGTCGTGATCTGGTTTATGTTTAGTAGAGGAATAAAGGTCAAAAAATGAAATAATCAATTTTGCAGCTGTAGCTTTTGAAAAGTCTCTTCCTTTAAGAGAATTGAAAGAAGATTGCTAGGGTAAATACATGCACGCTTTTTTTTAAACACTAAAGAATTACTTCTTCTCTTTCCCTTTTTGTACATTTTGTTTCCCCAGAATACAGGGAAATCCTTCTCAAAAATTAATTTATTCCAGTGATGTTAATTGTTTAATTTAGAAGAGATTTGATGTTAGGTAAAAGAAGTATCACTTGAATATTGTTATTGGTCCTCTGTACTCTAAGTACTCAAAATAGGAAAGAGTGATTTTTTTTTTTCCCCCCTAAGATGATGCCTGGTATCTATTTGTACATATATTGAATAATTTTAGAGAACAAATCTGTGCTTCAGAATTTTTAATCACAGTTTTTCCATGCATTGACCAAATATAAAACCTACTTTACACTAATAAAGTTCTCTGATACATTTCTGGAGAGAAAAAAAAAAGGCTGCTGTACCCTCACTTCTCACTGTATTTAGCCTTCTTATTCACAGTGTTGGAAAAACAGCCGCCTATGTGGTGAAATGTTTCCAGCTGCTGTGGGAGTGGCCTAGTTCTCAGCTTTGAAACAAGAAAGTGTCAGTCTTGGCTATAGTATGATTGTTAGATGATAAAGCATTAGAACTAGTATTTTATTAAATTGTAATTAGGTTTGATATTAGTAACACTGTAGCGTGTGACTGGTACTCTCAGAGCAGGACTGCTCACTCAGAAACAACTTGATTGTCTCCTGTTGTCAGTTCTCCTATAGATATAAGAGGAAAAGAAGCTTTAGAAACAACACTTTCTGAAATGTATTTTCTGACTACAACCAAACTGTAAAGTGTGTACAGTGCTGCTTTAGTTGGAATTTTTAGTTTGAAAAATAAATTTTAGAATAGTGTCTTTATGATAAATTTGAGATAGTAATGGGAAAAGATTATAAATTATGACTTTTGAGACTTGTTGTGGAGACCCATTTCCCTTGGCTGGAACAGTTTTCTTCCTGGTTACACAGGCAGTGAGGAGAAGGGCTGTGCACGGGGGTCTATCTGAGCTGGCAGTGCAGTTTCAATGCTCTGTCTTTCACAGCCTGGTTCAGAACAGACTTAGGAGCTTAGAGCTGTGCCTGCTGCCTTCTGCATTACTGTTTCTATAATTTCCAGCAGCAGATGATCAGGTATCTCCTGGGGTCTCATGGTGGGAGGGTACTGAGCCTGTTGAGGTTACATGGAGCAGGGATGGAGCATCGCTCTAAGCAGCTTCACTGAGACAAGACCAGGAGTTAGAGTTGAGAGGCAGAAAGAATTATGTTTTTGTCTCTATCCTTCTTTTTCCTAAAATTAACACAGTGGTAAAAAAAATGCACTATTTTTAGTGAAGTTCATGTCTTCTGAAACATTTCTTCTTCTTTGGAATTGAATTCCAATGGATAATCTAATGACACATGTTTAAGCATTACTGCTTTCCTAAATTATTTGTGCCATTGCTCTGGCATTGCAACTGTCTAAACATTATGAAATTGGTGTTCATAGCTGTTCTTGCAGCAAACATCAGTTACTTTACTTTTCTCATCAAGCTGGTTTGTTTGCTTATGGCCATTTGTTCTCTTTCTGTGCTCCAGTCCAGTGTCTCTCTTTGTGCCAGTGCAACTGTCTGTAGTACTGTCCTAAATACTGGATCAGCGGAGGAAGTGCTTATTGGTTAGCATTTGGAGTTTCCTTTCTTGTAAGTGTGGTCATTTGAGTGATCTAGTTTCTAGTGTGGTCCAAAAATGATTTATATTGACATAACTGAGGAACTGCAGCAGGTTAGCAGTGAGGAAACTTCTTGAACACACTTTGTCACAGAAGAAAACGTTTGTGGAAGTTCACCTCTCTACTGTGAAGTGTTTATAATGGTTAGAAGATGGTTATGAGAAGTTGTTTTCTCAAACAAATAGTTGCTTTCTATAGTGAACATGAGTTTGCAGCTTAAAAAAATTCCTGTTCTGCCTTTTCCACAGCTATAATAGAGTAGCTTTTAAGATTAATTTCATTTAGCTTAAATATTATAAAATGGCTGCAGTGCATAACTACTCCATTTTATATATTATGTAAAAAAGATTGCTTTTCATGTAAATAAACTTTAAGATTATCCTCCTTCATAGTAAGTATCCCAGTAAAACTGGTCTACTTGTCTTGGAGTAAAGTATAATATATTACTGGTTAACGGTAATTTAATCAAGCCTGCCTCACCATTTGTGAAGCGTGCAGAGAAAATAATGTCAATTCGTTAAATTGACTCTTAAAATTGCCTTTTCATCTGAGTATATCTCTCCTCTGCCTGCACTATACAATGGTGTGTTCCTATTTAATACTATTACTGATCTTAGGCAATTTAAAAATAATTTTTAAAAATGATAAAAAAGTGTCCTGTAAAGGCACCATTGGTCTAAAAGGCGAAACCGATTGCTTTTATTAAAGGAAATTATTGATTCTTTTAAGGACATGTGCAAGTACTGAAATATTAAATACTCTTTCGCCTTTTTTAACAAATACAGGAAGTGCTCACATCTTTAGAATTTGGTAGATGATTCTGGCATTTTCTAATATGTGTTAGAAGCTGTAATGTACCTTATTTGAATTTTGCCACCTATATGCTGCAGTATTACGTATTTCCTTGCAAAAAGTGCAGTTTGTTGCAGTCCAGGTTCTCCTCTGAGAAAGTTAGTTACACGTGAGTGTTGTCACAACTCTCCAGCACGCTCTGCCTTACCCATGTTTTGAAACTTGACGTTTCTTTCATAGATTCAGAGTCTATTGAGATTCTTCACAGTTGCTGCTTAAAACATGGGTGTTTCACTGGTGACCTATGATGGGGATTGGTTTGTGCAAGCAGTGGAGAAGAGAGGCTCCTAGCCAGCAGCTGTGGAATTCTGCAGTAAGTTTTAGTTCAGGTTACTTTTACTTTGTAAAGCATGAAAACAAGTTTCTCTTTTATGTGCCCTTGTATACATATTAATTGTATTTATAAAATGTTCTATAATCCTATAACTGTACTGTAAATACTATTTGATACTCAGTGGCATTCTATCCTCGGGCAGGCCCTCTTGCTGTATCTTTTCTATCCTTGATTTGTAATAGTATCTATAGAATATATGGCTAGAAAGTCTCTTTGAGACTGATGTATCTTCCGCTGTTGCTAAGCTGTGAGTGGGAATGATTTATTTAGAGTGCTTTTAATGTTATTCAGCTGATAGGCAGTGCAGTGGGTGGGTTCTTGGATGACGCTGCTGTCACTGAAGATACTAGTAGGCTTTTGTTTCGGGTGTTGTGCGTGTTTCAGATCAGACCTTTAAATCTATTTGCTTTATTTCAGCCAAAGCAAAAAGATAATGAATTGAGTCAATGTCGTAGTAAAATGTTTGAATGCCTTAAGATGCTCATGATAAAGGCACTACTCAAGTTTACTGATTTATATATATCTATATAGATATATATATATATAGACTTATTCCATGTGTGTATATGTATATATAATGTCTTTTTTTGTATTATAAGACTGTCAGTTCTTTTGGATTCTCCAATTAAATACATAGACCATCCCACAATTCTGCTTAAGCGGATCATTCGTTTATTCTGTGTTTGGCTAGTAAGCTTAACAATCTTGCATTATCTCATGGCCGTAGTAAGTTATACACTGGTCGTTGGAGTATTCTTTACTTGTCTCGATCATGACCTGGGCATCCCCTTTTGCCAGGTCTCTGCATCCCTGCAGTCCAGCTACATGTGTGGCATATGATCTCTGAATGCCCCTTGGTATATCTGGGTCTTAAAGGGTTATGGGGTGATGTCTTGGACCATGATCTCCAAATCCCGTGATGTTCATATGAAAAAAATGTGCATCTTTGCTGACTTTTCCAGTAGGTACACTGGAGCATCCATCCTCTTTGTGCAGGAGTGCCTGGTTTTCAGTTTGTCAGTGCCCAGCAGTTGAGGAGTGGAGGCTTCTTTGCTCCTGCTGACTGAACACACAGCATGTGTTTGACCTGGGGATGGGATGTGTGTGTGTGGTTGCACTGACACCTTCTTAAAAGTTACTTTAGAATAAGAGAAAGAATTCCAGCTCTTGTGAGCAGCATAACTGAATTAGTGGCTACTGCTAGTCGGTGACATTCCTGAGTTACAGAAACTGTTTATGTTTTCTCAGAATGGTTTCTGTAGTGTAACACTTGATGGAGTAATAAACCCCACACTGAATGTTTGTAAGAAGTGAAAATCACATTCTTATTTTCACTATTCAAATATGAAATGTAAATACTAGTTGCCCAAATGCATTTATTTTTCTGTCTTCCTTCACTTCCCTCTTCTACAAGTCCCCTTTATGCTGCAACAGCTCTACTGTTTTAACAATAAAATGGCACAAGTGTAATAGCAGAAATGCTATTGTACTTGGTGTCACCTCATGTTTGTAACCTGTTCTCAAAAGTATGCATTTTGATGTTCAAGGGTTCAATTGATGGTGTTTTTTCC
>VZTH01001980.1:47212-180247 GCA_013397815.1 Aleadryas rufinucha
GCATTGGTGGTTCAGTGGTAGAATTCTCGCCTGCCACGCGGGAGGCCCGGGTTCGATTCCCGGCCAATGCAGGTGCTGGCTTTTTTCCACTTCGTTACTACGCGCCTTTTATTTAAGTTTTTTTTCCGCTACTCCTTAAAATATAAAACCAAACCAGGTCTTCGTTTTTAGTAATAACTCTCAAACAGACATTGATTCCTTGTCGGCCCGGCTGGGCGGACCTTCTTCCCAGTCCCACCAGGCTGGAAGTGACGCAGCCGGATTTGCCTTCAAAAATTGCCGGCGGCGGCGGGAGGAGGAGGTGGCGGGCAGGGCCGGGGCGGGGCCAGTGCCGCTGGAGGAGGAAGGGGGCGGAAGGAGTGAANCTACTTCTCCCTTCACCCTCCACCTGCTCTGTTGGTTTTGGGGTTTTTTGTTAACGTGCAGTAATCTGCGATGATGCAAGTGTTCTCTCCAGACAGAGAGAAGTTGCGGGCAGCAATTCCAGATATTATTCAGCCGCGGAGCTCTCTAAACTTCCAGAGAAATTTGCTAATTTAACACTGACCATCAGAAAGAATGCCAGCCCCTACTAAGTGGGGAGTAAGTAGCATGTTAAATAAAGTCTTCTGAAGGGCTTAGCCTGGAAAACATAAAATCATCCGCTCCCAGTGTATCTCTACCCTGTGATTGATTTTTTTGGTTTTTGTTTGCACAAACAGCCAGGCATGCTTATGTTTGTGGCTGCTGTTGGTTCTTCTTTTGCTACCGTTACTGTTAAATACAGCAACTGAATGCGAACCATTTTGTTTAGTATCCACTAAGTCTGGCAACTCTTCTTCCCAAGTATTTAACATAATCACTTGTCTATACCAGATGTTGTTGGCCGTCGATATTATGAGGAAAGGTGTTAAAGCTGGAAGGGAGCTCCGAGGTGATGCGGGCTATTGTGTCTTCAGTAAAAACTGATTCCTGGAAGCTGTTACTTTGGGGTGGTTTTTTCTCGTCTGGCTTGCCAAGAGAACTTTGCAAATATTACACGGTTGCTTTGATGTCAGAGCCTGTATAGCAGGCTGAAATAATGGAAACATGTGCGCTCTGCCAAAATTCAGGCTCTCGCTTAGTCCAGACATTAAGGTTGGAGCAAAGAACTCCTTGGAAGTATTTTCCATGTATGCCTCGTGCTGTTCTTCGAGTCAGCACGTCCACCACAGTAATTGATACACTTCAGTGTTAATCTTCATTTCTTATATTTGCATATCAATCTCTTCTTTTATTTTTTAAAGTTTGGGGGACTTCTTTGTGTTCCAGGATTGATGCAGTGTTCAGTTAAGGTTTCCTGGACTCTTAACATATGACTGTGAGCAGAAATTACTTACAGTCATTCCTTATGCTGATTTCTTGAAGTCATTATGGAAAACATGAAGTATCCCCAGTGTTTTCTTGATAATCGTCAGGCTGTTATCTTTCAAATGAAATACAAAAATAAGTTCCAAAACCTCATTCTCACAAGCTGTAGGGATCTTGAACTTTTGTTAGGTTCAACGCTCACTGGACTTGGCTGTTCTGTACTCTAGAAATATTTTAGGTCCTTGGAGCAAATGATAAAATGTATTTTGTTACTAGAGATGGGTTGATTTCAGGGAACCTTGTATACTCACGGCTAGTGTGAAGAGTGCTTATTCTTGTTGTGAAGTGTGTGTGTTTGTACACAGTGAAGAATTAAACTGGCAAGACAAAGTGCCTAGGTTATTTTCCTTACATCCTGTTCCCTGCAAACTTTATGAGCTCTTTACTGTTTCAGCGGCTGTTGGAACATAGATAACTTCACTGGTCATGATTCATGGGAAGGTCGTGGCTGATAAGTGCAGACCTGCTGCTTTGACATCCTGTTACATGATAGCACCAAGTATTTGTAAACACATGTGATATTGCTAAGTATTTGTAAATACTTTAAAAATTATTGAGTAGTGCAGGATTAGTTTTGTGAGAGTTTTAATCCCTTCAGTTCTGGTTTAACTCTGGATTTGTGTGTACTCATGCCTCTCCCACGTCCTACAGCCTACTGAGCTGCCCCAGTATATTGTGACCTTCTGCCACAAATTTCAGTCTACTTTAAGATTAGTACTCTTAGCATCTTCAGTTACAGGTGCAGCAGACCCATGGACTCTGATTAGTGTATCAGCTCTGACACTGCCTGAAGTCAAATGGCAGCAGCAGTGGCGTGTCCAGACATAAGCAGAGCCAGCAGCTTTTTCTGTCTCACTTGTACTCAAGAGCCTTGCATTTGGAAGCCACTTCAAGCTCTTCTCCTCTTATGAGTTAAGATGAAGTAACAAATTAAATTGGTTTTTTAGTTCAAACTAAATTATCTTGCATTTTCAATACCACTGATGAAACAGGTAGATTCCAATAGCATTATAAACTTGAGTGAGTACCTTCTTTTTTTTTTTCTTCCTATGAGTTACTAGCTCATTCTGCTTACCTGTCTGTTTCTACTTTCTGTCCTTACTTTCTCTGCCTTTTCTAACCTGAAAATCTCATTTACTCTTCTGTTATGTGCAGTGTTATCCTTCTGGTCCCAAGCTTTCATATCTTTCTGGCTTAGCCTCTGTAGTTTTGGGGTTTTTTTTTTTAAAAATTAGGTTTTTTCACATTTCCAGATGAAAACTATTTTTATGAACTTTTTTTTATTCTTTTTCTGGCTACATAGAGTTGCTGTTCTGCTTGGATTGCTCTACAGCATTCAGTGCAAAAAAGTTACCTATGACTTCCCTCTGTATTTAAAAGTCTAGTTTGGTTTTAGTAACTTGCTACTACTTGATTTTTAAAATGTCTATTAGCATCTTGCTCAACTTGTGATTTCAGTAGTGTTAGTCATTGGTATGAATTCTCAGGACAGGCAAGCAGGTGTATCTGGTAGGATGAGCAGGAGTGGAAAAGCTTGCTCCTAAATATAGCAGGGAAAACTTTGGTAACATCTGTGTGATGATCCACACAGCAGCTGACAAACATCTTCAGGCTCTTTCTGCTGAGGTTAAAACCACCAAACTCCCAAGCTAAACTGTGTCTCCACAGCCTAATTAGCCTGGGATATGTTTGCCTTTGTAGTTGGTGGTCACATTAACTGTATCAGCTTGTAGACATCATGGCCAGCTGGGTGAGTCTCTGGCTGGAGTGAGATTACATGCTGTAGGTTCTCTGATGGCACGTTTCCAAGCTCACCCCTGTGGGTCCGTTCTGCAGGGATGGGTGTGGGGTCTCAGAGGCCTGTCTTCATCTCCCCTGCTGCCGGAGTTTTGCTGTTTCAGACTGAAGATTTTGACAGCAGCTTTCTGCTCCAAGGCAAGCTGGGGAAGGAAGAGGAAGGAAGCAAAAAACTTTTTTATGTTGGCTCTGGAACGCCTGAGCTTTGCGTCTGTGCATGAAACTACTTGGGAAGGGGACAGAAAATGGAGTGAAAGCCCTAAAATGTTTTATTTGTACTTAGCAGTCCCTCTTTACAATGGAGAGCTCACATTTTAGCAGTAGGTTGGCAGGTGTGTGCTAAGTGTGGCTTCTGAAACCTCTGGTAATGTGTCCGAACTCGACCCTGACCTGGTCTTGAAATATACTCAGTCTTAAGTCTGTTTATGGCGCATGTGAATTTAGTGCCTCTTACATTCTTTAAATAGTTGATCTGTATCAAGTATGCTTCATCCCAGGGCTTAGCTGGAATTGCTTGTCTGCAGTTTCTTCTTCCTGGCACTGGGTACAGGTACCAAAATGAGAGCAGGACGACTCTCTTGCAGGCATGTTTATTTGCTGATTTTAATGTTTTCTGTGCCTAGTTAGGAAATTAGGAGGCGAGTGGGGAAATTCTTGGTGCATAAGAGGCAAGAAAAGTGGAGACAGTGCAGGTATCTTAGAGGAGAAGGGGATGGGATGTATAAGACACTGACAATAACATGGGAGACTGCTCCATGGACAATGGCACTGTAAAGAATGAGTCTACTACTTCTACTGTACTTGTGTAAGTAATACTTCCGTGCTATTCTAATCTAATAGCACAGATTCTGCTAGTGCTACGAAGTGGAAGTAGTCACAGTCTATGATGTTTCCTCCAAAAAGCCATGAACAACCACCACTGGCAGGGAAAAATAGCATGGTTTGAACAATATGTTAAATAAAATGGGTAGTTACACACTAAATGTTTAATTGTGGCTTTTGCTTACCTTTCAGTGGTAACTTAAACATCCTCAATGTTTTCAAGGGTTTTTTTAAAGTGTAAGAATGAAGGTGATAGGAAGGTGCAAGGTGGGCATGGAAGGTGCATATTTGTTTCAAAGAAACATTAAATAAAGTTGAAGAATTGTAAAATCAAGCTAATGGAAGAATAGTGCTTTCCACAAGGCAAAAATCAGACTGTTAAAACTCACATGCACGGAATGTTAAGATTAAAAAAAAGTAACAAAACATAATGCACTAGGAAGAAGAGCTTTGATTTATTGCTTGTTGGGTGTTTTTTGTTTTATACCACAGGCCAGCACAGTAGAATACTAATTTATCTTACAGTAGAATAAAGAGGCAAGGAGGGTATGCAATTGTGACTTGAAACAGTGCATTTAAATCTGCATATTTTACATGGACTTTTTGACAGACTCTCCATGACAAGAAACAAAGCTGTGATGTGAAAAGTTTAATTTCTAGTAACAGAACATCAGTTATCTTTTTATATGGATGACATTCATTTTAGGCCTTTTTTTTCTATCCAGTATTTTTTCAGCTTCTATATTTTGGTATGCCAAATGAGGTAATAAGCATATGAAAATACTTCCAAAAAATTGTACTGGGTTGTTTTTTTAACTTCCTTAATATTTCCTGGTTTTTTTCAGCTTCATGTTGAACATGAGCCTTGTTATGATCATTGAGAATGTGAAGTTGGCCCGTGAATATGCCTTACTGGGAAATTATGACTCTGCAATGGTCTACTACCAGGGAGTTCTTGACCAAATGAATAAATATCTGTACTCTGTGAGAGATACCTATCTGCAACAGAAATGGCAGCAGGTAAATAGCACTTTTCTGGGACATTTTGAGGGAAAAGCATTGAAATAGGAAGAATTGCCTATCGTACTGTAAACAAAAATATAAAAGGACTTACCCCCATTCTCTCATAAACAAGTGTTGTTATATATAGGCTTCTTTTTTATTATATAGACTTGTTTAAGTCATCTTTATGGCTTGTCTGTCAGTGGCAGAACAGTCAATGCAACATGCTTCTAGGGAGCCAGTGCACTGTCTGCCTTGTCAGCTATTTGCTGGTAAGTACCCCTGTTATGCTGAATTTTTTAGTCTGGTATCATTTGGGTCTTATTTCCCTCAGTGTTTTAGTGGGACTAAGGTCCTTAATAGTAAGTGAGTTGTTAATCTGTCCTCAACAAAAACCATTATTTCTTTTCATTGATATTCTGTCTATTAGGTTCTGTCATACCTGTTTAATCTGCTGTCAAAAGTCTCTTTGGTGTTAAATCCAAAATTTCCTCATCTGTTCTTTAAATGTGCTGAGGAGGGCAGAAAAACCTCCTTAATGTCTAATGTGCATAATTCTTGTTTACTGAAGTAGAATTAGGTAGCTCGTTAAACCCTGTGGAATCCCCAGGCATTACATGGGCTTGAACAGAGGACTGTTACAAACTTATTTCCAATGTGCTTAATGTACTTTTTTTTTTTTTTAATCAGGTTTGGCAGGAGATAAGTGTGGAAGCTAAGCATGTGAAAGATATAATGAAAACACTGGAGAGTTTTAAACTAGACAATACTCCATTGAAAGCCTCACAACAAGAATTACCAGCTCACGACGCAGAAGTCTGGTCTTTGCCAGTACCTGCTGAACGTAGGTAAGAGGAAACCTGAAGACCTAAATTAATATTTATCAGGACAAAGTGTGCTTTGACTTCAGCCTGTTGTGGTGTAATTTTTGTACTTGAAATTAGATGTGTAACACTCGTGCCAGCAGCTTGACACCATTTGTGGTGAAGGAGATGTCATTCTGAGGCAGCCTAATCCAGAATGTTCTGGGGGTTTTATCTTACACAGGCCTGACTGGTGTCAAGCTTCTTCCCTCACACACTGTTGCCTGAGTTGTTTAGTTTTTGGTTTTGAGTTTTTATTTCACTTTTGTCTTTGTTGGCATTAGTTAGCTGGTTCAGGATGCTGACGACATTGTTCTGTGTGTCTAGTGGGTTTTTGTTTGGCTTTTTTTTCTCTTTCTTTGAGTAGCTATCTGACCTGCTTCACTGGAGGTTCTAACACATGCCAGTGGTAGCACAAAGGAGGGAGCAGGAGTACCTGCAAAGCAGACTCAGAACCGTGCATTTTGGCAGAAAGTGACTGTCAGATGACTTTAGCTGTATTGTCAAATTATTGTTTGAGGCTTTGAACTTACAAGCGTTTTCTTGCAGAGGGATACCTTCAGTCTTTATGGGTACATTTTAATGTTTATTTTAAAAATTGATTTATTTTAAGCCTGCCTTCTGAAAGAAATTGGTCTTGTGTGATCACACTATTTCTGTATATCTAATTTAATAACTTTGGAATAGTCCTAGCCAAATTCATTCAAATGTTATGGAAGGATAAAGTCTGAGAGGTAGACTTTCCTAATGTTTTGAGGGTTTCTAGAGAAAAGACACACAAATTCATGTTTATAAACAGGGAAGGTCTTGAGAGAACTGTTCCTGTTCCATTTATCTTGCCAGCTGCTGAAGTACTGAATTGTGGCAATATGGAAAAGCCACAAGGAAAACTTGGGCCGTGTTGCATCAGTTCCCATCTTGAGATAGCAGAACTCACAAACTGAGGTGGAAATTGGATGTGGAATCACACTGTTTGTTTATTTTGAGCTGTGGGGTGGAATTCATAGGTGCTCATAAATATAAATGGGTTGGTAGAAACTCCATTTGGAGAATGAAAATACTCCTAACGCATATGGTCTTAACATCAGCATATTCATGTAGGGTAATATGCATTTCATCCTGAAGAGATCTGTAGTGTTCTGACAAACTCACTGCTGTGAATCAGTTAAAGACAATTTCTGTGAAGGTATTGTGTGAAGGATCCTGACACATCTTAAATGATGCATCAAAACACATCATTTAGTTTCAGTAATGCTCTCCACATCAAAGATTTAGATTTTTCCTTTCTCTGGAAATATCCCTGAACTTAAACTTGGCTTGTAGCTTATTAATGCTGGAGTTTTAGGGAGGCCCATGGAAAAAGTGTATCTGTGAGAGTAATGGACTTGTATGGGAAAGAAACTCAATTTTAAAAAAGAATACCAGTCACAATACTGGTTTATTCATAGCTACTTCTGGAAGCAGTTTCATTTCCAACAACTGGAGGCCTCACATGCATATTTTCTTTCAAAGGAAGTGGGAGCAAAAGGAAATGAAAGTAAAATTGTCATTCCCACAAAACATTTACATTTCTTTGTGTAGAGAAGTAAGGACCGTGGTGATAAACAGAATTTTTTTGTTTGTTAATTTTTTCTAGGCTCCATATTACTTTTACTGATGAAATATACAAAACAAGGCACTTATTTTAAACAAGTGGACCCTGAGCTTGTGGCAAAGGGAAAATGGATTTTTAGTGACTATCTAAAAATATCTGTCTTTGACATACAGCTGTTTCTGACATACAGCTTTTATCTTGAGCAAAATGGCTTTTCAGTTTGTAACAAGTTGATTTGGCTATGTAGTGCTCACCAGTGGCTTTACACTGAGGCTTTTTGCATATGTTACAACTAATTAGACCTTCGCCAGGACCCAGGAAGCGTCAGTCTGCTCCGTGCAGTGATTGCAGAGGTCACAATAATCGTGTAAGTGCAGCTGTAAGAGGCTCTCACCGTCCATCCTCTCGAAATCCCAGTGATAAAGGGAAGGCAGTCCGCAGCCGTGAGAAAAAGGATCAGCAAAATAAAGGAAAAGAAGAAAAGGTAAAGTTGCAAATAACTTCATGGAGTTGTGAAACTCAGTCTTGCTTTCTTACTGCTGAGTGTGTTCTCAAATGACATGCCTATAAAATGTTTCTTCTGCTCATGTCAGTGTGCTGATTTGAATCTCACCTTGTAAAGTGTTTTTGCTTTGTGCACGATGTTGGTTATGGATTAATTAAAAACAAAGAGTCGCCCTGGGAAGCTGGGATCTGGTAAATGTATCTGGAGGTGGGTGCCAAGAGGATGTTTCCAAGCTCTTCTTGGTGGTGCCCAGCAGTAGGACAAGAGGCAATGGGCAGAAACTGATGCACAGGAAATTCCACCTGAACATGAGGAAGAACTTCTTTCCTGTGTGGGTGACCACGCACTGGAACAGGTTGTCCAGAGAGGCTGTGGAGTTTCCTTCACTGGAAATACTCAAGAACCATCTGGACACAATCCTGTGCTATTTGCTCAGGGATGACCCTGCTTGAGCAGGGAAGTTGGGACAGACTGTGGTCCCTTCTGACCTGACCGATATTGTGATTCTGTGACATGTTTACTGCAACTTGAAGGCAGTTGTTTAAAATTATATCACTGGATTTCTGAAATAGAGCCTGGTGGAGCTTATTCAAATGGGACATCTTTGTGGCTTAATTGCTTTAAGTATAATTTAAACCAAGATTGACTTGCCTCTTCCAAAGCATTTCAAGATTTACTCAGTCCTTAGAGGAGACCCTTGTGGTTTTTTTGGTTTTGGGGGTTTTTTTAATGTTGCTGGCTCCATACTCTCTTCAGTTTTAAATGACCAAAACCCCAGCATATTTGAGCTAGGATCTGTTCTTGGCAATCAGTGTGCTTTAATTTTTGCTTTTTGTTCTGGTCTCCATAAATTTAGCTGATGACCAAGGTAAGAGACCATACAGGAAATAGTAGCTTCATAGTTTCCGAGGGTCTAAATAAATCAAATATCCATGCAATAGTTTGTTAGCTTCAGCAACCTTAAGTTGTGGCAAGGTGCCATGACCTGTGTAGATAGCATAATCTATAAGGGTGGAATTGTTTAGCTGTGTAAGCTACTACTTTTATTAGGGGCTAAATTAGATTGTCTTTGAGTGATAATACTCTCTCCATCAGAATATACCCACAGAGAGACAGGATAGGTCTCTTTTTCTGTTTTACAGTTGTTCTGTCATCACCAGTGCTTGCTGTTAAATTTATAAAACCAGGGTATGTCTAGTGCATTTTATTTCCTTTCAGTTGCATGGTCTTTGCTGATTGAGCCCTTTCAGCTGTGTTCTTTGCTTCAACTCTGCTGCAGAGCTGCTTCTCTGCTGTTCATGTCCATGCTTCTGTATCAGTTAATTAGCTCTGGTTTTACCCCTGTGATCTCCCTGCAGATCACCATTGCTACATATGGAAATCATGCTTAATTCTTTTTGTCCCACGTACATGGCATATTTATGACACTTAGAGAATTTGAGATACTCTGCGTGACATTTTGTGGTCCAGTCTTATATAAAATTTCCCCCTACCCTGCTACTGTCCCAGATGGTTTAAGATTTCCCTGGGAGAAGAGGCAGAAACTGTTACACTGGAATAGGTGTATGCAGTTTTGGTTAGGTACTAAAGCAAAGAAACTGCATCAGTACAATATGCTGGCTTTGGGGAGAAGGAAATGGAACCAGAGCAGTACAGAAATCTGGGTGAAACACACAGATCGATCCTGCAGTGCAGCTGTAATATGGATGCTTCATAATTTTCATGCTGGTTTATGTTGCCACCTTCTAAAAATATGATGCTCTTGTGGACTTGTGATAAAAATTCATTAGTAGCATAACCATTGTTATGTATTTGCATTGTATCCTTTATATGTAGAACAAATCCACATCTGAGATTTCAGAGTCTGAACCAAAGAAATTTGATAGTACTGGATATGACAAAGATTTAGTAGAAGCTTTGGAAAGAGATATAATTTCTCAGAATCCCAACATTCGATGGTAAGTTTGAGTACTGCTGTTTGTCTCACAAGTTGTTGTTTCTATTTCCTCTTACATGATATGACAAGAATTAAGTATTTTAACAGATACTTACGTAAAAAAAGTACATACAGGTTTTCCTTAGTGCCTTTAAATAGGCAACTCAACTTCTTATGTAGTTGAATACTTCTAGAGCTCAAATTTTTTTTTTCCACACCTAGATTTGTAGAATAGTTTGGGCTGGATGGGACCTTTAAAGATCAGCTTACGCAGTCCCCTGCCATAGGCAGGGACATCTTTCCCCTGATCAGGATGCCTAAAGTCTTCTCCAACCTGGCCATATAAAGCTTATCAAAATTTTCTGAGAGTCCTAAAATCAATTTTTGACATACTCTTTTGCAATGTAAAAGTTTCTAATGTCTGTCAGTGTCTCTTCATTTGAAAAACTGTTTTGCTACTCTGGGGCATATCAAGACAGAAAACTGATTAACAAAGGAGTTATGTCAATGTAGGAGCCCTTTGAAATGTTGCTGGACTTGATGTGGCCACTAGCATGAAATATAATCCTATGCCAGTACCTTTACATAAATGTGTTAAATATTAAACCTTATACAAAGGTTGTTTTGTGTTTCGAATGTTTCCAAGCTTAGGTGGTTTTGTGAAGATTAAATGAGCAAAAATCTTCTGGCAATTAAAGTAGGCTTTAAAAAAACCTGAACAGTCCCACAAAACACTTTGTGTGCATGCAACTATTATGTATTTCAATTTAATATTTAAATATATGTTGCAGTTTTTATATTGAATCTTAAATTATGACTTCAGATTTGAAAGTAATTCTTCATATAGATGTGTTTTGAAATCAAAATGTTAGTTGGGCACTTGCTGATAAGAGGAATGCCCTGAGAGTTATCCTCAAGGAAATAAGACCAACCTGTAAGGTATCTAAGAATTAATTCATTTGTAACTCTGGAAAAGAATTCTAAAAATTCTCTTTAATTCTACTCCATTTACTAGTCTTCAGCAAGTTGTTCTTGTAACAATGAAAGATGGTATTTAAGTTTCAGGGCCATCTCAGCAAAAGAAGGAAGCATAATCCGTAGTTAGCCTAAGTTGCAGCAACTTGCTTTATTCTGCTTGTCCTTCTGTGAACACTGACAGTGGTGCTCTAGTGAAATTTTGGATCCAGTTGGAGTCTACCAGCCAGATGTCAACTGTAGCTGTTACAGGCTTTTGCCATTGCAACGTAAATAATTCAGGAAAATGAATTGGATTTATGGGAGAGCCAATGTGTAACAATAAGTTTAATTGTGTGGGGGTTTTGAGCTGTGGAGTGATTCTTTTGCATGCTGTCTGAATCTGTCAAACAACTTTCTCTTTCTTGTCAGGGATGACATTGCTGATTTAGTAGAAGCCAAAAAGCTGCTTAAGGAAGCTGTAGTTTTACCAATGTGGATGCCAGAGTTTTTTAAGGGGATTAGAAGACCATGGAAGGTATGAAAATATCTGCTTCTGCGATCATAAGTAGGATTTTGAGATTGCACCTTGGCAGAGTAAGAAATGCCATATGTTTTACAGTTTAAATAAATTCTTCCCACGTTCTAGTAACAAAATTTATGGTAAATAATAACAAAAAACCAAAGGTGTCAGCCAGATACCTGCGCTGTCTTCAGCTACGTGTTTGCAAGTAAGCAATAGTATTCATTACTTACCTTTGAATAACTTTTCAAGGGAAAGTTTACATCCGGTATTTTACTATTACACTAAACAAACTGTAAAATTCTCTGTTTTGGTTCTTGTCCTAAAAGTGGTTCTTTTTCATTTTAATAGGGTGTGCTGATGGTTGGCCCTCCTGGTACTGGAAAGACCCTCCTAGCAAAAGCTGTAGCCACTGAATGCAAGACAACTTTTTTCAATGTTTCTTCTTCCACACTTACCTCAAAATACAGAGGAGAATCTGAGAAACTTGTTCGTCTCCTGTTTGAAATGGTGATTTAAGTTTCTGAACGTGAACAGTGAGATAATGAAGTAGAATCACCTCTGGAGCAATGAAACCTTACCAAGGTTTCATAGCATACATTAACAGCTCTCCAAGCTTCAAATGCTTGGGGCATTTCTGATTTTCCCATTTGCATTTCAAGATTATTCCTAAATAGATTTATAAAAGCTGAAAAATTAGGTCATCTTTTATTTTCAAGGTTAGCTTGCTGTGTTAGAGGTAGCTCACTATAAGCTGGTAAGTGCTGCAGAACATACTTGAATGTAAATCTAGGGATGGAATTAATTGCTTTCTGGGTGAGAACCCTATTTTTAGGCTGTGTGTGTTGTTTTTATGGGTGGTTTTTTGTTTGTGCTTAAAAGAAGTGATCTTCCAAACTGTATATGGCTTCGGAAATGGGCTCAGAAAATAGTTGTCTTTTTTTTCCATATGTTACCAGGTTTGCATACAGTGTTTGCTAGGGTGCCCATTACTGAAGGGGAAAGCAGAGTTGCCATTACAGTAGTCGGAAAAGTGGGGAAGTAAAAGATCTTTTACATTATAGTTCAATAGGCATGATACTGGCTCATTTAATGTGATTGGTCAAAGATGCAGGTACACAATGAACAGCATCTCAGCTGCTCTAAGTTTTTTATTATCGTGGATCCTTGTCTTTAAATGCTCTTGTTTTCAAAAAGGTCAGAGTTATTTTGCAGTTGACCTGTCTCTTGGACAGGTTCCATGTCAGAGTGTCCCAGCTTAACATTCATCCTGGCTTTAAGTGAAATCTTACTCAAGCATTCTGTCACAACTTCCACAGCTAAAAATGTTACTCCTAATGTGGAAAACTGCCTATAGCTTATTAAATATTTGTTTGTAGCCCTAAAAACTACTGGACTTTGCCAAAAGCTTTCTGTCTCAAATGCTGTGAATGAATGCACAGCTGCTCTATACCTGCGTGCTGGGGTCCAATAGAGGGAAGGGTGGGGATCATTGGATACTTGTGAGCTGATGGAGTGGGGTAAATACATCACTACTCAGCTCTGAATATGCTGCTACTTCTTAAATGGGAGTAGACTGCTATTTCAGCTTCTGCTTTATCTTTTGCTTTCTTCAGGCTCGATTTTATGCCCCGACAACCATATTTATTGATGAGATAGACTCCATCTGTAGCCGCAGGGGAACTTCGGAGGAGCATGAAGCCAGCCGACGTGTGAAGGCAGAACTGCTAGTTCAGATGGATGGTAAATAACCTGATCACTGGGAACTGCTGGACTGGAGGAAACTTGAGGGACAAAAAACAAAACAAAAAAACCCAAACCAAAACAAAAAAAAAAGAAAAATTCATTTAAGGGTTGGACTTTTTGAAAGCCTTACGTGAAATGGGGGTTAAAAGCTACAAGTGACATTATTTAACAGTCTTTTTGGGGCTCTGAGCTATGACCTTGTATTAGTAATCCAGAATAAGGAAGATTCAGTGGAAAATACAGGATTTCAAAAGAGCAGCAGAAAAAAACCCCTGTTTCTCTCAGTCTTTGCCTGGCATATCATTCACTTCTTCAAAATTAAGTAAAAAGTGGTTCAAAAGAACTGTTGTTACCTGTTCCAATTTAAACTTCAAAGGCAGCATTGCACTTAACTTCTTTGGGATCTCTTTTTCTCCCAAAACTGTAAATAAAAAGTGAAGATCTTCTGTTTTATAGATGTGGTTCGGAGAGTTTTCATTTTAAAACACTGAATTCACTACAGATATATGGCTAATATTTCACAAACCAACAAAGTTCAAAAGCAGGTAACAGCAAAGAGTTGCTATAGAGGCATCCTTTTTATATTCCGGTGAGCAGAGAGAAGGAAAGGAGCTACTGAAAAGTGCTAATCTATGGACTGATTTGTGATAGAATTCCATGAGTCAGAAGATCTGCATATGTATTTCTCCTTCTCTGATGTTGGTACCCTTTTATTTTTGTCTTTAAAGAGCAGCAGAGCTGTAATACTGTTCTCATATCAAGCATGTACATAATCTGATTTTATTAGTAACAACTATTTGAATCCTTTTACTTAGGCATTCATAAATGGTGTTTTATATGCAGATTCTCAGGCAGACTAGGTGCAATGGCTATCCCACAGCCCAATCCTGTTTTTCTAAGCAAAAACAGTAGATACAGAGAGTAGCAACTTTAACAAAATTATCTTCTTCCTATTGTAGCATATTCATAGTGTTTAGAAACTGAGGTGTTCTGTCTGTCCCTGACAAGTTGCAATTTAGTCCACCAAATTTAAACATTCAGCAGTTTGTACCGTCCACCTGTACACATAAAACCTTTGTCCTGAATTCAGAAGTGAAGACGCCTTGTAGGGAAATCATGCAGCCTTTGTGTGGCTGTTGGTGAATACTGTGAGGGGTGTCTGGTTTTTGGTGTGGTGGTGGTGTTGGTGGTTGTTTTGTTTCCTCACATGCTGTTACAAGATGTTGACATGAAAACTGAACCACTGTTGTGGCAGAAGTACAAACAATCCTCCTGTAAAACCGTTCTAGCCACGATAGAGAGGAACTTCCTGGTCTGAGCAGTGGCCTATGCCCCTGCTCCTGTTTAAACCAAGCTTCCATTTATGCTTGCAGGCTGTCATAGAGATGAAAAAGCGAACTCTGTTGCGCTTGGTGATTCTATTATGCTTGGGCTCATTAAAGTGCAATAGAATAGCTGCTTTAATACTACAGAACTGTTTCCTCTGTACATGAAAGTTCAGAAAACATAGGTATATTTTACCTCCTCTTTTCTCCATTGCAGGTGTTGGAGGGGCTACTGAAAATGATGATCCTTCTAAGATGGTCATGGTACTTGCTGCTACTAATTTTCCTTGGGATATTGATGAAGCCCTAAGACGGAGACTAGAAAAGAGAATTTACATTCCTTTACCATCAGGTATGAAGAACTGGGGAGAGGAGTGTTTAAAAATTCTAAAATCTAAACTTTATTGATATTGCTTTAGTTTCGATCACTTGGTTTGAAAAGCTAATTGATACATGTATATGCGAATTCACTTAAGGATTCAGGACCAGGTTAAATCTAAACATGAACATTTACTCTTGTAGCAAGTACAGTGTCCTTTTTCTCATTCTTCCCTCTTAACTTCCTTCAATTTATTATTTATCTTCAGAAAGCAAGTTGTTAGGCTCAATTTTATTTTCTCTGATTAGCCAAAGGTAGAGAGGAACTCCTAAAAATAAATCTGCGAGAGCTGGAACTGGCGGATGATGTTGACCTTGCAAACATAGCTGAGAAAATGGAGGGCTATTCAGGTGCAGACATTACCAACGTATGCAGGTAAGTTGACATTGCATCATTTGTGTTACTACTGCTGCATTTGTGTTACTTACTGTTTCTCTGGGAAAACTGTGAGGTAACCAGTTTACCTGATTAAAGTTATTGGATAAAAATGTACTGTAACTTGTCTTTTATGTATGGATAAAAAGTGAATTTTTTTAATGAAATGCGTTAATATTTACCTGAATTTCCATATGAAGAGTAGTTGCAGCCTAGTAATGTACTCAGCTGTGGTTTAGGTAAAAATCCACCTTCTTTCATGTAGACTAAATTCCATGCATGAGGAATATCCAGAGGATGGTAAACTTGAACTTGTGGAGTTGCAGTCATTCTGCTGGGGTTATACAAGTTCTGCAGAAATCCACGTGTAAGACGCAACAGTGATAGAGGCTGGAATAACTAAAGTAAAAACACAGTTTCCTTCCTTCATGGCGTGGAAAAGGTGTAGAGTCTTGTGTGATGGTACAAGACCTGTGTACTCAGCACATTGGTGTTTGTGATGAGACTGATAAAGGATTCTGCTACCTGCTCCATTTCCATGTCTCCTCTGTTCTGTTGGCATACAATTGTGAGCCTATTCTCTAGCCTAGATTCCTGAAATAATTGACAAAAAATACCTTATAATCCTTCCCTTTTATTTTCTTCTAAAAATTGGAAATGGAAGGAAAGGACTGATACATTAGGAGACAAGTGTCAGTTGTCTCATTTACATTAAAAGACTTGCACTGGCACAGTTGCAGCAGTGGCAAACTCTGGGATCTGCAGTAGGGGGCAGAGAACTGAAGCTGCTTAAGATGCTGTTGTCATCTGCTAAGCACCTGTGTAACGCTGCTTTCAGGCTTTGGAGGTAGCCCTGAAGTGTGGCGGGAAAAGGCTTGAGCTCCTAGGTGTTCCAGCCCAACTTTTGTGGGGCTGTGCTTTGAGCAGGATGAGAGAGCTGGAGCAAAAGCATGTCCTGGCTACTTCCTCAAACGTGGCTCCATTTCTTGCCTAGATTCCTAACATGGCTCTGCAGACACGTGTCAGCACAGCTGAGAGGACAATGTGCTGTGCCACAGGGATGAAAGCAAGTAGCCTGTACACAAAGCTGCCACCAAAGTCTCTGTCAGCAGGGCCGCTGCAGGCTGAGCTAAAAGTTTGGAGCCTCAGTACGGTTTCCTGAACAAACCTTGCGCAGTGTCTGGGAAAAGAATGGTATGTTAGTTGCTCTGAATCTGTGTTGTGCAGGTTTGTTTCATTTGTAGGTTTGTGAGATTAATTTGTGGTGTTCTTTTGATCAGTCTTGGTGTTGGTTCTGCTTTGAAAGCAGTTTGTGCTAATAGGTTCATGTTATATGAAAGAGAGTTTATTTGGTCTGGTGCTTTGTGCATTTTAGCTGCAGTTTGTCTCCTCCAGTCTGTTTAGTGTTTGTTGTTTGTAATTATTTTTATACTGAATATTAATACACTTGTTTTAGAAGTGAAAATGCTTGTGATGTTTTTCAGTGAATTTTGTGTGTATGTATTTGTGCACAGCTACTTTTGATTTTTTTTAACCAAAGTCCATTTGTACAAATACTGTTAAACAAAAAAAGGCAAACAGATTAAAAAAACCACAAAGAAACATCTGAGTCTTCCATTTGTGACAGTCTGAAGTGATGACTGAGGTGGCAGCAAACAAATCCAGATTAACTGGGATTTGGATGTATGTGATTTGAAATCACTAAGAAAGTACTCATATTAGCCCGTGTATTTACACTTTGTTAATGGTGTCAGGAGAAATAAGTCTTGGACGTGATTGTTTCATTTACATTGAGACAAAAAGATGTGGATGATTTAAAAGTGCTTTTTTATGGTTCAGGCTCTCAGTATGTAAGCATAGTACACTGTAAAGTTCAAGCCTGTATACTGTGACAGTCCTTGCTAGTGACACAAGCAAAACATAAGTGGACCAAGAGCTCTGGTTTACTGAAATGACCCTCCTATCTTAAAGAATTTGAGGTGAAGTCCAAAGTTTGCTGAGCCAGAGTGAAAACCAGTTAGAGGTAACACTACAGTTCCTAGCAGTCAGCATAAAACCATAGGAAATGAAGGTGAACCTTCATTTTAAAATGACTTTCAAGAAATACAAAATGCATCTGAATTGCAGATTAGATGTGAGTACGAACTGACTTTGAATCGCTGTTTTGAGTGGACTGTGAATGGTGAAAGGCCTTTGAACAGAACTGGCCCCTGCTGTGTCTTCCAGTGGGTGGCTGCTTGTTTTTTGAATACAGCTTTGGTGCTTCTTCAGGCACCAAGAGTGTGTTTGAGAAAGTGCCAGGAGTTCAGTTTGGAGTGACTGCCCATAAAATGACTTTACAAAAGGAAGTGGTGGCAGCTGCACTTCAGTTCTGTCTGTGTGTTAAGGTATGATGGGCTTTTTGGTAGTTGGTTGGATTGTTTTTGCTGGACTTTCTGGTTTTTTTAACTGCTGTATGGAAGCAAATTAGATGCATGGAATGTTCACCCCACCCCACTGTGTAACAGTAGCTTATGGTTTCCAAATGATGCTGTAACAGGGAAGCATGGTGGTATTTGATTAAGATGGAGTTCAACAAGGCAACCTTTTGGTTGTCCTGAAATTTTAGCTCCTGTATTACAGATGTTAATTTATTAATTAACACTGATATTAGCTTGCTTGGTCAGAGCATGGTGCTGATAACGTCAGGGTTTTGGGTTTGATCCCTGTACAAGCCATTCATTTAAGGGTTGGACTCGATGATCCTTGTGGGTCTCTTCCAACTTGGAATATTCTGTGATTCTGTGAATTATTCAGTAAATTCCGTGAATTATTTAGTAAATTCCTGAAGTCTGTCAGTTACAGTTTCCTTTAGGGGAGGAGGGGATGGTACTGAAACAGAATATGCTCAAACCATCTTTCTAAATCCTTCCAGAAGAAAACGTGTAAGTTTTTCTCTCTTTGGATTCTCACCTACTGATATGACAAAATATACTACTGTGACATCACCGAGATTACCCTCCTATCTTTTTTACTGCTAGACAAATAAGCAGCATTTTCTGGTTATTATAAGATACATAACAATGAATTAGCAGGAACTTTAGCCTTCCAGTGTTACCTAATTGTCACCTCACCAGCTGCTACCAGATTTTTTGCTGGAAATCTAAATGTAGTCAAACCTAACATGAAAGAAAATGACACACTCGTAAAAACACTCAATGCTCATTAAGGCCAGAAGTTTGAGGAGCTACAGACAACAGATTTTGTCATTTAACATTTAGCTGTGAGCATACAGGTTGGAGGTAGATACTGTTGACTTCTCTATCTTTGAAGTGGGATTCCTGTTCAAACCAG
Organism: Aleadryas rufinucha; assembly: GCA_013397815.1. Classification (NCBI taxonomy): domain Eukaryota; kingdom Metazoa; phylum Chordata; class Aves; order Passeriformes; genus Aleadryas; species Aleadryas rufinucha. Next base: position 65,756 of record VZTH01001980.1, read on the forward strand.
GAAACATTCAAAACACTCCAGCTACTCCTTCTAGGAGTGAAATTGTTATTGCCTTGTTCCTGTTTAAAAATACTATAAAGAGCAGCCACATCACAGGCATTCAGTGACATCAGCTAAACCAGTTTGTCTTCACCTCTTTTGCCTAGCCTGTGAATAGCAGCTGTTCAGACATCTGGTGAGGATAATGCCATGTTTGAAAAATATGCATAGCCATATTGTATTGTAGCTTGTACAAGCACTCTGAGATCTCCCCATCAAAGTTTACAATTCTTTATTGTATCTTTCTGAATGCAGCAGCTTAACTGGAATGCTGTGTTGAGCCTTTCAAACAATTGAACTCGCCATCCTGCATTGAGTAATGATTTTATTTTCCTACCCTCCTGACTAGAGATGCATCGTTGATGGCTATGAGGAGGCGTATTGAAGGCTTGACACCAGAAGAAATAAGAAATCTTTCCCGAGATGAAATGCACATGCCAACAACTATGGAAGACTTTGAAATAGCTTTGAAGAAAGTTTCTAAATCTGTATCTGCTGCGGACATTGAGAAATATGAGAAATGGATAGTTGAGTTTGGATCATGTTGAGTTGTCTTCTCTCGAAGAAACCACCTTATGTCTTAAAACAGCTTTAGAAGTAATCAGTGATGTGTCAGTGCACTGCGTGCTCTTTTTAACTTTTGTAATTTAAGAGCAACAGATGTCTAAATAAATTTTTTTCTAAAATGCAAATTCTGCCTAGCTCTCTTTGAACTAGCTCAGAAGTCACCCATTTTTCTCACGTGCTGATGGTATCTGCTTTGATTTTCAAGATTTTAAAATTACTTTAATACTAGAACTCCTTTCATCAGAGTATTTACTCTTGAAAAATTGCTGTTGCGTCAATAAAACCCCACAAACTAGCCCTGCTAAGTGAGTCAGGGATGCTGAGAAAATGGGACAAACAAGATGCCGTTACACAGATGGTTTTCCTAGCTGATATTGGAGAATTCTATCCTTAAACGATTGTTAAAGAACCTGTGCAAAAGCTGAGGTGTGGAACAGCAACCTTCATGCTGAACAGTCAGTGGAGTCAATGAAGTTTGAGCCAGGGGTAAGATCATCATGGGTTTACAGTAGCTGTTAAGTATTATTAAAATACATCCAGCTGGTATAAACTAATTCCATGCAGCCAGCAGTGATGCTGTCACAGGTGTAGTTTCCTTGTTAGTCTGAGAAATCAAAAGCTTTCTGGCATTAATGCTGAAATACGTTTTTCTTCCTTGACTGTCTGCTACTGCAAGCAGCAAAACTCTAGACTGGTGAGTTGCGTCCTGGTTTACCCAGTTACTCTGGTAAGGCTGTTCTGATAAGGCAGCATGTGTTGTGTTTGTGCTCATTTGATAACCCTGACTTTACAATTGGTGTTAACATCTAAATTCTCTTTTTTCATTACTTACTAAGCGGCATGTAGAAGCAGTTACCTGAGAATGGTTCTGCAGTAACCATCCAGGTACTTTTAGATTTTGCTGAATGGTGGTAATTGTAACTTAAACACCTTTAATTTCTATCCATCTTCTACTATTTTGGAAACACTTCTTCCTACTAGCTCCTCCCAGTGCAGCCAGCTGTAGTTCTGCTTATGGGTAAACGTCATGATTTTTCATGAATCAAATAGGTCTGGACTTGTTCCAGCTGGTAGATACATGCTGTATAAAGCCAGCTGTGGAATTCCTGCTCATGTGTCTCTTCAGATGCTGCAAGGTAGGTGGGAAGAACAAATGGTAATGCAAAGTTGCAGTCTGAGTAGGAGGCAAGTGCATCTCAAAGACACAGCTTTGTAAATGCCATTATTGTGAGCATCTTGTTATTGTGCCTAAAATTCATCACTATGTTATGAGTGACAGCTGGACATGCTGAAAAGGTACTTCCAGCAGTGTCAGGAATGAAAGGCTCGAGTAAGACACTGAGATCTTGTAGAGCTCCTGAATCCCTGGGTGGACCTGGCATGATGAACCCAGAAATGAAAGGGAAAAGTTGAGGTGAGTATACAGGTGTGCACATTTACAGACTTCCATTTCCAGACTGGAAAACAAATTTACTGCTTTTGGATAGCCATATGTGTCAGAGTTAATAAAAACATGCAAGATTTTCAAGATGTGGGTTCTCATTATTTATTTTTCTGTTTGTATGTTAGGGTGAGAGTGCAGCTGTTGATGCAGGAGATTTTTTTCTCGTAATTCACCGCAAACAACCCAAAATACTCAATCTGTCCCCAGTTTAAGAAGGGAGAGTAGGCAAGCTTTGGTTCTTGGCAGCAGTCCAGTAAGGGGCCACTTAGACTAAGTGTGACATATTTTGAGAACTCCTAAAGTAAACCTCAATTTAAAAGCCATAATTTAGTTTTCAAACAGCCCTGTTCACTCTGAATGAACAAAATTACCATCTCTGTAATGTGTGGTACAGGGAAGAGGTGGTAGAGGCTGAATTTGTAGCTCAGAGGTTCATTTTGGTTTGGAACACACAACGTGGTGATACGTGGTTCTGAGGGCAGGAAGGGCTGCAGTGAGGGCCATAGTCTGTGAGATGATGTTGCTGTTTCTAAAAACCTGCTGCCATCCTACCAGGGATTTTTTTGGGCAGCTGGGTTTTGCTGGGGGTTTTTTTTCAGTTCCCAGTTCCGCCCCTCCCTTCCTTCCCCTAGAGGGCGCATGTATCCTGATCAGTTCCTGTCCTAGAAAAATGAGACCTACCATGACTGGCATGTGGGACAGTTGCCCTTTCCTCACTGTGTTGGGTGAGGTGGTTTTTAAATCGATTTACAAAATAGTGCAGAGTGGCGACAGCTCAGAGTAGCACTCCTCTGAAAGGCATGAGACTTGTGATTCGGGAAAACCATGTGCATGCTAAAGCAGAAACACAAATGCTTTTAAGTTTTTTAAGACTTAGTAACTCCAGCTTCATAAAGCAGCAGAAACTGTCTGGCAGTTACTGTATTCAAGATTTTCACTATTTTTAGAATTTCAGTAACCTGATGGTGATACTTTTTTCCTGGTGCTTTGTAATTTAGCAGAAATCAGCCAAGCTGTGAAGCAGTACCAACCCTTTCAGGCTTAACCGTGCATTTATTGCAGCTCTTCAGAACAGCTGAATCTCCTTATGGCTGTTGCAGGTGCTTGGTTTCCAGTTTCATAAGGAGGGATGCAAGCAGCACATGCAAACAGCTGCCGAATTTCCATTTGCAGTGTAATTCCTACTGTGCTTGTGCACTAAGGAAGAACTACTTTGTTTCTTGTCCATCCTATTTCTTTTCCCCAGAAGAAGCTAACTTCAGCCTTGTACATCCACTTCTACTTGAACGATGCTAATGAAGGGGTCAGGGAATATCCACATAAAGAGAAGTCTGTCTACACCTGTTTGAAGACTTGCTCTTCTCTGTGCAGTCACCATTCCTGTGCTAGCCCTAGCAGTTTCCTGTTGAGCCACAGGTGGCAATCCCTCTGCCACCCACAAGGTACAAGAACAAAAAATAAAAATCAAGGGGAGGTTTGATCACTGTCCCCATTACCTTGGGCTGATGTGTACACCACACTGCACTGCTGGGTGGTGAAGTTTGGTTTTTTTTACAAGGCCTAGTCAGTGTTAGAAGTGTTCCTTTTATCACTGCAGTGCTGTCAGTTCAGTGAGACAGTGAGAGTTGTTCCTGTCACAGACCAGCTGTAAGGACCAGCATCTTAGTGACTTGGATCTCATTAAACTCATCATAATGTCTCCTTAGGGCAGGAGGAGGGGGGAATCCCAGCTCTTCTCCCTCACTGTAACAACTCCAGCTGAACATGGGTAATTCTGATCACTCAGATGATAACTGTGCTCAGTCTAGTGCCAGGTAGTTGCAGTTCTGAGGTTTTTTTCCTATTCATTCTTCTGACAAACAATTTTTTAAAGTAAAAACAATGAAAAGCTAAGAAACAAACAGTGCCCTGCATCTGAAATGTTTGGCAAATTGCTGTTTTATCTAACCATAAATACACACATGAACACAGTCTAATAAACAATTTAAATGTTTATTTGAAAAGTGTTAACAGTACAAACTGGCGTGAGCAGACTGGGCCAACTCAGCAATAGTAAGCCAGTATTTCTGTAGAATTTCATGGAATTTTTGGTTTTCTTTTGGGACTTTCATAGAGTACTGCGGTCACAGATACAAAAAGCAAGCTGGTTACAACTGCTAACAATTTTTATGAGTGGAAGGGACCATAAAAATGTAAAGTGCTTGAAATCTGCCTTTTAGATTTCTGGTTTGCATATATAAAATGCCAGATCTTTTGAGTAACACAAATGTTTGGTAGTGGTATCTTCCTTGCAAGACACGCTTGACCCTATGAGACCTGGAACCAGGTGGGGCAGCTTTGCTTCGGTTTGCAGGCACAGCTGATGTTTGCAATATTCCCTCATCTTTTTCTGAAGAATGCTATCTGTGGACTTATGGACACCCTGAATTTCATCATCGTGCTAGTCAGGACAGCTGACGTGGTTTATGGGCATGAAGGCAGCCAGCATCCTGTCTGAGGTGTGGAAAAGTGACTTCACAGAAGTTAAAACCAATGGTAGCCCTCAGGGTGGAAAGCTGCTCTATTCTGAAGCTTCTGAAAAGGCAGCTGTTCTATTTTGAAGCTTCGGAAAAGGCTGCTTGTTTATAGAGAGGCACAAGGAAGTCAGCTTTGGGCCTCAGCCTGAGTGGCCCTTCATCAATTAATCAACTGACTTAGTTTTCTTAGTAGGAAACAAACAAGGTATTAAGATCAGGTGCCAAATATCAGATCAACTGAAAGTGTGTTTTTAAAAACCAGTAACTCCAAAGTAAATAAGAGTTTTAAGTACATGCTTTCTCATCTAAATTATTTTTCCTGTCTGAAAGTTCTGAAGGCAGGCTGATGGCAGTCACAGGTACAAAGCTGACTTGATCCAGGAGAAGGATGCCTCTGAAAGGTAAGGTTACTTGGCATTAGAAAACAATACACAAAATGATTCTGTATTCTAAAAATTAGACTTATTCTTAAACTCCCCAAACTTAGTTTAAATCAATGCATCCACAAAGTATTCACCTCAGAATATCTCTTACATGAAGCTGCAATGAAAAATGCTTCCAAAATGTACTGGCCACAGTTTCTGAGGGCTCCCTTTGCCCAGTTTCTATGTCTGAAATGTCAGCAGTATAGGCTCTACACGCTCAGTTTCACAGTAGCCTAAAACTGTCTGCTGTCAGGACCTACAGCTGGATGCTCCAAGACTCAGCAACAGCTTCTAGTTTTAACAGTGTAACGTAGAATGGAATTAAAGACTTGGGACGAGGTCCTGACTCACATGTGCAGCTGTGTCATTCACCAGATGAGATGTTCTGCTCATTCTTAGTAGTTTACAATCATGAGTTAAACCTTTGCCATTTTTCAGAGGACCACTTTACAGAGGTAGCAAGAAAGTAACTGTGTGGTTTAGGGGTTGTTTTTTGGGGGGGAGGTTGGGTTGGTTTGTTTTTTTAAAGTGGAGGGGATGGTTCAATTTCTTTAACCACTCCAACAAGGCATGAACAAGCTCCATGTTCTCCAGCTGGAAGAGAAATTACTGCAAGCTGCTTCCTCTGTTCTGTACTGACCTCTGCTATGGACAGGCCATCAGCCACTTTGCTGAACAGTTTGTTGGGATTAGAATTGTCTTCCTCGTTCTATTTAGTTCAGTTTCACATGTGGCAGTGTTAAGCTACTTACTGCCAGTGATAAGCTGCCTACTGCTGGGGGAAGTACAGAGTGTTTCCCCACTGTTTCTGCTCTAACCAGGGAAGCCCTCCCATCTGACAGCATGCTGTGTGAAATGCCAGGGGAAGCACTGCCTCTTTTGTCACTGCAGTTTCCAACCTTCCTGATCTTCCAACCCTCCATTTTTCTGGTTTGTCAGAAGGACAAAGGCCACTCGCTCCCCTGAGTGGATACATAAATTAACTGCATGCAGGGCCATTCAGAGGCACAGCTGATCAGCTCTTCCAGAGCTGACTTAGGTTGCTTTAAAGTGCACGTGCTTGCCCATTCCAGCACTAAATCTACACTGATTTATTACCTGCAGTTACTAATTCATCTTTCTGCCCCTTGCTCTGAGACCTTGCTTTCCTGAAAAACCTTAGTGTTCCTGGTAACACACTGAGTGGATACAGCCCTTGCAGGCAATCAGCTTTACTTGTGGCCTCTTGCCACCTAAGCCAGCTCCAGTCATCATGGCTTGGAAGCTGCCCACAGAACTAGGTCCCCCTTGGAGAATTCCCACGCAAATTTGCAAAGCCAAGTTTGAGGCCTTTCAGAACTACTGTACAACTCCAACACCATCTGAGTATGAAAAGATTTGGAGATGTTGGAATTGTTTAGCTCTAGTTTCTGTCCTCCTCTCTTGGAACTATGTTAACAAGTGTCTCACAATGTAGTCCTTAGAAGACTTGATAAAAATTTGGCAGTATTGACAGCTCAGCTAAAGACATTTCCAAAGAAATATTTTCCCATGTTTCTCTGAAATGCCCGTGTTAGAAGTGTGCTTGGAATGGAAAGTTACCACTAGCTTTCTCATTGAATTGTTGCTACCATTTTCCTACAGTGGGGCTGCTTCTTCAAAGATTTTTTAAGTCAATGTTTTGCCTTCATCACAGCAAAAAAAGAATTACAAAAATTACTTACTTGTTTTCACAGGAAGGGAGAATCACCTTTAAGACTCTGATAATAAGAGCTGCTCCAACAACTCCAACAACAACAACTTCCATGAAACTAAACAAGATAGGTAAAGATTGAAACCAGAATCTGCACAACCCTTTTCTCAAGTCTTCCACCCACTGGCACATCACCTACAAAACAGGTAAAAATACTAAGACAAACTGCAAAACAAAGCAACTGCTGGGTTTTCAGGGTTTTTATTTAGCTACTGATAAATCACATTATATGGCGATAATTTTAATTAAACTCATATATGCTTAAACATACATAAAAGCATGATGGAACTGACTGGTGGCTCAGACATCTTTATTCTTCAAAGTTTGAAATAGGTGAAGGTTTAGTTCTGTGTTCATTAAAGGCCCCTTTGGAAAAGAAAGGACACTTGAACAGAGCAGGCAGTAGGTTATAACTGTGAGTGTTTTGGGCACAGAGGAGGCCATGAAACCCCTCCTTGCCTAAGATGGAACTGAAACTTCTCCAGCTGTTACTGTGTTTCCTACAGCAGGTGAAACCAGTGGTCCATTTCTCAGAGGGGTAAGCACTTGAGCAGTCAGGAGAAAATGGTGTAATTTAAAGCTAAGCAATATTTGAAATTGTCATAAATGCTTACCTTGGTATAATGTAAATATCACAACTGACTATCATGAAGTATCTGTGTGGTCAGAACATTGCAGGACTTAGAAGCCCATTGGATTTCTACTGGACTTGTCACTGGTGAAGGGTAATTTAGGAGAAGGCATTGTTTGGTTTATTTGGGGTTTGTTTATCTGCAGAAGTCCACTGGTCTTAGTGGTTTTCTGTCTTTAAATAATTAGATTTATATACTAATAATTATACTAATAATTAAAGCAAGCAAACAAACAACAAAAGCACCTTGTAAGAAGATGGAGGTTCTATCCTAAGAGGGGTCTCTGGTAACTTGCCAGGTAATGTCTCTTCATCCACTGTAGTTTCTACTTGCTGGATGAGGTACTGACTGGTAGTTTGCAATGGATCTTGAACATCTGAAGAAGAAAACTAGATTTAGTGGAGAGCTTGCTTTTTATTTGACTCACTCTGCAGGAAAATAAAGATATACTGCACTTCTCTACTGATAGTACCTTTCTTTCACAATTACAGCAAGAACACAGAAGGCTTCTCTTTTTTTTGACTTGAGTAGTGAACTTGATAAGAAGCAGAAACAGTGCTACAGTGCAGCCTCTAGCTACGCCCTTAGCTGTAAATTGCAGCTGTCATCAGATTAAAAGGTGATAGACTAGATCAAAGTATTCTACTCCATTTAAATCCTTGACAGTTTTTGATTAAACAAAACTGAAATAAAATTAAGGCATCCAATAATTTCACTTGCTTTTAAGTTATTCAAGTTTAAAAACAGAAAACTGTTCTGTGGTTTGGAATTGACCCAGACAGGTATTTCCTCTACAGTTTTCTCTTTCATTCTCAGGAAAAAGGGGGAGCTTTAGGGAAACTTCCATCATAGATCTGAGAGAGAAATTTATTCCTGTCAGATGTCTGGACTGCAGATTGCCAAGTATCAAGTATTTCAAAGGAGAACAGATTTGAAAACAAACAAAATACCTACTAAGAAGAGCTGAATTTGTGTTTAAAAAAAACCAAAACCAAACCATATAAAATAAAACACTTCCCTGTTAATGAAGAAGCTGTTTCACTACCTAAAACAAGGGAATAATGATGCTCTTTTACCCTGTAAAGCAATACATCAAATACGGATGAAAATACTACTTAGCAGCTGAGAGATACCTTTTCCTGAGAGGTTGGGCAGTGTAAATAACACGTCGTTGTCCCTTGGCATGGAATACAGCATGCTCTCTTTCAAAGGGACAGTGTAGTTGGAATGTCTAAGTACTCTCAGGTCCTTTACTAAAATATCTATTTCTGTTACTTCTTCCTGCTGAACCTGCAAGAGATGCAAACATGGTATTACTGAGTTTAAAGTAAGACTGAAGCAGGCTGGCAGAGGACACCAGTACATCTCAGAAAACTCCAAGCCACTAAGATGTAGACATAGGGCTGTTATAACATGAATTAGTACTCTTTGTTTTTACATACCACATTTCTGTAGACCATACCACATCAGAAAACGTGCTGAACAGACTGGGTCTCTCTCCCTGGAAAAGCATGTGGTAGTCAAGCCATGGACTTTTAACCAAGTTTTACACAGTACATCACTATCCTCTTGCAGGGAGGCATTTTAGGGCATGGAAAACTCAAGTATGTAATGAAAGCATTTGCAAACTTGAAAGTGTTGCTGAGGCAAGACTGACACTTCTGCTTTTGCAGGAACATTGCTTTTTTTCAACAACTGAAAGCCAAGTGTCACAGCATTTGACAGTGTCCTGCTTGACATCCCTGTCTCCAAACAAGAGGCATGCACTGCACAGACGGACCAGGCGGTGGATAAGGCATTGGCTGGATGGTTGCGCTCTAGAGAGTTGCAGTCAACGGCTCAATATCCAAATGGAGATCAGTGACAAGTGGTGTCCCCAGGGATGGGTATTTGCACTGGTGCTATTTAACAACTTTGCTGGCACCATGGACAGTGGGATTGAGTGCACCTTTAGCAAGTTTGTTGATGACACATTGTGGTCAACCTGCTGCAGGGAAGAGATGCCATCCGGAAGCAGCTAAACAGGCTTGAGAGGTAGACCCCTCATGAAGTTCAACAAGGCCAAGAGCAAAGTGCTGTACTTGGGTTGGGGTAATTCCAAGCACAAGTACAGGCTGGGCAGAGAATGGATAAAGAGCAGCCTTAGCGAGAAGGACCTGGGAGTGCTGGTGGATGAAAAGCTCAACATGACCTGGCAATGTGCACTCATATTCCAAAAAGCAAACTGTGTCCTGGGGCTGCATCAAAAGCAGTGTGGCCAGCAGGGTGAGGGAGGTGATTCTGCTCCTCTATTGTGCTTATGTGAGACTGCTTTTGACTTAAAAGAACAATCAAGGAAACAGCATTAGCTTTCTGGTTGTTTTTTCTAGGTCCCTATGAAAATCTGAAATGCACTGTGATGTCTAGTTTGATGCCTGAAATACAATGCCACTGTTCTGTAACAACTGAATCAAACCACAATATTTTAGGCTATTAACAGTGGGATAAAGACCTCATTGGAAAAGCTACAGACCTCTCAGCAGGGCTTTTCATGAACAGATTAAGATTCTGACATGATACAGATCCCTGTAAAAAATACTACATGCTGACCATGCAATTAATCAAGGATCAATGGTATTATCATCATTATCCTTTAAAAAAAGAAAAAGGCAGCAGAACATAAGCCAGCTTCAAAAAACCCTGGGCACGTGTAAGACGCAGACATGTGCAGAAACAGAAATATGACACTGTTGCTGGCTTCAGGAGCTGGGTCTTCTCTACAGAGCTTCTTTGGTTAGTAAATTAACTACACCATACAAGTGATTTTGAGAACTCAGTTCTGCACATTTCAATCTCAGCTAGAATTGCAACCCCTCACATTCACTGCTATTTGTACAAATACAGTTAGAATTGAGGGGGTGGAGATGTTTGTTCCTCTCAAAATCCATGTTCATTATCAACATTCAAATTATCTTATATGCAAAATCTTCTATTTCACAATAAGCCCACCTGCCATAAGAGTTTCCTGCTGCAAGCTGTTCCCCATGCTACATGCCTGAAACCTTTTGTTAGCTTGGAATAAAGAATGGGGAAAACCTCAGGACTCAGAATGAGCCCATGCCCCTTTTGTTTTGTACATTATTTTATAAATCATCTCTCACTTTTGAGTCTGGCTTTGCTTGCACAATTCCAGGAGCATGTAACACAGTTAATGGTAATTATTAAAATTATGAATACAAACATTAAAATCTGAAGTTTCCTCATGAAACACCACCACTATTATATTGCAAACTTTGCTGTTATCTCCCCCAGTACTGTGTTAGTTAACATTAATTATATACTTTGTGCTCTAATCACCAGCTAGATACATGTAAACCTTTTAATTCTTGGGAACTGCTTGCCTCTCCTAAATTAAAAACAAACAGAATGCTGCAGCAGGGCTTTTTTTTACCTGTTTTCCATCAATTTCTGTCACTTCTTCCTGAATGACAATCAGCTGCAAATCAGAAGTGGATGCCAAAGGCCACTCGTGAACCATGATGCGAACACTGACGGTTCCCAGGCGCTGCTGATCCGGTAAGTTATCCAAGCTTCTGTTCTCCACTGTTAATACAAAATGTCACAATTTTCAAAGAGAAACCACCTCAACCAGAAAGCAGGGTCCAGCCATAGAGAAAACAGGTGCAACTCTGACATAGATGCCACTGCACACGTAGCACCTGAATGGAGAAGTCAGAGGACCACTAGCATCAAACCAGAGATGCCAGAACAGCAGTAGACAAGTTTGTACTGTGCTGATGTCCTTAACACTTCCAGTAACTGCTTTTACAACCAGTAGTAACCTGGGCAACAGCTAAAACAGATGCCAGGATGTTTTCACCAAATCAAACTCAGAGCAGGTCTCATAGCACAGCAGAGCTGTACAATCCCCTGACTCAGGCAGCCTGCAAACAGTGTCGCATCTCTGCCTTTGAGGTTTGCATTTAAGCACTCTAAGCAGAGCTCTTTGGCTTGGTTATTGCTGCATTCATATTTTAGTCGTCCAAAGGAGTTTGTAAGAGTAATGCCACAGCCTAGCCAGCCACCTGTGTAAACATCTTAGTTTGCACAACATTCCCCTTCCTCTGAACATAGAAACAAATATGCTCCTTTCCAGGCACACTGCATCTACTACTCAAGATGACTGCCAGTTCCCTCCTACATATTTTTCTGTCCCCCTCTCTGTTTCTATATGTGACTGGTGACACCTCAACCTCTCTTCCTACCCAAAAGCTTTCAGCTATTTCAACAACTTAATATTCTGCAAGTACACACAGAACTGCCTTTCTACCCTGGCTGTTTCTGCATAGTCTTAGTACCCTCCCAGTAACCACACCTCTGCTTCAGGTGAGAGCATGCTAGAACTGAAGTCCTGGAGACGCACAAGAGTGGAGGTGAGGGATCTCTCCAGCAGGCAGGCAGCAAGGGACATGAACTGAGACCAAACCATCCCTGCTGCTAAGCCACTGGTGCAGTGTGTGTGTCACTTGCAGTGCTGAGTCTGTCAGGTAACGTGGGTTAAGGCTCAACTTGGGTCTCTCAGTCACACAGTAGCTACTCAGTGTGTCCATTACTTTTATGCTGTGATCCCTGTCCTCATCAAGCTATTTTGCTTATTTTAAATATAGAAAAATACTTTCTGGCATAATTTAGTAATGTCTTCCATTGCAAAAATAAGTGGCAGAAGGAGAGAAAGTTCCCTACAGGTGTGAGCCAGGGCACTAACCTGGTTGCTGAATGTTTTCTGATTTAGAGCAGCAAGCATGCATTAAAGGCCCAAAGCCTCTAAGATGCCAAGCAGCGGAAGCTCCCTGTGCTCCCAGCTTTTACCATGTGTCAGGCTGCTTAACCACCACTACATGCACAGGAGTGACAGATACACCCAAAACTGACGTTTGGGGGAACTTCAGGTGGGGATGTAGGTGCCAAGAATGATCTGACAACACTCTTAGTGTATGTGGTCTCTAATATTCAAAAGCATGATTATTAAGGTCAAGTTTTGTTTTTATATACATTCAGGAGTATTTCCCCTCTCTATTAGCAAGTATCTTGATATTTCTTTAGCATTTTACAAACACTACCTGAATCTGTTGTGAATAGTTTAGTAAGTAAACAGTATGAACATTACATTACAGGTAGCAGACAGAGGTGCTCTGCTGGGGACTCAGACCCAAACAAGATAGAGAGTTCCAGGTTTCTAGCTCCCAGGTCAAACCAGTATTTTCCTCACTGTTTCAGATTCAAAACTAGTCACTGAAAGGTATAAAACTGTGATTTGGGTAATTAATATGAACGACAGAAGAGTGCTCAGGAGCTCTGAGAATTAGTCAATAAAATCGTATCTATTTTTCTGGACTGAGTTATTTGGCAAGTAAATGACATTTTGCCATGTTTTTTTACCAGAAAAAGAGAAACTGATTACTCTCTCCCTCTTCAGAAAAGAAGTACTGTCAAATTAATAATTGATCATGCTTGGGAAAGAAGGGTTCAAGCAAGAAGGTCATGGCTCAAGAAGCAATTTGAGAAAGTGTTAGTATTCTATAAGTGCCTGATGAGGATGACCTCAGAAATCAACCTAGAGATTGACTGAACCTGATGCAGAAGAATATTGTTCTCAACACAACAGAAACTTAAATCAAACAAGCATAATGGTCCTTGTTTAATTAATTATATGGTATGCTCTGTGGATCTCCAAAAAGTCACAGTACTTTCTGATTTTTCACAAAAAATGTAGCATTGAATCAGCAGAAAAATAGCAGTTTCAAGACAATTTGAAGTCATTAACCACTGCAGGACCCTAGCAAAAGTGCAGTATTTGTGCTATAATATCCTATCCAGCAGAAACTTGCTTGTCTAATAGACACAGAAGTGAGATCATTAAAAGATCTTGCTAACAACAATTCATACTTTTGTTATTGAATCTCCTTCTGGATATATGCCAGCCAAGCTAGGGACACAGCCATTAGCAGGGTGGAGTTGCATCCTTCTGTTTACATTGCCTAGCTTGTAGTGCGAAACATTCTTTTGAAAAGATGGGCAGAGTCTGGATTTCAGATTAGACCACTTACACGCAAGCTTGTTAATGTGACTTGAGATGAAGGCTGTAAGATTGTTTTGATCCATTTTAATACAAAAATTGTCCTACCTTGGGAAATGTTTTGCTTCTGCAATGCTCAGGTTTGCAAAATACAGAACACATAACCATTGAAAGCTTTGGTTAACAGACAACAGGGAAGCCAAATACCCCGGGGAAAGGAGAAAATAAAAAAAAAAGGAAAAGAGAATACTCACATATTATTGTTTGACATGTTATGTGGGCAACCCCGCTTTTCATAGGGAAGTCATTTAGATATACCTGTCCATTAACATAAGTGATATTAAACAGAACCTGAAAGAAAGACAGCCAGAATGAGTGTATGTTTCCTGCCCCTGTGCTGCAATTCTGCTCTCAGAGGAACACACTCCATACTGACTGATGTCAGAATTAAGGATATATTTGCAGCTGCTGCAGACTTTGTTTCGCTGCACATTAATTCACTGAATAAACAGAAAACCGGACAAACCTGTCCTTTGTGAAATTCTCCACTGGTGCTCAGCATCATAACACCAACTCTGATTGCTTCCTGCAAAAAAACAGTGAGAAGAGATGTAAGTTTGAGAAAACACATAAGCCACTGTAGGCAACTTTCATGTACTGTCCTAGCAGAATGACTACGTACTAACCCCAGAGCGCAATACCAGGCTTTTTATCCAGCAGACAGAAGAAAAAGGAATATGCTTCCTTGTTTCATGTAAGGATTAGTCTGGTTTTTTCAGCCCTCTTTTTAATAAAGAGGATTGATGAGAAAGAACGACATCTGCATCCCCCTATGGTTTGTGGTTTTTTGTAATAAAGATAAAATAATATCAATAATCATCACTTGTTTCACAAGGATATAATGGAAGTCTCTCAGCTGAAAAATAATAGATCGCAAAAGGTAAAAATCAGATTCTCTGTAAATGTTTTTGTAAGCACCCCAGTTAGTCTTCAAAGTGAAGTTTAATACGTGTTAGTCTATAGTAAAGAACATTCAGTTTTGTCAGCAGTAATCCTGTTTCTTTGGTTGTGATTCCCAAATTATGCCCCATGGGACACCTCAAACTTGCAGTTAATGGGGATTTGCTTCTTTCTTTCAAACCCTAATTGCTGTAATTTTTTGAATCACTCATTCTGTCCTCTCATTTCTCCCTTGTAATTTCAGGGGCTGCTTTGCAAATGGGACCTTAAATCTCCCAGGTCTGCCCTTGAAAAAAACTACATTAAAAACCAAATCTCACTTGCACATAGCCAAAAGTAATGATTGCCACACTGCTTTCCTCAGACACCTCTTCAAAAATAATGTTAAGCTCCATATTTGCCTTGTGGGGAGCCTTAAATCATTATAACTTCATTTCATTAACACCTGGACATGGCACTTCATGTATGGTCTAGTTGGCTGGGTGGTGGTCAGTCAAAGGCTGGACTTGATCTTAGAGGTCTTTTCCAACCTAAATTATTTGGTGATTCTATGATCCATTTTCCTCTGGAAAATGTTTCCATACCTTCAGCATCTTCTTTAACTCTGTAGTTGAGTCATGGTTTCACAACCAACAGTTAAAAAGTGAGTCATGTCTCAATAAAAACCTGAACATGCTCAGAATTTAAAATAAATAAAAAATGTAAATACACAAAAAGACTTTTCATTTAGCATTTTTACACAACACTAAGTTCTCAGCCAGAAAATATGTTAAATTTACAGTACCTAGCATAATACAGCCTCAGTTCATGAACAGAAAGCTTCCGAAGCGTGACTATAATGTCAAAAAATCATTGAAACAATGGGTGTTAATGAGCATACTCAAGTAGCCAGAACTGTCAAAAACTGAAAAACAACATCCAAGTCTAATTCAGCTGCAATCTGGCATCATGAGAAGAATGGTTTAAAACCTAGCACAGATAACCTTTGGGTTGGAAGTGACTTGGAAATACTTTTTGTATTTCCCATTTGCCCAAACTCATTTGCCATATCAGTAGGAAAACACTCTGACCACCGAGACCAAAGAGAAATCTCTTCCTCAATGCCCCTTTTATGAAATAGGTTTTTATATTGACTTTTCTTCAAAACTTAAATTCTAGCTATTCAAAGTAAATTTAAATTACCAAGTTAGTCAGACAACTGAAGTCTGTAACTGAAAATACAAACCGGATTAACAGTGTAAACATAGAATGTATTCTATCCTGTCTTCCTGGAATTTCCTCAAACCACTTATTTTCTTCTCATATTTTAAGAATTGTGTATATTAATAATAAAATAAAAATCCACCAAACTTTTAGATCTTTTAGCTCTTAACATTCAGAACTCTAAGTCTTTTATGCTCTTGGAACTGTTTACCAGATTACCAAAACTTTGTATCACTTCCTACGTTTTTCTGTTTTCTGGGAATTCAAAGGGCACAAAAGATGGATTTTCCAGGCAGTCTTAACAGTCCTTCATTTTTTAAGCCACAAATTGCATTTCAGGGTTTTTTTTACACAGAAAGTATTTTGCAATCTTTTTTCAACATCTACAAAGGGACTCACTGAGGTCACAAGAAAAAGGAAATGACTGATGAAAAATAGGAAAATCCCCTCCTACTTTAAAAAAAAAACCCAAATGCTTTATATGAAAGTGAAGGGCATGAAGGAAGCTAGATATGCTCAATTTACTGTTAAATGTACAGAGTGAGCTATACATACAATGATTAATTTCCTTCAAAACAGCTGTCAGTTCTGTTGACACGGTATCCACAAGCACTGTCATGAATTCCAGAACATAATTAAAACTTGCACTTGAAGAGCACATTAAATGTTTAAGAAATGAAATATTTCAGTGGATCACTTCTGTGCCGTCAAAGGTTCAAAAATCAGATGGTAAGGTGCAGACAAATAAGCCAGTTTAACCACTTGCTGCCTCTGCCACTAAGAGTGCAGATCTCTCCTGAACATCATCCTTCCCTCTCATCCATGCCAAGTCAGCGGGGTAATTTAGCTCATTAACAGCACAAAAACTTTTCCTTTTTTTGCCAGACTATTTTTCTGTCAGTTGAACAAGTGAGGAAGAGCTGGACAAAGACAAGAGGTCGAAGAACACAGCTGGGAGGAATGAGCCGGGCTCCATCTGTTCTGATGGACACAGACTGTTCGATTGCCGCTGCTGCATGATATCTCTGTCCTTGCAGCATCTCCTTGGGAGATGTCTGTCCTCACCATCATCTCAGGTGATGGTGATGCATCTCCTTAATGGTACAGGTTCATAAAGCTCCTCAATAACTCAGAGCAATGATTAATATTCCCCTACAGCCGCTGTATCATGACCCTTGCAATTTTTTGTTCACACACAACAGAGAACTCATGCTGTTGCCATTCCTGTGACTTGTCTGTTCACATCCAGATCCAGCAAGTTCTACTGACATCTTCCCATATTCTGTACATCCATTCTACTCAGCTGTCGTATGTTCTTGTCTTGCAATTTATGAACAGGTTGTTCATTAGTCTTCATATCTCCCCACAGAAAATAACAGTGTTCCAAGCTCAGTCTTAACCCTTCCTTGAAGGCTGTCTTCCCATGGCTTCCCACTGGTCTCTCCTGCAGTGTCACACTCAAAACTCAATGGATCTTGCTGTGGCCAATCTTCCTGACCCTACATACCCCATACCAAAATCTATAGGAGGGCAAAACCCACAAGATGCATGCCAAATGCAATGAAAAACTGGGCAGGAGTGCTAGGGGAAAGGAAGCAGCTCACAGGAGAGCAGAACACCATCCCAGCTGATCCACTTTCACTCCCAGCAGGAAACAGGTGATGCATGCCACTGCCCCTGTTATCACAAGCCTGACTGGCACCCCTTCAGTATCTGCATGTTGATAAGTGCTTGAGAGCCATATGTTATTCATGCCTCCTAACAGGGAGGGAAACAGATATGGCATGCCAAGAGCTCTTGTACCAGGCTTTCAGGATGAAATGCCTGGTCTGACAAGCCACACTTGCTAGAAAGTGCTCTGGTGATAACTCAAATCTCCATCTTTCCAATCCTAGGGCTGAGGACTCACAGAATTACAGAACATCCTTTAATTTCAACAGGGGAATTTTTTTTTTTATGTTACCATAATAAAATTCCCAACCTAAAGGTGGAGGGAAAGAAGGTGTTTTATAGTGCTTTGTAGATTTGTCTTGTGGTTATGTACTTCCGTACCAAGAAAGTAACATCCCTTATTTTGTAAAAGCATAGTAAGACAGTCCTACAGTAACAAAAACACTGAAAGCAGAACGTGGGAACTCTGCAGTAATCCATACTATTGCACCATCAGTTCCTGGAGAAGCCTCAACTCTGAGTGTAAAACTTGGTTGTATAATTTACACTTTTCAGTATTAACAATATCATGGAAGTTTGCACAAATTTCAGACAGTTCTGTAATTTAAAAGGTTCTGAATTCATTGGAACATTTGAAAAGGCAGCACTTTGACAGAGCCAGAATGAAAGGACAGCCCCAAGAAGCAATTCAGGTCCCTAAGAATCAGGGTGTGCTTTCAGCTTATTGAAGGATTGACCCCCGTTCCATACTTCACAGCCCCTTATCTCCTCCTGTGCTGGTAGGTGCCTTCACACAAAACTCCAATCTGCACTAAAAATGGCCCTATCATTCTTAATGCTCTTATAGGATGTAAATGTCTCTCCTGAGTTTTCCTATGATTTCTCACCCCTGTTTTAGTGCTCCAGCAGTGATATTTACAGTGGTAATGGCCACAGAACCTGCAAAGAGGCCAGCACCCCTACCACAAATATAAGTCATTCTGTTCTAGGACAGCTAGGCAGCAGTACTAACAGTGTGATGACATATATTGCAGTGAACTAGTGTATTTTTGTGAGCTTGGATCAGCAGAGGTAAGCATGTAGTGATCATTTTCTAACCCTTTTCTCTTTCACTGTGTGCTGCAAAAGAACCCAGGACTGTTAACTGGGGCAGTATAACTGCAGCAGGAGCAGAAGAACCAGAAGGGGAAAAGATATCAGCAAAGAATATAAAGCACCTGGCATATGTTAAAAGGGAATATTCATTAATTCTCAAAGACTAACCACACCACACAAATCCACAGAGAACGTTTTACCTAATACTGCTTTTTAATGAAAAATGCCACACAAGACAAAGCTGATGGGTCTAATCACGCAGGAACTTCAAACAGATCTGATTATCTGATTAAAGAATCATGGAAAAACTCCTTCCACAGGCAGTGAGTACCTAATGGGGTGCACTTTACAGTCTCTCCCAGTACAGGGTAACTGTTCAGTCCTACACAGCAGCATCAGTCACACAAAGCCCATCCAGATTCAGCCACTAGCTGCCAGCCCACTTGAAGCACAGCTGCTCTCTATTGAGGCTCTCCAAACAAGGCTCTTTCTGCACCACAAGGCCTGTGGGAAGCCAAGTGGGCAGCCCTAGGAACAGATGGCACAATGCCTTGCAAGATGGCCAGCTGTACAGAGACTTGAAAGGCAGACAATCCCCTCACAGCCATTACACAGGCACTGCTGATATCCTGTTTGTGACTGAAAAATGTAAAGGCTGATGCAGGTTGCCAAAGAGGTAAAAAATAGACAAAACTAATAACTTGTTTCTAAATTTGAGAAGAGATTATGGGAAAAGAAGTGTCTGAACAGACAAACAAAGCCACCACACAAACTCATACCACTTGAGTCCTGGCACTCACATGGACAACTGGCTCCAAATAGTAACTATATATTGCAATCCAGGGCTCCGTGATCCATGCTTCACATAATTCTTTCATAAGAATCAAAACAGTGCTATGTTGTAGGGTGAGTCTTAACTGCAATCAAGCATAATTGAATTGAGAAGTAATCATGGTACAAGTTTCACGTGACAAGTTAGACTTCACAAGTTTGCAGGACAATAATTAGTCCCTCACATTTCACAAAATTTTTGTACAAAATTTTCTCCGTTAAGGTTTGGCATTATTAAACTGCATGACAGTATCTAGGGTCATATAACTACATCCAGTTATTTGCTTAACTAGCTAAAGCTGAACTCTTTGTTAATAATAATAATCTAACATGATGCTTTTGCATTACTTTGCTTTTCTGAACAAGCACACTTACTTTCATTTCTTCCTTGTTTTACAATGACTCTTATTATAACATGGCTTATCCTTCCCTTTGCCCTATATGTGTTACTAGAATGAACTGCCTTTGTATCCTCCCTATTAAACCAACTCATACGACAGTATTTTATCATGAGTTTTAAAGGTGAATACTCAGTCTCAAGTCACGGAGACATGGTTGCATCATACTGCTTTAACTTAATCAAATATACATAGGAAGATGATGTCAGCTGTTTTAGGCCTAAAATTCACTTGTGCTGGGCTGTTAATGGAGAAACTGGCATAAAGCAGTGGAAGAAACATTTCATCATGTTGCTATTAACAAGTTTCTTCTTTGATTAAAATACATTGTACTCACTGCATCAAATGGTTGATGTAGTGAAGATTATTTCCTGCTGTTGTAAAACGACCCATCCACAGAGAGGTTTCTTGCAGGCAACAAATAACATGAAAACATGTTTTTTTTCAGGCAACTGAACTGAACTAAAAAGAAAAAAAAAGTCTGGTAGGCAAGTATGTTATTTATAAAGAACTCTGCTAGCCTAAATTATCGAGAGGTAAACAGAGTAAGCAAATAACAGTGTTAGCATTGCTTTTAGTCAGTTCCTATCAGCACATTAAAAAAATACTCTAAAGCACAAAACCTTATTCCTGACCTTGCACCAGAAACATTACTTTAACGTGAAGGTCAGTCGTCCTATTGCATCATTCCCTGTATTTTTTTTTAAAGAAAAAAATAGCCCAAAACAACAACAACAACCCCCCAATTTTGTCTAAAATCAATCAATTTTTAGTCCAGTTTTGCATAGCCAAATTTTATGAGGAGAAATAAAAATCAAAACAGACATGCTAACGTTTAAAAAAAAGGTCCAGATTTCAAAACAGCTTTTTTAAGAAATGACAAGTATTGCACAACAATTGAGGCGTTCACATTCCAGAGCTGAACAATGCATTTCAGCCTTACAAAATGCTACTCCAATGTTTCAAGTTTTTTCCTCAGTCCTTACACTGTGGTTTCTGTAACACCATTGCCATCAGCAGGGTGGTAAACTTTAACGCCAGCTTTAATTCCCACATGGAAGAGTTAACAAAACGCGAGGCTGTCAGTAGAGTGCAGCCAGTGGGCTCACAGTTATTATAGAGCACAGTTGTGGTGTCCAGCCAAAACAAAGCTGAACATGTTGATGCTGCCTGCTCCCAACCAGTCTGCAGCCCCAAGCCATCCTGAGGAAACTACACAAGTTATTCTGATCCCATCATCCACTGTCACTGAGCTCATGGCTTCTGAAGGCAACTTGATAGCATGGCATTCTCACTCTGCCTATTCCCGCTGCCTAGGCACTTCTGTTCCTAAGAGGCCACGAAAAAACAGCTCAGTGTCAAAAAGCATTGATTCTTCTACTCAAAACTTTCTCAAGACACATTGCTCCTTTTGCATCAAAACCGGTCCTGTATGTACAAAACTAAATAGTGCAGGAGAAAACACAAGTTTTTATTTTGCTAAGTTTGAGATTCAAAAAGAAAAACCCACTAAAGTAAAATTTTGTATGTCTCCTTTTTGACTCTTAAAAAGAAATTTTCTGCATATACTTAGTCCACCAGACCTGCATAAAGCTAAAAGAGTACAGACACTTCCAA
This sequence comes from Aleadryas rufinucha, assembly GCA_013397815.1. Taxonomy (NCBI): domain Eukaryota; kingdom Metazoa; phylum Chordata; class Aves; order Passeriformes; genus Aleadryas; species Aleadryas rufinucha. Next base: position 86,941 of record VZTH01001980.1, read on the forward strand.
ACTAACACAACATGAACTGACAAGACCACCTGAGCAGTATGGCACAAATGGACAAAGTCAACCCCACAAACAGCCCAGCTGTGCCCCTAAGACATTACAGCCCAGTTCCTAAGTCAAGGAATTGACTTCATAATGTTACCACTCTGAAACATACCTGTTCTATCTCTGACCCCAAGATGCCTTACATGGGACTGCCCCAGCACCCCTGTGCCCTACTCACGCTTTCACATCCAAAGACAGCAGACAGAAATGTGCCTCCATGTCCTATAAAGTGACAAATAACTTTAATGCTACCAAGTTGAAGTTTCAGTGTGGAAGTGTGACAGTTTCTGGGAAGACGGTGAGCAAGAGCGTAAGTCTATATTACATTGTCAGTCCATGTACCTTTCAGCAAATTCAAGCCAGCAGTCCCTTTCTCAGAGGGATAAGAAAAGTAGCCAAGGATTGAACTCCCTCTGCTCTCTTCAGCGCACGTGACTGCAAGCATTCAGGCACTTTTTAGGCATCTGAAGATCTAGATCCCTGTTCTGAAATCAGAGCAAAGGAGGTCTCTCTTCAAAAGCTCAAAAAGAGAAGTAGAAACCAGGAAGTAAGGCCAGGAACAAATCCTGCTTCGAAACAGGATGTGCCAGTGCAAGGCCTCCATCAGGCTTTCTTGGAAATGTTTTACTTAAATTACATTAATAGGTAACTCTGGAGGGAAAAAAGACATAATAAATTTGCTCAGGTAACAGTAACTTCACATTGGCTACACAAGTTGACTACAAACCCCTCACAATTCTTCCCTCTGTGATCTTACACTTTGGGTTCAAATTATAACGATTTTAGAGGATGTATCTGGTCATTATTCAAGTGCAGCCAGAAGTAGCCAGCTCTTCTGTAATTCTACAGGTCAGAGCTCAGCTACTTCTGTGGCACATCTTTTTATTCCCACTGGAAACATCTCCTAAGCAGTACCCAAAAAATTCCTTCCACTCTTTTAAAAAGCCACCAGATTTAAAACTGATGTCACCAAGATACAGCATAGATATTGGAATGGGAAAACAGACAACACAATGCCCTGTGTATTTATAGATATACACCAGTACATCAAACCCCTCTTCTTGGTTCGATTCAAGAGTAGGCTAGGTGCAAATGCGGACCAATGCAGTGCGTACTCCTATGGCACTGAACCATCGAGATGTAGGCGGACAAGCCTGAAAATACAATATAAACACATCGACACTGCACAGAAGTAACCATCTTCCCCCTCAGACCTGTCAGATACGGCACATCGAATCCTATACAGACGAACCAGCAAAGGGAGAGGGGAAACCGTGTCGTCCCGCGGCAGGGTCCGGCTCACCCCTGTGAGGGAGCGGGGCAGGGGCAGGAACAGGGAGAGGGGCAGGGACAGGGACAGTGGCGGGGCAGGGACAGGGACAGTGGCAGGGCAGGGAGTGGGCTGGCCCCGGCGATACCTGTCCCAGCGGAGCGGCCGGGCCCAACAGCGCGGCGGCCAGAGGCGGCAGCAGAAGCGATAGCGGTAGCAGCAGCAGCTCCCGACGTCCCAGCGCCGCCTCCATCTTGCGACCCGGGAATTAAAACCGAGTGAAACATCAACAGGCGGGGCCGGGAGGAAGCGGGGGAGGCGGCGGGAGGGGGCCGGCCCTGCCCCGGCCCTGCCCCTGTCCCTGTCACTGTCCCTGCCCCTGCCCCTGACCGGGCACCGCCGCCGCCGGCAGTTCCCGAGTTCGGCGTCGGGGAATAAGGCGGGGGCACGGAGCTGCGCCTACAGGAGCTCGTCACGCTTAATAGGCGATTGCAACCTTTGAAAGCACTAAGAGAAGTACTCATATAGATAGTGTTAATAACTGCAGCTATCTGTGAAATGGCCAGCGTGTGTCGTGAGGTGTCGTGAGGCTCCCGTGAGGCGCCTAGTGTTGTCACCTGCTCTGCGTGGAGAGGGTCGTAGGGCCCGAGTAATACCGGGCTGAGCCCTCAGCACCACACTGCAAGAAGGGAAAAGCAAAAGCAGAGAGAGTACTCCAGGAGGGAGCAGAAAGAGTCATCGGAAAGGAAGAAAGCACAAGGTGAAGCTTTCAAGAGCTAGAAGTCATCATCCTAAAGAAGAGAAAGCACAGGGAAACTTAGTAGTCGCAGTCAAAACCGTGGAAGTCTCAGGCAAAGATGAAGAAAACAAGCTGGACCGCCAAGTCCTCAGTGGATTTGAAGATAGCAAGTGTTTTATTTACAACAAGAAAGATTGCCCATTACCTATTAGCAAAAAACCTCCCCATGGTAAGCGTGGCAAATATATTAACACCTTGTCTAGGGAGGTTTTAATACTGCCATAAATTAGCTGTCCTGTTGAAGCAATCTTTAGCCTGATTTTATATTGCTCTGTAACTCCCGATTGGTTGATAATGGACATAAATCATAAACCCACAGAAAACTGCATATTTTATATGCAGTTTGCATGCATGAGACACTGATACAAACATCTGGCACAAGGTACAAGGCATTGGAAAATGAGGCCGGAGAGAGTAGTATATTATGAAGTATGTTTCACACACTTCCATGAAACCCTCAGATATTTAATCCCTAAATGCATTTACCATAAGTTCCTACTGTTTTAGAGATCAGAAAAAACAAAGCTGACTAATTACCTTTGTAATATCCACAAAAGTCGGTAACAGAAGGGATAAAAAGTGACATCTTAATTTCCGCCACATCTCTTCACCATCACCTAGTTTACCTCATTTCTCTCATGCCCATCCTTAAAATTTTTTATTTTTTTTATTTTTTTAATCTGTTGTGTTTGGTAAACTGACAGCAATAGGTAAAGGATCTGCTGACTGTGCAGTCTTATGAGGCAGAGAACTACGAGGTGAGTGAGTTCCCCAGCACGGTGTTGTGCTGCCTCCCATGACGGCTGCAGAAGCATGTCCGGGGATATGAGGGCTGTCAGAAGGCAGCTCTTGTCAGTACTTGCAGTCATTTGCGTGTGCTGGTGGGAGGAAGTTTAAATTACCGAAATTCCTAACTATGAGTTGCATTCTCTAGAATTCAGAGTGGGGGTTGCCTCCCAGCAGGAGAATAGTACAGTGTTTTGTGTAATAGATCGATTACCTCAAATGTTTACAAAATGTACCAGAGGCATAACAATTAATGTTATCAGTGTACATAAAAATGTAGGGAAGCAAAGATCCCTGATCTGCAGAATTTATAGATTCAGCAAAATTCAGGCTGGGTTCTGAGCTGACCTTGAGGAATTTAGCATCTCACTGAAATGGAACAGTAGATGAATGCCTATTCATTTTTGACTATCTCCGTTTGCAAGTTGCCTGATAAACTACCTATCAAGTAATGCTTTCCTTCTGTTTCTGTTTCCATTGTTTCCTTTTTCTTCAGTCCTTTGCACCCCCTTTTCTTCAATCCTCTTTCTTACTTTCTTTTTATTTTCCTGGAACTTAATTAAAACTTAAAAAATTATGGACTAAAAGTGCTTTCAAGTACTTCTGTTTTCTTCAATTTCAAAGCTTTCATTAGTCTCACAGCATAACTGATGTCATAACAGTTTTATTTAATGTAAATGGTAAAATTCCTTCACAGGTGTCCTTGGGTGAAAGAGGAGCTACTCAGTGCTAGGAAAAACTGGGAGCGTAACAGGGCTTTCCCTTTGGGCTCAGCTGCAAGGCTCTTAGGCTCCTCCAGTCTGCCAGTGAACATGTCCTGACATTTTTAACTATTATTAGAATATGTAACATTTTTAAGTATATGGTATTGAGACTAACTACTGCTTGAGCTGCTGTGTGCCAGAAGTGCTGTATTTCATTGGGTTTTTATATAAGCTGGAAGTGATGGGTTTTGACTTTTTAAATAAATTGTGAAAAGCCATTTTTTCTTTCAACCTTCATTACAGGCACAGCTTATTAGGAGGCAGAAGCCAGTGTAAAGAAGAAGGAAATTAGGATTTAGTTTCTTTTATGACTAAAAAGAGTGATAAAAGCCCGCCCTTAGTTAGTAGTATGCTTTCTTACTGAAGGGCGAAGTAAGAGTACTTAAAGTAGCAAGTAAATACTTAAATTTCAGGCAGCACAGGATTGCATGAGACTGATGTACCAATTACATCCCTCTTAAAGTTCAGAATAATAAATGTAATGTGTGCTATAGTGCTTTCTTCTGTTGATAACTGCCATATGGAGGGCTTAAAACCAGCCTTGAATCAATTGTGCATTGACATACAGGCTGGGAATAAGCTCACAAAAACAATACAACACTGCCAACCACTCGACAGCACAAACAGCTTTGAGAACTAGCACGATATGGAGGCAGAGTACAGTGCCCTGCAGTGCAGACCTTGGCCCCAGGACCAGCCCACTATGTCTCCAGGACCATCATGCAGCAGTATAGCATTGAAAAGTAAATTCCCTACTTGGCTGTTTGTAAAGGTGCTGTTAGACCTGCTATTACTTTTACTACTACTTAAAGAGGAGATCCTGCTCTTACCAACCTACACACACCTCTGCACTTCCAGCTCCTGCTCCCCCCTTTCCCGTTCGTTGCTTCCTTTTTACTGTACAGTGAGTCAATTCAGGTCACTAATCTGGCAGAAAACAAATTCAGCAACAAAAAAAGAAAAAAAGAAATAGTTTTACAGCAGATTAGTGACTTGGACCAACTCATTATGTGATGAGTACCAGAGCATGATCTGGAAAGAGATGAAGACAGTGGCCTGAAGCAGAAATTCTCTATGCTGGGGAGCAGGATCCCTTGTTTTGAAGGCAGCAAGCCTATTTAGATGAGTTCAACTGCAACACATAAGCCCAAGAACACACTACAGCATCTGCACTACAGGAAGGGAATAAATTCTGTTTGCTTGTCTGTCCTTTCAAAGGCGCTCAGAGTACTGCAGGTCATGTTGTGACCATGTATTCACAGTAAATACTGGGACTGGTAATAATTTTGAAACCCTCTAATTAGTATCTGTGACGTAGACTGGGTAAAATAAGCACACAGCCCCTCAGTGCGCACCACAATCAAAAGCTGAGTGATCCACATCAAAACGAGCACTCTGCCATAGGAGGTTGCTTCTGGGGCAGTGTGGGTGTGTGTTTTCCACATCCCTTCCAGGACAGGCTCCCTGGAAACCTACTCACAGCATTGTCCACAAAATCGGATTCATTACCTGATGTGCAGCAAGTCAATAATTATACACTCAAAAGAGGTGCCCTACTTTAACTGATAAAAGGTATGTCCTGCCTTAGAGGTGGAGATCAACTCCAAAAAGCGTGTATCCTATTAAAAACATTACAGTATTGTAAAGTAAACATTGTCTGTTTTCATTGAAAGGTGGCCAGTTTAGGACTAGGCAGTCTCATAAAAAGCAGTTATTCATTGTATTCTAGTGCATATGATTCTGAATGGAGAGGGGACCCATCCATATCACCACCACCATCATCTCATTCCACAGGAGTGCAAATCCTGTTGGATATAATGAAAGGCAGGGAATAGGATAAAATCCTTTCCTTCTCTGTGAATCAGTCCAGTGGCAGTGGCATGCACTGTAGCTGTGACACTACAGCTGACTTCTTTTCAGCTAGTGGGATTGAAATTTTTTTTTTGTATTCTCATGGAATGCATCAGAACATTTCCATGCATATCTATCTAGAGAATATGCATACTTGGAAAGGAAATTTAACCTGAAAATAGATGTCAGCAGCTAAATTTAAATTTTTTATATTTTGCAAACTAACTGTTGTGATACAGAGCACAGTAAGCAATTAATGCTCATTGTCTGTAAACAGGACTAATATTTTGTTTCCAACTTCATATGAAGGTTGTGAAGCTACATATGTGAATATTGAGTTCCTAAATGCAGATTTTTGTTATGTGTATACTTAATTTTCTGTGAAAATCAGCACTAAATAATAATAATAATAATCAAGTAGAATAATTGTCTTGCAAAAAACATGAAATGTGAAAGTGAAGTGCTCTGATGCTCTTAGAAAAAAATGGGGGACATAAGTAGTTTGGGAATTAAGGTAAACCTTCTCTGCATGGGAATTGATTGTTCCTCCTTGTTCTGACCTCATCACTCCTGCTGCACCTGAGATCTGTTCAGGGTCACAGTGCAGCCAGTTACTGCTCACCTCGCTGTGACCTGAGCAGTCAGAAGCTGCCTGTCTGGTGCAATAGGAAACAGCTCTTAGTGAAGCACACGCTACGGGGGCCAGTGCTTATGTTGGGAAATTCAGCTTTCTCCCACCTCCTGTCAGTCTTTACCTTTTTGTATGAATATTATCTGCTCCTGAGTGTTCTCATTTCCAAACAGCTGGGAACACGAGTCTCCACAGAGCAAAGTACTTAGCATAGACCTGGTTAGAAGCTTTTTAGATGGAAATCAGGGGGGAATTTGTGTTCATTTTTTTAGACTCCTGTAGTCTTAGCAGAATGTGATAGCAGTTCAGCAACAGAAAATCACAATGACTCTGGCAGTCTCCTGAGAAATGGGAAATGCAGGGTAGGGCCTGCTTTCCCAGATTCCATCTAGAATCTTAATGTGAGTCTACTGGAAAAGAGGATCATGTTGCATAAGTCCCAGTGGTCTGGCACCAGTGCCAGTGCTGCTCATGTTCTGCAGAGCCCTGGATGGAGGCACGAGGTGGACTATCACTGTTGCCTGATGTGCCTTTGGGGTGTGTGTGTACGGAGGACTGGGAGCCAGGGCACTGGGAGCTGGACAGTAGGGGCTAGTGTCTGGGATTTGGTGCTCACAGAAACAAACACTGACAGAGACAGACCAGAAAGAATAAGAAAAGCATTATGTGCTGAAACAAGATTCTTTATTTCAGTGCAGTACAAAGAAATGGGAGTTACTTTGCTTTGAATGAAAGTACCAAAACTAAAAAATGAAGCAGATAAAATACATTTGTGTAGTACTAGGAATCCTTGGATATCAAAGCAGTGAAAAATGATAGCGATTATGCTGCAGTATTCAAATAAATATTTACATATCTTTAAACTAATGCACTGCTACCTTGATTTATGTAATTGGTAACTTAGTTTCCAACAGTATAAGATACTACCACTTGGCCATCAGTCTTTTAGCCAGTGATTTCTTTATGTTTAAAATGCATTGGTACAGAAGTAACACTCTGTACCAAGCCAGGTCTCCAAAACCTCAGCAAAATCAGTCAGTCTCTTTTTTTTCTTCCAAAAGAATGAATTTGATATTTTTTTTTAATTACACTGACCTTTGGTTATGTATAGTAATACTGTAGACAGCGGGCCAGTACACAATCAAGTAGCATGAACTCATTGTATTAAGGTCATGAGAAAGTATTGTTTAAAGAAAAAGAAAAAAAGAAGATTGCTTACACTGTCATCCTGCAGCACCAAACACAATGGCTGCTCAGGACTGGGCTTTTTCATTTACAGCTCTGTTTTTCAGCTTGAATCAGGACAGGTCATCTGTTTTCCTAGTAAATGTAGATGATTTACATTTTTCAAAGGTACCTAAGCAGACTGACAGTGGTTTGCAGCAGAGTCAATAGCCCCATTTACTGATTCAGGGATGCTTTTTTAATAAATAAATATCAATTTCACAGGTATTGCTGTGAACCAAGCCCATTGTCCAAAGGAAGCACATTTCTCGTTTAATTAAAAGTCATTGCGTAAGAATATGTTTTTATAATGGATTTGAATANGCGATTATGCTGCAGTATTCAAATAAATATTTACATATCTTTAAACTAATGCACTGCTACCTTGATTTATGTAATTGGTAACTTAGTTTCCAACAGTATAAGATACTACCACTTGGCCATCAGTCTTTTAGCCAGTGATTTCTTTATGTTTAAAATGCATTGGTACAGAAGTAACACTCTGTACCAAGCCAGGTCTCCAAAACCTCAGCAAAATCAGTCAGTCTCTTTTTTTTCTTCCAAAAGAATGAATTTGATATTTTTTTTTAATTACACTGACCTTTGGTTATGTATAGTAATACTGTAGACAGCGGGCCAGTACACAATCAAGTAGCATGAACTCATTGTATTAAGGTCATGAGAAAGTATTGTTTAAAGAAAAAGAAAAAAAGAAGATTGCTTACACTGTCATCCTGCAGCACCAAACACAATGGCTGCTCAGGACTGGGCTTTTTCATTTACAGCTCTGTTTTTCAGCTTGAATCAGGACAGGTCATCTGTTTTCCTAGTAAATGTAGATGATTTACATTTTTCAAAGGTACCTAAGCAGACTGACAGTGGTTTGCAGCAGAGTCAATAGCCCCATTTACTGATTCAGGGATGCTTTTTTAATAAATAAATATCAATTTCACAGGTATTGCTGTGAACCAAGCCCATTGTCCAAAGGAAGCACATTTCTCGTTTAATTAAAAGTCATTGCATAAGAATATGTTTTTATAATGGATTTGAATAGCTGCTGTGCAAGTTACTAAAATCATGTGTCTTCCTGCTCACACTTTGTACCAACACAAAAAATGAATAAACATGCAGTAAAATGTAGCACCATTTATAAAATAATGTGTAAAAAACAAAGGTATGTATTTCCTAGTGCTGCGATGGGACATCTTGCTTCCTTTGGTGGGGAGGAGGATAAAGGTGTTTGTAATGTAATGGCTTCCCTCTCTTGCAGGTGTTCAAAGAAAATCAACAGATACTTTCACAGGTGCATTTGGGGAAAAATGTGGGGTTTTTTGCATTCATAGTCTTCTCCCAAACTGTAGTGAATAACGACTGTATAAGACTTCTGTTCTGCTATAAGTTACGAGGTTGGCTGCTTTTTCGAGGCAAATTCAGTGAGTGTCTCCTAAGATCATGTTGAAAAGGAATATCTTTATTAAAGTGATTGTGCACTATGTATGCGTGTGTCACAATTTTCCACCAGCCTTTCCAGAACAGAGTTTCCAGTGGCTGCAGTCGTTAATGCTGCTGAGCTGTCCTTTTCTCTTGATCTGTAAGTGATGAGCTTTAGCTGCAGCACAAGCTCCCCCCTGTGGCACCACAAATTTTATTGTGCAGAGAACACACTTTGCTTTGAGGGATTCATAAGCAAGAGGTCTGAACTTTGAGAAAGTACTTGAGCCTATGCTGGAATGATTTGGATACAGCTCATCCTCATGAGTAGACCTTTGCATGAGTGCAGGTAAGCCCAGGCATTTGCTTGTGTCACTGGGTCTAGCTTAAGTTCTTTTGAGTAGAGGTGAGGTGACAGACTGGGGAAGCATTAGTGAAGGAGGATGTGTGCCATATCATTATTTAATTACATTTTCTTTTTAAACAACAAAGTCTTATAGACCTGCAATCCTTAATTTGATTTCCTCTGCAGTGATTGTATCCACTGGATGTGTTTAGCTTCCCCACAAAAGTGCAAACAAAACCAGGTCACTCATCTTTCACAGCCCTTGCCCTGTTATAAATATTTTAAATAGTGCACTTTGTGTTCAGCTGTGTCTAAGAGGAAAGTAATTTACTGTCCATACACGGACACTCACCTGATCATCACTACCTGCTGCCTTCTCCCAGTAAAAGGGGAGCAGTTCTTGGGCTGAGACATGGTAGTCAGCCTGTGTGAAGAGAAATGTATTTCATTTGATGTTTTCTTTTGATGTGTGAGGGTAGCACAGGTTGTAAGACATTTTATGTTCTGTTTCACAGCATCCTCTCTTGACAGCAGTGGATGTGGAACTTTGAAAGTCAGATTACAGATAAAAGTAACATGTAATGATCCAAACCATGGTCTTCCTAAGCAAGATATGGTGGCCAGCTATGCCTCATTCCACATGGAAGGTACACTTGACCATTATAGATCATTGGAGCATTTCCCTGAAAGAGAGGAATTTTCAGTTGCTCTCCAATAGGACTAACAGATGAAAGCATTACCATATTCTTATAATCCTTATTCTTGATATTGGTGAGTGACTTTAAAATTTCTGAAACAACACTGTTAGATGACTTTACAATAAGAGGATAGGATCTTGCTGTCTTTCCATCTGGCTCTTCCTGTGCAACCTCTTTCACTGGGGTTATTTGGGAACATGTCTTATCTCTAGTTCTATGAGGACTAGAACAGTGCCTTGTAAAGTTTGAGCTGCTTGGTACTAAAGACTTTGAAAAATTATGCCAAAAGGAGCTGGAACTCTCTTCCATCTTTATTAATGGCCATACATAAATTACAGATTGTGTTTCTGTAGCTTGCCTTGCTTCAGAGACACTTTTCACTGTGGCTAACAGCAGTTGCTGTAGTTTAGATAGGGAAAAAAATATTGATGTGATTTTGGCTTGATGTGGTATCTCTAGATCGGGTTTTAAAATCTGTGCCTGAGGTTCCTCAGTAACTTTAAGAGATTTTGGAAATGGATGCTTTGTCCTCTTGGTTAGCACGAGTTAGTTAGAAGTCTCTTTGCAGAGGGTGCTTTTCAGCTGAAAAGCATCCTCTTGGGCCATCTCCCTGTTTCTTCATGTTCTTTCACAACTTCTTAGAGTCATCCCTGGAGTCATCATTACTCAGCCTCTGGTTACAATGGGACTAGTTTTGATTTGTGTGTGCTCACTGCCAGTACTGAGAAGAGAGAGAAAACTGCTTAAAACATAAATGTTATGTTATAGCATGACAGTAGATATCAAGTGAAGAAAATGGTATCCAGCATGATAAAACTACTTGAGGCCTTTTAAAAAACACTATGATGCCTTTTAAAACTATTTTGTGGACACTTTATTGAAGATCAGTGCATTCTCCTGAAGAATCAGGCATTTTTCTATTTTAATAGTATTGTCTTGAAAACTCTTGTTTTAACTTGACTCGGAGCGTTGTCTCTCCCTGCACTTCAGCCATTCACCAGAAGGTGGGGCTTAAGGCATTGTCAGTGAACTAGAACTGAAGGAATTTCAAAGTCCTTTGGATTGAAATGTGCATTCTCCCCTCCCTGTTTTGCAGAGGAAATCCTGGATCAGCATGACAGCTCCCTAGGCCATAGCACCTCACACTCGAGAATCTTAGTGGTCCCAGATTGTCTGGTATCAGCATAATCCAATTACGCCAAAATATCATCACCTAAGAAACATCAAAGAACAGAATCACTGTACCAAAAGTGAGAATCATTTTGCCCCTGGAGATGCTAGTGATGTTCTTCGGGATTACAGGGAAACTAATGAATGGGAGAGAGAGGAGCGTTTACCTCATGTTTCTGCCCCAGTCCCAGCAGGCACCGCTGTCACAGAATGATAGAACAGTTTGGGTTGGAAGGGTCCTGAAAGATCACCCAGTTCCAGCCCCTGTGCCATAGGCAGGGACACCTTCCACTAGACCAGGTTGCTCAAAGCCCATCCAACCTGGCCTTGACTTGTGTCTCCATGGGCCAGAAGCTGGTCAGCTTGATTACTGTGGGGGGGTTTGCAGTGCTGGGCTCCACGCACCTCTTGGCAATTTTAGGCTCATGTGAGCTCTCCAGGAAGACTCTCTGGCACCCAAACCACTGCTGCCCTGACGTGGAGTTAACTTGTCAGCTGCAATCATTACACTGCAGTAGCAGGAAGCCTTTTGGATAGCAGGGTCCCAAACCCCACACCCAAACCCCACAGTGCCTCGGGGACAAGTGTCTCAGGTGTTGAACCTGAACCAATTCTCTGAGAGGCTGTGACAGAGCAGCAGGGGTGCATAAGGGTGTCTGCAGTGACCTGTGTTTCTAGGATGCTGCACACTAATGGGCTGCATGGAAAGGAGCATTCTCATGGCTTTCTGCGTATATACACAAGTTGCTTAAGTCCAGTCTGGATCATGCTAGGTCCTTTTTAAGTAGATAACTGGAAACTGTATAGATTTGTCCAGTTGCTTTGTGGATATACTCAGGATTAAGACTTCATACTGAACAGTACTTGACTAAAAACATAGCATCTCCCTTGGCTTTCCTCAGCTCTAGTTTGGGAGGAAGGATAGCTGCCTTCTCTGCGTGATGCAGGGAGTGTTTGATGCAGAGCAGCCTTTGTTCATGCTCTTTTATGGGCGAGAAAGATGCAGTTTGGGTCCATTTATCTTTGGTGGAAGTCCATGTAGATCCTTTTTCTGGAGGTTGTGGATGGGATGAGATTTTGACCCCTTGCCCTTATATGAGCTTTCTACCGAAACCATGTGACCAGAGTAGCTGCTCTCTGTAGTGGCAACTCACATCACAGTGCCAGAAATGTCTTTTTTGAGTGAAACCAAAGTTTCACCTAGATCCTGTCTTTGTCAGTGTCCTGTCTTTGGGAATGGCCAAAGGCTGATTCCTAGGGAAGAGGATGAGAATAGAGCAAATGTATCACAATTGTTCCCCGCAGTACTCCTCTGATCAGCAGTGATTTCCATTCATTGAACTAGAGATGATGCCTTTATGTTCAATTGCCCTTTTAGAGACTTTCTAAATCCATTCCAATGGATGGTGCAAAATAATTTGCTCAAGATAGCAAAACCCAAGAGGGGTGGCAAAAATTTTGACCTATTGAATCAGAATGAGTGGTTCAGTGTCCTCATGAAAAAGAAATGAAAAATAATTTCCTGCCTATTTTATGTCAAAACAATAGCCTTATCTCTATTTCAATTATGTGTCCTTTTTGAACAGTGAAGATAAGTTCTGATGTGTATTCAAAACATTAATCTCTTTTATATCCTGAAAAGCAATCAATAGGCTCAAAGCACTATTGGCATCTAGCAGAAGCTAACCACAACTAAGAGTGAGGTCAACAAAGCAAACTCACTTGCTCAGGAAGTTTTTGAGACAAATCTGAAACACAGTGTTCCTCTCTGGCAGCAAAGAATAAATTAAGTGTTTTTCTTAGCTCTTAAAATGCATTTAAATGCCAGCATTCTCATGGGGAAAATGGTTTCTGAAAAGAATTTGCATCAAAATTATCTTTGTACCCACTTCTTTAGAAAAAGAGTTGATTGTCATTTATTTTCATAATCACTGTGCCAAGTATTCCAATTATGAGGAAATACTGAATTCTGCATCTGACCTGAAGCAGCAGATTTGCGCCAGACAGCCTCGTATCCCAGAAAATTGATGGCTTTTCCTCTTGCAGTGCAGCTTGGATGGGGTGCTGCCACCCATCTTAGCCCTGACTCTGAGGCACACCAGCCATAGACCTTGTTCATTCTGGTGCTGCCAGAGTCCAACAGAGGTGGAGGTCTGGTTCTTCTGGGTTTCGTACAGCAGGAGAAAAGAGATTAACCCCACCAAGAAGTGCCTACAGGCAGAAAAGGGAAAGACATACAAGAGCAAGGCACCAGAGACTGCTGAGAAATGACCACAATGGTGAGGGTTTTTCAAAGGTGAGTGCTTGTGGAGGTAATCTAGTTTACCTGGAAGTATAAATGCAAAGGGAATTAGTTAAGTTTCATCTCTATCTGTCTGCATGGATGTTCTCATTCAAAGTAAAGATGACCTGGTTGATGCTATTAAACCAGTTTCACTTCACAATTTTCATGAGTTCCACTGGATTTTTTTGAGTTTTCCATGGTAGACAGATCATGGTACCATTCTCTTTTCCAAGCTGGGGCTGGAGGAAGGAAGGACAGAAGGAAGAGAAACCATTCTTCTTAGGGTCAGAAATGAGAGCATTGAGTACCTTGTTAAAAAGAAAAGTCTTGAGCAGAGATCAGCCCTTCAGAGCAATTTGTCACTTGCAGAAAATCTACATGGGAGAAAGCAAGGCAACATCAAAGGCTGAAGGATGACAGAAGCTGAGAATGGTAACCTAAGCAAGGTGTGAAAGGTAAAAAGAAGCCTTTGATGAGGTGGAGCCAGTGGGTGCTAGCAAACAAGAGGACAAAACCAGAGAGTTAAGAAAATGATTGGGAGTAATGCTCTGAAGAGAGTAGGTGCAAGAAAGGGCAAAACTGGAAAGGAGAAGGGCTGTGAAATTATGTGAGAAGAAATGGCAGATTTTAGAGAGACTGAGGAAGACAAGAATGCTGAGACACAGAAACAGTCATATCTAGAGGAGGGAGTAAGTGAAAGATGATATCCAGGAAAAGGGCAGAGGGAACTTAGAGGAATCTGGTATTGACCAAACACAGAGGGCAGTGCTAAAGCAGATAGCAACATCATCAATCAGTGGAAGAAAGGAAAGATGCCAGGTAATCAGATGGGCACCAGAGTGGAGGTGAGAGTTAGTGAGGGTGTGGTTGAAAGGTAATAATGTGAGGGAAAGGTGAACTCCAAGGGAGGTCATCCAAGAGTTACCATGGCACAGCAGTGTCAGGATGGGACATGTAGAGAAGTTGGATGAAGTGGTGATGATGGGAAAAGGGGGAGAAAGAGCAGGGGAGGTGCTGGAATTATTAATAATGAGAAGAAAAGCCCAGCAACCTCTCTCCACTTTTTATTCCTGGAATAATTAATTGCTAGGAAAGATGTGGGAAAGAAAAGGAAGGAGTAAGATGACCACAAGAATGGAGAAACAGTGAGATGCTATTTGAGGATGGGGAGTGAAAAGTTAATAAAAAGGGAGGAAATATGATTAGGCAAAGGAAAGCTGAGGGAAGACAAAACAATAGGAGAAGATAGGGAGGCAGGTGCAGTTGGAAAATACCTCTAGGGTTCTTGCAGTTCTGAACAGAAGGGGAGGAAAATGCAGGTCCCTGTGACTCAGAGGTGACTCTGGCAGTCGCAGTGTGCTCAAACCACAACTAGCTCTTCCTCTTACAGGCTGAGTTCCCTCTCCCTTTATGGCGCCTGAATCCCAACAGTCCATAATCCACAGTCCCATGCCAGGTGTCTCAAATAAAAGTACCTTGTCCCTGAAGCAGGGAAAGAACTTCATCAATGCAAAGCTTAATGATAGAACACCCTGAATGACACAAATATCACATTGCCCCGTGCTGTGTTTCCAAACTTCAAGTGCTTCAAGTATTCAGTATTTTTTCATGCATTGAAAAAACTTTCTTTGGAAGCAACAGGAAGAGAGCTGTGCCCCTCACAGCATGGTGGTATCATGTTCAGGGCAGCACCCTCCTTGTGCCTGGGTCACGGGCACAGCTGGCCCATGTCAGTAATGTCTTCCAGCCCCATTGGGCAGCCCCAGCTGTGCCCAGGGGCAATGCTGCCCTCCGAGCTGCCCCTGTGAGATGAGCCTGGCAACAGTGGGCCACCCTGGGGGCATCCGTCTCAGGGAAACCTTCAGGCGACAAGTCCTAAGAGCCAGATATCAACAGTGCCTGCTGCTGAGCTCAAGAGCAGGAGCAGCCGGCTCTTGTAGGGTGGCAGCCAGGGCTGCACATGGATCTGGCCTTCCTCATGGCCCCGGTGACAGGAAGACCATTCATGAAGAAATGAGGCACAACCCTTCAATGTTTTGAGGATCGGCTTGTGCAATGGCAGCATTGTTTCCAGTCACCAGGCTGACATGAAGATTTAGGCAATGGAGCTGCTCAGCAGGAGGGCCCTTTCTGAAGAAGAAGAGGAAGCACAAACATCTCAGTGCTGCTGGAGACTTGCTTGGAGCATGTGAGGAACCTGTGGGGCTCTGGCTAATTCGTATATGCAAAACGAGCAGGAGGGAGGATGCCTTGGCCAGGATTCCCCTTTAAAGACAGCCTTTAATAGACTGCTTTGGGCCAGAGTATTTAATAGGTCTGAGTGATACTTTATCTTTAGGCTCATCAAGCAGCATTTTGTAAAGCTCTTTGAGAAACCCTGACTTGAAAAAATATATAACATCGGCGGAGGGTGGGGCAGTTATGGTGAATAATGTTTTGGGGAAAATTTCTTGACCTCAAAAAAGTTCATTTATTCTTCTTTTCTGTTTAATTAATGAAAAGTCATGTCTGTCCCACACTTTTTCAATTATCTGTTCTCTTTAACCACAAATAACTCCAAATATTTTAAGTCTATGTGAGTAACCCTAAAGGTTGAAAATCCTTTATCTTTCTTCCAAGTATCAGTAGATACACCCACAGTTAATTTCAGGTCTTAAATACCACAGATTCAAAGTCACCTAACTCTGCAGATCACCATCTGCACTTTACCATGTTTTCAGGGTACTGTTACTGAGGGATAATGTGACCTCAACGATGTGACTGACAGTAAATTCATAGGGTCATGCTGTGTAGCAACTGGAAAAATTAGTCTTGACTAGTGAGATGCCTCTCTGCCTCGTAGCTGTCAAAATCAAACACTAGTTTGAAATTCATTGCACTGGGTGCCTGCCAGAAAATGCAGTGCAATGCAGTTTATTTGAATTCCAAGGATCCTGAGTGGGGCTGAAGCTGGAGTAAACAATATCCCTAAAAAACCACTGTGAGAGCAAAGCAGTTGTAGTCATTAAGGAAACAGTAAGCCCAAGCCATTGATCAATCCCAGTTCTTTTCTTGCCAGATAGAGCCATAACAATAACCTTCTCTTTTAACAGAAGGATCTCAGAGAAGAAATATCCTCTATTGCTGTAAAATTAGTGTTGTCTTCTCACTCCTAAGATTCCAGGAACATGAGTTTCATGGAGGTGCCTATCGGGAACGGCTGTCAATTGCTCCTAGTGGGGCAGGGGGAGTGTTGGGGCAAACAAGCTTGGACAACTTTGTAAATCAATGGAGTCTATATGGGTTCAGCAGACATTTATTAGTTGGGAGATGAATCCTCTGAGGCTCTCAAATTCACAAAGCACATCCTCTCACAATTCCATGAGTGCTGAGCTTGGTGAGAGCTCTTTCCTCACAGGACCAGAGCTCCCCATCCCCATCCTTGTCCCCGTCCCCCTCCCCATCCCAGTCACTCTCCCTGGGCCAGCAGCATGTGAGTGTCCCTGAAATCACTGCTCTGAGCTACTGGCCATGGTCTCATCAGGCAAAGAGGAGCAGTGAGGAAGAATAGCCCCTCCTGGGCTATGTCCTTAACACTCCTAGTTTCTGTCAGAATAGCTGACTGCTGTAGGAGTTAAGGAGAGGAGGGTGAAAATTAAGTCCTAAACTCTTCATCACATAGACAGGCTGTGCTGCAGGGCCTGTCCATGCAACTCAGATGGCCTCTACCCTCCTGAGTTGTCATGAAAAAGTTTATTTTGGCAAAATGGCAAGGGTCAGGGGTTTGTGTAGAGCCTCAAACTCACCAAGTCTCCACTGGAAGCTTCTTTTTCCCCATGTCTCAAAGTTACCACCATCTGCAATGTGGAGGCACAAGCACCATGCAGGAATGGCAGCTTAGAATCACTCCACATGCCTTTCCAGTTCAGTGCTCTTCCTGTGGAGGGCTCAGTACAGAGGGATGAGGCATTTTTTCCTGTTTTAGAAGCAGCCACAATCACGTTTAATTTGGAAGAACCCATGGTAAGAATGGCCAAGCTGACACACCTTTTATTAGACTGCTGCTTGCCATGATGAAGCTTTCAGGACTCAACACTTCATTGTGCTGATTGAGCTTTAGCAGCTGAAATGGTCTTGAACCTGGACGGACAGTGTTGCATCTCTGATGGCGCCCGTCATCAAAGCTTGTGTCACTCAGTCTCTCTCCTGACAGTTCCCAGGGTGTGAACATTGATGTCCAGGCATCACACTGGCAGAGATCCCATACCACTGGGAACTGTGTGCTTCAGGCAGTCAACAGCACCCAGGTTTGACATGCTTCAGGGCTTTCTTCATTTACCCACCTTGCTTCTCATTAGGTTGTCATTTCCAAAGTTAGACTTGGGTTTTGTGACACCAGGCAGGAACACAGGGAACTTGTTCTTGAGGCTTTAAATATAAATTTTGCAAAGATTTTCATAAGTAGCACTTACATTCTGCTATTTTAATGTTGTCTAGTTGCAATGTTGAAAGGTGTTTGGCAAGGCAGCAATGGCTGAGTTGTATCAACTCAGTGACACCAAGAGATGAGGAATAGGGGACCATGACATGGCATTATTACATTCACTGTTCTGACAAGACTGCATAGTAGAATTACACAGCTATCTCCATATGCATAAACACTCAAAGGAAAATATTAATTTGCTCCAGAAGCTGAAGCAGTTTAATGGAGACAAGCAGCATTACCACCACCCTGTATTGTGGTACGTGACAAGGAGTGGGAGAGAATTACAGGCATGGCTTCTGTGAGAAGCCGCTAGAAGCTTCCCCGTGTCTGATAGAGGCAATGCCAGCTAGCTCCAGAACAGATCTGCCAGTGGCCAAGGTTGAACCTATGAGTGACAGTGGCAGCACCTCTGGGATAACGTGTTTACGAAGGGGGAAAAATTGCACAACAGCAACTTCAGCTGGAGAAATGAGGATATATGAGAGAAACAGCTCTGCAGGCACCCGGGTAAGTGAAGGAGCAGAAGGAGAAGGTGCTCCAGGTACCTGAGCAGAGATTCTGTTGAAGCCCCTGGTGAAGACCATGGTGAGGCTGCTGTCCCCCTGCAGTCCATGGAGGTCCATGGTGGAGCAGAGATCCAGTTGCAGACCATGGAGGACCCCATGCCAGAGCAGAATGCTCTGAAGGAGGCTGTGACCCCTTCAGAAGGGGAAGAAGAAGGGGTCTGCAGGAAGAACCTGCAGACCCATGGGGAGAGAAAGAAGCTCACACTGGAGCAGGTTTGCTGGCAGGACTTGTGACCCAGTCCCAGAACACCGGAGCAATCTGTTCCTGAAGGACTGTATCCTGTGGAAAGGACCCACGCTGGAGCAATTCATGTATCCTGTGGAAGGGACCCAGGCTGGAGCAATTCATGCAGCCCGTGGGATCAGCTCCCATTGGAGAAGTTCATGGAAGACTGTCTCCCTGGGGGAGAGACCCCACACTGGAGCAGGGGAAGAGTGTGAGGAGTCCTCCTCTTAAAGAGGAAGGAGCAGCAGAGATAACATGCTGGACTGACCACAACCCCATTCCCCGTGCTCTTGTGCTGCAGTGGGGGAGGAGGTAGGGAAAATCTGAGTAAAGTAAGCTGGTGAAGAAGAGAGGGGTAGGGGGAAGGTGTTTTGGTTTCATTTCTCATTACCCTACTTTGATTTGATTTGTAATAAAATAAATTAATTTTCCCAAGTCAAGACTGTTTGCCAGTGACTGTAATTGGTGAGTGATCTCTCCCTACTCTCATCTCAACCCATGAACCTTTTGCCATATTTTCTCTCCCCTGTCCAGCTGAGGAGGGGAGCGATAGAGTGGCTCTGGTAGGCACCTGGCATCCAGGAGGAGCTGCTAAAATGGAGCTGAACAGAAGTAGTGCTGGGCACTCAGTCCATGAAAGTCACAGAATCATAGAATCTTTTAGTTTAGAAAAGACACTTAGGATCATTGAATTCAACCAAAGCCAAAACACTGACATTGCTATAGAAGAATGGCATGGAAAATAAATGTTTTCAGACATAGCACAAGAAACAAGGCATGCCAGCTCTACAGCTGCCTAAAAAACTTCAGTTACTCTGTGTTTGTTTGCAGGCATTCTTTAATGACATAATCTCCTCTTCTTCAGTTTTTGTTTAAATGAGTCTACCAGATGGGCATACAAGAATTCAGATTCCACTGACATTCATCTGGCAATTTAATTAAACTTAAGCAGCTTTTCATTTTCTTCTGGCAGGGTTTTTTTTTTGGAATCTTTACCTAGAAGCTGAATTGGGTAAATACCATATACATCTTCAAGAACACATGCCTAGACAATTTTGTTATTGAAACAACAGAAATCTTTATTTTGGTTTAAGTGGGAGGGTTACCAAAACATATAAATGTAAATAATTAACAAATACATTAAAGAAAGAAGAATACTGTTTCCAGGCAAGTAAACCAGAAGAAAAGGCAAAATTCAGCAAATAAATTATTGGCTACTTGTGATTTGCCCATAACAAGTGTATCTTCTATGCTGTCTTCTTTTTTAAAAATGAGCATTTATTTTACATGATGCAGATATTTGTGCTTCTACCAACCTGTAGCTCACACTAAAATAGGACAACCTGCAAGGAAAAGGAGTGGTTACCAGGTGCATGTAGTTTTACATCGCTGGAAGGTATTTCCTGGCTCTCTTTCAGCCTCTTTCCTCTCTATTAGTGGCCTTCATAAGAACTGTACACTTCAACTCAAAAGAATTACAAGGTTAACATGCTTAAAACTGTTTCTGTTCATCTTGGAGTTAAATAGAGACTTAGGCATATGCATATAAATATTCCTTGCATTTTTTGCAGGTTTAGTGTTAAACAGATGCAAAACATTTACCAGACAAGGGTCTTAGATAATTTAAACAAAATTGTGTGGAATGGTGGTTGCCATTAGAGTAAGTGGTCAGAAACTTTTTTGGCAGTGTTTAATGTGGCATTCCTCCTTTCTTGTGCATAAATAAAGCAAATGTCACTGAAATTCATTGAAAAGCTGCTGTGTTTTCACTTGGATCTGAAGCTGTGATTGCAGCTTGTGTAGAAGACACTCCACAACAGATGTGGCTTTAGCTGTTGGATGCTGAACCATGCCTGTATTGTAGCCCATGCTGCCACATCCATACCTGGGCTGATGCTGGGGCTGAATCCTGCTTGCCTGTATCCAAGTGAGCTGCAGCCAGTGCTGTAGAGAATTACAGAGGACAGAGACTCTCTGTACAGAGCCCTTGAAATCGCTTATAAGTATCTGGACAATTTGGCTCACTAAAATTCTTCCTTTACATGTCTCTGTCTGCCTGTCTCTTCCATTTATAAACCTGCCCCTACAAACTGTTGGGAGTACCATTTCCATCTCACAGCCTGTAGCTATCTTTCCTTTGCATCAGTGACAAACATTCTAGAAATCAAAAGTCAGTTTTGTTTGCCAAATACAAAAAACTGCTCCATTAGCTGCTATAAATAAAAACGTTCCAAAAAGGATGAAAAGAGGTGAGGCAGGAAGCTCTGCTGGATTGTGCTTGCTGAGGACCTGCTTTAATGAGAGCTTTCTAGAAATCCTGAAAACAAACCGCTGGTGCATTGCATCTGCTCAGGATTCTCCAGCATATAGTGATTATTTGTCTGGCCTCATATGGCTTCAAGAGAAGCATTTGCATAAACAAGAGAGAAAGAATCAGCAATCCCAAATACTCCTTGTCTTGATTTAAGCTATAATTTAATCTTAAACATTACACTAATATCAGCTGGGCTAATTACAGAAAATTCCTTTCCTGCAAAGAAACAAATTTCACATTGCCATAGGAACAAGAGTTCTTACTCATTGCAGCATGGCATCTTGGTTGTTTCCTGAGTTATCCACATTCTCAATGGAATTCTGTCTTTTAGAAGAAAAACCTCCAAGACTGCACAGCCCATACAGGCGAGCATGGTGCATAGTTTCATCCAGACAGATGGCTGCGCCCCTGCATGTTCAACCCTCTGTCTCCCCTGCATGCACTTGCATAGAGCAAGCAATGAAGAAACAACTGAGGAAAATAAACCCCCTTACCGATTTGTGTACTCTGCAAAGATTCACCCTTTCCAAACCACCTATATACCATTTTGCCTCCAGTTGATAAGTGCCGTGGTTTTTCCCTTTTCAGAGCTGTGCTTTAAAAAGCAGCAAGTGCGCCTGAGCCTGCTGAGCAATGTCAGCTCCCATGGGGGGTCCCCTGTGTGTTGCCTCTGCCACCCACGACCAGCTGGGGAATGAGGGGGACTGTGTGGGTGCTGGAGGGGCATGCTGAGGCCTGCCTTGCCAGTTACCATTTTCTCTTAGGGCAAGCTCAGACATCCGTGTCAGGGAGTGCTGGCACAGTCACATTGTTCCACTAACTACATCCACTGCCATTCCCAAATGCCCACCATGTACAACGATACTTTCCTTACACAGAACAGCTCTTGCTGCAGATTACAGGCAGGATTTGGATTTCTGTGATGCTGACATCCCTGATGCTAACAGATACTCTTTACCCAGGTTTATTTGCTAAAACTTTTGACCCAAATACCCAGATCTCTCAGTGTGGTTGTTTCTGGGTTTTTTTCTCTAGCTGTCACTCTTTGCTAGTGAAGTGTACTTTCTGTCAGAAACAGCTGGTGTCCCATGTGAGAATTGCATGTGTTTAACCAGTCAGTGTTCAAGTCAGTCCTTGATTCATAATCCAGAAAAGGCCTTTCAAGTTGCACTTTGGCATTCCATTCCTCACTATATGACTGATGCTACTGCATTGTGAACTGCATCCTCGAGAATGTCACTTAGGAAGGGGAGAACCAAAGCTGAAAGGGGATAATGAAGCAGTGATGCTCAAGCAGCAGGGGCACCATTCAGAGCAATGAGGGGTACAGTGAGCAGTGTTGCTCAGTGTGATGCAAAGCCAGAAGGCTGCAACAGACAGCAATATACTGAACATGTGGTATTACAGATGTGCCTTAACTTGAGCTCTTTGAAACCCTGTCATCTAGAGACTCGTTCTGTTTGGTATGCTGCTTTGTTTTTAAAAGCCTCTCCCAGGCTGTATCAGTCAAGTTCTAGGAGGAAATATTCCAGGAGTAATGAAAGACAGCCTTCTGGAGATGCCCACAACTCAGGACTCCCTTTGCTTGTCCCAGTGTGGCTTCCTGCTTCAGTTCTGGACTACGGTCCCTACCTTGTGCATGGCTGCTCCAGTCTCAGCTTTGTTCCCAGGCTTCCTCACAGAGTGCAATGATCACCTTGCAACAAAACAAAACCCAAGTGTAGTTTTAATGGAGAATGCCCCATACCCAGTATGGACGAGCAGCTGCCAGGTTTGGCTCCCTATGTCCCACAGAACTCTCCAACACCATCCCACTGTAACACCACCAGGGTATGCAGCCTACAGTGTTCTGCTATGAACACACATTCAGCTCATCAGTTAACACTCTCTGCACCTCATTTTGGATGCTGCAAACAATGAAAATGCACATATGTAACACGCAGGGCATGAAGGATACTGTGTGCCCACTGATACCAGTGGGGACACAGCCAATGTGTTCCTCTGGGCGAGGGAGTCTGAGCAGCTCAGCCAGGAGGGCCAGAGTGGTGAGTAGGGCCAGAGTCCCAGAAGCAGGTACATCCAGCAGCAGAGATTTAGCCTGAGACTTTGGAGCCACTCTGTGCCAGTCCTCCAAGTGCTCAGCCATGGAACTGTGTGGCAGCATGCCACAGCCGGTGTCTGGGCAGAAGCAGGTGTGGAGCCAGATTCCCGTGCAAAGCCTGCCCCTGTTATTTGCCTTCCTTTGATGTGTGCTTTTGTTTGTTTGGTCTGTTTGTTTGTTTTTCCCAGAAGATATAGTGTTTATTTTCCCCAGTATCTTTCCTCTTCCTTCATAGCAGGCAAGAACTTTTATGCCCCATTTAGTTTTGTTTTGGTTTGGGTTTTGCTTAATTTCCACAGCAGAGGACCTGTTATTTATTGTTGCAGAAATATCCTTCAGCAGTGCAGCAAAAAGTAGATGGGGGCTATGGGTTGGACTGTTGTGGGAAGAGCCAGACAAGTCGGACTGCGAGGTGCCTTATAGATCTAACAGTGCATCTCTCCAGTGCAAGGCTACTGAAGCAAAAACCCTGGCCAGATATGGGGTGGAGGTTCAGAAAGAACGAAAGATGATGTGAAGGAGGAAAGACAACCGGGTGTAGAAAGTTCTGTACAGTGAACCGTGCCCACGCAGGACTGAATATCCACCCCAGCTGGGAAGGCGCAGTGCCACAGGGGCCAGGACAGAAGGCAGCATGGAGGGTGTGTGTAACACGCGGGGGACAGCTGAAATTCCCTTGGGTGCCGACGGGCAGGCTCGGAGCTCGTCGTCTTCCTGGGGAGATGTTTCCCGAAGGAGCCAGGTGCGCGCACGCCAAGGCAGGGGATGCTGCGGGGACCGGCCGCCGGGGCGGGCGGGNGGTGCCGCGGGGCGGGGGGTCACGGGCGACACGGTGCTGGGGGATGCCCAGCGGCGCCGCTCTCTGTCCCCGCCCGGCCCGGGGACTGGGGCCGCGGCGGTGTCGCGGGGGACACCCCGGCCGAACTGGCCGCCTCCCTGCCCCGGCGGAGGCACCTGCCGCTGCCCCCTGTTTGTGCGGGCCCCTCGGCCGGTGCCCCCCGCGGGCCAGGAGGGAGACCCGAGCTGGGAAGGGAGCTGCAAAGCCGGGCAAGCCTCGGCACCGAGGGTCACCCAGCTCTCGGAGAGCGGCCGGGACCTTCCACGGGTTAGCCCGCTGCGGCTCGGCTGCGCTTCGGGTAGCTCCGGAGCGCAGGGCTGCAGCACACAAGGACGCTCGCTGCCAGACGTGAGCAGAGGGCACCGGAGGGTGACAGCTTCCCGCGTGCCTTCAGCCCGTGGATGCCTTTTTCCCGCTGGAACCGCGTGCTGGTTCCATCGTCCCGTCTGGGCTCTGCTGAGGAGCGCCGCTCGCGCGGTTAGCGGCACTGACACCGGGCAGCCCAGCGCTGCATCTCCCCGGGAAGCCAGGAGAAATCCCTCTTCTCTTCGTTCCCGCCGCCGGAGTCCTGTGGATCGAACCCTTTGTCAGCCTGGGCGAGGCTGGCGCTGCTCTCAGAGTTCCCCGGGCTCGCAGCCCCTGGTTTAAGCTGCTCTGGAGGTGGGGTTGTAGGAGGCAGTGGCAGATCTGCCCCGTCCTTTCCCTTGTCAAGCAGTGTACGGTCGCTGCAGCCCCCGCGGCACTTTTTGCACCGCAGGCAGTGCTGAACCGAATCTCCTCATCTTGTGCCCACAAGGTGGGCACCAGAGCACGGCTAAAGACAGGTACAGACACACATACGGAGGCATTTCAGCGCCAGGTTCTACCTGTTGGGGTTACAGTGGCCAGAGCAGCAAAGGGACACTTGCCCCCAGGCTCCGGATGTGTTGGCTGTCCCATCTCCAGCCCCGTGCTGTAGTTGCAGAGGAGCCAGCCAAGGACGACAGCATCTTCCCCAACCCTCCCTGCAACTCTGGGCTGTGCAGCAGAGCCCGGGACTTCATGTCACCCGTGGCTTCTGGTGAGTTTTAGTGTGCAGCTAAACAGCCAGAAAGGAATGATCTGCTTAACCTGGAACTGTAGTCTCTCTTTCTGCAACTTGCTGTGCCATCCAGGTTAAGCTTGGAATCACACTCCTGGAAGCGGTTTTATAATAGTGCTCCCTTGTGGCAGTGGTAAATGGAGGGGGAATTGGATCTCTGGGACTGCCTGCTGGCAAGTGAGAGGAGGAGGGAAGGGAGCAGGGGAGTTTGTGTTCTGCTATTGAGGGAGACATCCATCGGAAATGTCATAGTTTCTGAGGAAATGTGTTAGTTGTTGAGTGCATGCAGGCTCTTGCTTCTCTGACTGTGTAATGTCTAAAGTGTTTCTTGGAGATTCTGATGCTTCACTAAAAATTTTGCCTGTAATATCCATATAGTCTTTCCTTGTTTGCAGTCACACACCAATATGCTGTAAAAATTAAGCCAATTTCTGAGCAAACCCAAATGTGTTGGCATAGTGCTGCACAGAGCTCTGCGTGCTTCCCTGCTATGGAACTCTGGAGCACAGCAAAACCTACTGGAGTGGGAATACTGCACTGTTAACCCCAGAGTGGCTGTACAGGACTGGATGTGGGCTGCATGTGTGCTCCCTGTCCTTGGAGGTGTGCTGGCCACATTGAGTTGGCACCACTTTCCTTCTCCAGTCTAGAGAGTAGTTCATAAGCTACTAAACACAGGCTGTGTCCTGAACAAATGCAGTCTCAGGCAGGAGGGCTGGTGGGTTCTGGAGCTCTTTCTCAGGGGGTAAAAGGCATTGCTGAGCATTTTTGCTGCCCTTGGTCCTGCTTCCTCACCTTCTAGCTGGGTTTGAAATGGTCCCTGCTGACCACCTTTACTGCATGTGCTCTGTCTAGGGGACCTGTCCCAAACTCACTCTGCACTTCGGAGCCTTTGTCCAAGTGCCATGTCTGGGAGACAGGGAGGCTGCCTTGGCTCAGCAGATGGGCTCCAGTGAAGTGAAAGAGCCCTTCAGTTTTTGTCTGTGGAAAGAAAGGAAAGATTTTTCCCCAGTAAGGGTCTGGCATTGGGCTGGTACTGTCATTGACTGTGTTCTGTTTATCAAAATGGAAAGTCATTGTGGGGCCTGTGCCCAGGATTGTTGTGCAGTCCTTGGGCCAAGAAAGTGTAAGAGAAGGGTGTTGTGCTGGAGCCAGCTTAGGGAGAAGATCCGATTTGTGTACTGCCAGGAGGGATTCATTGCTTGCTGCCAGATCCCATGTGGGGAAGAATGGATACCAACTACAGAAAACAGTCTTCCTATAGAAACCCACCTTATTAGCTTAGACAAACAAACACCACCTGTGGCCAGTGAGAGACAGGTGAGAGGAGAAACGTTAAGAAGAGGCTGTGCTCAGAGCAAGAGCCTTTCTGACACCAGTACTAACTCTCATTTTCCTTTCTTGTCTAGACTGTCTGACATAAACAGAGAAAGCAGAAGGGTCTCCAAGGGAACTTTCCACTTCATTTAGCTCTAAGGAATGTATCTTCTCAGTTATTTAGGACAGTGCTGTAATGGTCTTAACTGTATAGCTCTGTACCAGCCTCTGGGTGTGTCAGATCTATGAAAGCTCCTGTGCTGTCCAAGTCTGATTCCAGCTCTTCAGACAGCACACAGACTGTTTTTGGCTGGACATGTGGTTAAGAAGGTGCTTTCAGAAGCTGATCTATACAGAAAGAAATTAGAGGGGGGGCTGAGTAGATAACGCAGCAAGACATACCAGCAGGAGGAATGGGATCTTGTCTCTATGATCCCCTGTGTTGAGTGAGCATTCAATTGCCCAAAAATATACCTCAGACACATTCAGTGCTCATATTTCCCATGCAGGACACTTAAATGTGACTTATAAGTTCTCAAGTTAACTTGGGTTGGACTTTATATCTGTTTCACATTGTATGCAGCTGTCTGCATGTGGGCTGTTGTCTTCACATCAAGGAAGCACAGCAGTATTTCCACCAGGCTCAGTTTCTGGTGCATGTCTAGGATCCATGGTTTCTCTAGCTAGGAGTTATGTCACGGATCTCCCTCTGTCACTGAGGAGGTGCTCAGGAGCGTGGCTAAGTTGCCATTGGGATGTGCTGGCACCAGGCATTAGGTCTCTTAAATTTATGCTATTGTGGCTCAAGTATAATCAGGACTGGAACCTTTTCCTAACCAAAGACCTCTAGAGTGAACCCATGTTTAGTAGGCTGGGTATGATCCCAAATATGCAAAAAAATGCAGCCAAATCAACACTTTTTTTCCCCCCTTAGTTTTGAAGTATCAGGATCTGCTTATCTTGCTTAACTTGAGTTACCTGTCTTCATAAATTAGTATTCCTTTACTCCCCTCTTCACCTGCCCAAGTGAACCATAGCTAGGTGGATGCATGTATCATGGGAACATTTGCCTCTTGTTGTGCTTTCTGCTGGGAAAGAGGAGGGAGCATGGATGTTAGGTATGTCCCCTGCAGACTGCTGATGCACTAAGCTGGAGAAGTGGTCACTCCTCCAGAACGAATGGTGTGGACATTGATGTGCCTTCCTCATGGGAAGCTCCATGCTGCTATTCTGTCCCCCAAGTTGCAGGTGTACCACACTTCTGTGCAGCCCTGAGAGGGTTCTCCCAGCCCTGCAGACTCTGCACTGATCCCTCAGGCAGGTGCCAGCACTCCCTGTTGTCTTTTTCCCCCCCTGAAATTGCCACGTGTCATTTCTTTTTTACAACTCCCTGAAGCAGCAACACTGTCACTGGTGTGCTATACTGCGGGATTGTTTTTATTCCTTTGAATGCAGTTGAAATTTAATTCACTTGGAGCTATGAGTGTTTTCATTATTCCCCAAGATGAGAAAGATGGCTTCACCTCTGCAGTCAGTGTCCCTGCCCAGCACGAGAGAGAGGGATGAACTGCTGAGCTGTGAGGCAGTGAAATCCAGAGGAGAGCTGCAGATGCTGAAGCTGGGGAGATCCTTTCCCTCTGTCTCATGAGAAGCCCAAGTGTTTTGCTTCCACGTGGGTTAAGAACTTGCATTTTGGCTATGTTTGCACTAACACCATAGCCCCTGAGGAGTGCTATGGCTTACATTTTCAGGTCATAGAGGAGTGATGGGTGTCTTGCAGAAATGTGAGGTTGTCTGAAAGATCCTTTGCTGTGCATGACCCAGTAGAAAGCCTTTGAATTCATGTTTACATTTTCTTAAATGTGTTTGCTATGCTGCTGCTTGTTCTGTTGCACTGTTGGCTGCAAAACCTACAGTCTATGTTGAATGTTCACAAACTGAAGTGCCAAAATAAGCACTGCCAAGATCAAGACAGTGGCTTAAATAGCACAAGATGTAAAAAAACCCCCAAGAACTGCTGAGATCTTCTGCTTTGCTGTCTGTTCTCTGAGTCTTGGGACACACGTTCCTTAACTTTCCTCCACGCCCTGGATGCCTAGGGATTTAGAGGGGTGGTGTGGTTTAGTCCTGCATCTCCACTGCTTGCCTCTTACCAAAGAGGCATTTAGACCAGCGGGATTCTGCACTCCCCTTGTACCTGGCTAGATTGACTATGGACGCTCTGATCCCAGCTCTCACATTTATTCTTACTTGAGGCACCAGCAGCTTTTGCCTGCAGCACCTCTGTAGATGGATTAATTTCCTTTGAGGGATGTACAAGCACCTGGAAAGTGTCTGCTTTCCCTGGTTCCTTTTTAAACTTTAGATAAGCTTGTAATGAAAAATAACTTTTTCCACAGTGTACTACGTGGTTAAGTGCTTAACCACTGTACTGGTAGCAGAGTTAACAAGAGTGACATCAAACAGTGTTTACACAGCATCTCCTTCATTGCATGGTCTTGATTTGCCTGGGGAGATGAGAGGTTGTGCTGACAGCTCATGTGCTTCTGGTCCCCAGCAAGACCTGTGTGGGCTGCTGTGCTCCCTCTGCTTCCTCTCTGCTGAACAGGACTTGGTACCCACCTCTCTTCAGACCTCTTGTCCTGTGTCCTGCCCTCCTAAGGCATGTGACTTCTGGGTCACGTAGCTCTGGAAATGGCAATTCCTCCTCCCCAGTTTCCTGGAACTGCTGTCTGGGATGTCATGTAAGGTCTTTTCTCCTACTCAGAGTTTCTGCAAATGTATGTTTAGACTTCAGCATGTTTTATACTGTTCACATCACTTTCAGGATGGTTAAAACCTCTCTGGGTTAAATTGTACCTTTCTCAAGCAGCAGTCACTGTACCTCACTCTCATTGAACTTGTAAGCCCTGGCCCACTGTGAGCTCTTCATAAATGACATCTGTGCAGTGGGACACAGCAGCTTTTCCCACAGGTTGGGTTGTGTACCCTGGCTCTGTCACATCACTGTGCTGTGGTGAGACCTGAGCACTTGTCAGTGCCTCTGAAATCAGCCTGCATGTTGTCTCCATTTTGGTGTAGGTGCTTGCATTTGGCAGTTCTGTATTTAAAGCAAATAGTCCCAAGGAGTGGAGAAGCAAGGAAAAGTGGAAGAAATACCCAAGACATGTAGAAACTGTGTGCTCTAAACAGAGAGCTCTTCCTAAACAAAGAGAAATTGTTAGTTACATCAAATGTAATACTGAAATCCTGTGGTAAGGAAGGCAGTCCAAGATTGTCCTCATCCTGGAAGAACACATAAAACGCACATCCAAATTTAACTATGTACATATTAAAAAGTGGTCTGGAGAAGTGTGCGTTGTAAATCACCCCTCTTCAGTGAGTAACTCAGTCATCAAATCAGCTCTTCATTAAACAGAGTAAATTACTCTTTGAGGACTGTGGAGTGTGTTCATATTTCACAGTTCCAGTGCAGCTTTTTCACATTACATAGTTATTAAGTCCTCTTGGGCATCTTGCAATGGTCCTGGTTCCAGCAAATCTTTCCGACTGTTGTATTCTTCCTGCGCTAAACTGATTATTTTTCCATTGGAGGAGTTGGTTGTTCTTAATATATACATTTGCTGTAAAACAAGAGACCACTCTTCAAATGGTTATTTGTCATGTTTACTGTATAGCTGAATGCAATATTTTGGCTGAAACGTCTTTTTGGGAAAAAGTGCAGGGGTTGCTGGAGCTGGAATGTTAGTGTGTCCTTGTCTCTAAAAAGAAGACAGAAATAAGAGAAATTGAACAGTCAATGTAATTTGTTCTAGTATTCTGTTATGAAGTGCTCAATCCCTACTTTCAGTGTGGCATCCTTGAAAAGGCGTACAGAAGGGTTTAGCCGGTGTCAAGGAAAATCTACTGAGTTTGCCTTAAAAATTCCCAAAGTGGAAAGCAGCAAATGTAACTGGCGAAACATGCTGCCATGACTGGAAGCTTGTGGTACCCAGAGACCAGCCCAAGCCCTGCCACCTGCCTGTCCAGCCCTCTCAGAGCCCCTGGATGCTCCTGCTGCTGAGGGAGGGGAGTGTAGGAGCAGCACCCAGTGCCCACCCCTAGCACCCATCCTGCAGCCTTAGAAGTAGCCAGGCTTCCATGTTTTTAGCTTCAGGAAGACAGCATTTAATTTTGCCTTTGCTTCTGAGATCTTGGGGCAGCTCTGAGAGCACTGCAGGGCACAGGCTGTAGCCAGATAGATGAGAGCTGGATTTAGATGCTGTAACTCCTGCTGGGTAGTGTCTTGCTTCATGTGGCAGCCCCATGGAAGTATCTAATGGCATCTAAATCTGGCCCTGCACGAGCAATTAAACTTCACTTCCACACGGTCTGCATGTCTTTCCCTTTCATCACCTTTTGAAGCCATGCCGAGTTTGGTGACATAATTGTGTGGTCTTTAGCATGGGATGCATTGCAGATGGCCCTCAGCTCAGGAGCCAAGAGGCTGCAGCAGTGTGGAGCCAACAGCGATCCAGTGCCTTGGCCAAGGGCTCGCTGCACTTGCAGGAGTGGGTGCTCTGGGTTATGCGTTTGCAGCCTTGCTGTCTGCACCAGCTGAGCTTCGTGTCAGCCTCTGTCCCAGCTCTGCCGTTGGTTTGATGTTTCTGGGCTCCCAAAGAAGAGGTGCCATAAAACAGTTTAAAACCAAATGGCAGTGATGGAAATGGTCCATTTGGCTTTGCTGGTCTGAGACTTCAGGCTGATTTCAGGTCTCATGTATTTTTAATACATGTATTTGACAAGTGTCAAATGTGTTACCGGGGATGTGGCTTGGGGATCGCAAGGCCTGGTTTCATTTAAAGGGCTAAGACAAACTTTCAAAGTGACAGCTCACCTTTCCCGAGCTCCACTGGCCCTGTTTTAATAATGAGTTGAATGCTTTTTCCCGTGCTGCAGTGCTGAAGAACTGCCCAGCCTAAGACCCTACTCTCTTCTACTTGAAATTTTCCAAACAAGAAGTGATGACTGATGTCTTGTGAGTTGCCCAGTTGCCCAAAGCTGAATGTATGCAGAAGCAAAATTGCTGTCTTTACAAAGAAACAAAGCCAAGAGAAAATGAAATTAAACAGAAAAGAAAAGCTCTTCTGTGATGGCACAGCAGCAGTATCGAAAACCTAGAAAGTCTAAACCTTAAACAGCAATATTAGCAAGCCAAACTTTCGTGTTAGATGTGTGCAGTAATACATTGTTGTGTTTGCAATGTGATGATTGCTGTGCCAGGACACTGAGTTCCTTTTCTTCACTCTTAATGGCTACTGTAAGTCAAGCCAGTCCTCCAAGAGCCTAATACATGCCTAAGTGGGAGTCAGGGGACTGAATGCTCAGTGAGCACTGTACATGTCTTCATGAAAGCCCTTCCCTGTCAGGTCAGAGCTGCTGTATTTCAGTTCCTGAGTGCAAGTTTATTGCCGCAAAATGTCTCAGAACATATGTGCTCCTCATCTGCCCTCCCAGCAAGTCAGTCCCCAGTGCAGGATGTGCCATGCCCCTTGAAAGCGCTGATTGCTGAGGGCCAGACACCTCTGCAAACACACTTGCTTTCCTCTGCAAAACAGCTGTTTAAATTACTCTCAGGGAGGGATGGTGAGCATATGAGACATTGTGGGATTCTGGTTGTGTTTGGTATCACATCGTGCAGGTCATGCTGGAAACCTAGAGCTGATGATGTGACATGGGAATGGGAATGAGTGTGAAACCTTGGAGGGATGGAAACAGACTTCAAACCACAACTTAAGTGAAGTTAAAAAAGAAACGGCTTTGCATTGGCTTAAGTCTTTCCTTGTGGTGGTGACAGGCCATCTGTCCTGTGTTATGCTAGTGCAGGGCAGTCACAGGCAGCATGGTGTGGGCACAGCTGTGCCTGCACAGCGGCACAGGGGAGGATGGTGTCCACACTGCTGTTGGGAGTGGAGGGAAGGAACTGTCCATAAATGTATCAGCAGAGGGAAGGGAGAAGGCAATACAAGAGAAAGCAAGATTTTCTTTTTTCTAACACCAGCAGGGAGAGAGGAAGGATTCATCTCAGTTGAGAAAGCTGAAGTGAGAGCTCAGGTATCTGATGGACCTCATGGTCTGGTGGGCATAAGCATCAGAGTATCTGATGAGTTAGTATGGATGTTTCTGAAGGAAGGTGGTGTGCCTGAAGACGGGGAATTATTTTTAGCACATGCCTACCGTTCTTCGTGTTGCTTTCCTTTGGGAGAAGCAAGATTTTTCTTAGGAGTGGACCCTTGCAGAACAAGCTGCTAGTAATTGCAGTAAGGGTGGCAGAAACAAACCCTATGAATCCAAACATAAGAGCCTCATAAAATTATACATAGCGTTTGCAAGATTTTTGGCAATGTGAAATGAATAATTTGGCTTTTTCAGCAGTTGGACCTTTTGCAAATATATTTTTTCTCTGCTTGTGCTGTACAAATATATTTTTAAAACCTCCAAACTTTTGTTATGGTTGCAAGCAGTCCCTGTAAAAACCAAGAAGGCAAATACTGAAACTTGAAAATGTCTGTAGGAGCTTTTGAGTAATTTGGGGCCCCTTTGTATGGAAGGAAATCACTGTGTTTCAGGAAGCTTTGCAGCTTTAGCAAAATGT
Source organism: Aleadryas rufinucha (assembly GCA_013397815.1). Taxonomy (NCBI): domain Eukaryota; kingdom Metazoa; phylum Chordata; class Aves; order Passeriformes; genus Aleadryas; species Aleadryas rufinucha. Next base: position 119,779 of record VZTH01001980.1, read on the forward strand.
TTGTGCTACTGAATGATAGCAGATGGCCAACCCACAAAACAGTAGCAAGTTGCTTAAGCTAATTGTAAAATAGTGCAGATTTCTTTGCCTTGCTCTTAGCAGCCAGCCTTGGTTTGAGGGATCCAAGGTAGGACTTTGTCTCTGCTGTTGCAGCAGGGCTGCTTCCCACTGGCCACACAGAACACCCAGATTCAGGCTGCCCATAACTCTGTTGAGTAATGTGTCCTTGCATGCCACATAGATCTAGTCAAAGCCCTGTAACAGTAGAGGATACCACTGCCACAGAAGTAAGGGTTGGTTTTCGTCAGAAGCTCAGGTTTGAAGAGAAGGGGAATTATTGTTCATCACCACCGCATTGTAGGTCACCAGCATTGGTGATGGGTGGTTCGGAGCTCACAAGCGGAGAAGGCAATGCTGGGCAGGTGTTTTGGTATTAGAAAGCTTCATTCCTCTGAACTGCAGCAGTGCCAGCTCGGTGTCACAGGTCACCCAGCAGCAGTCAGAGAGTGGGCTGCATCAATACACCCTTCCACTGCATCCTTCCTTCGAAATCTCCTACTTTGGGTGTTCATACACTAGATATAAAGAGCATAAAATAGTAGTACATGGACATTGGTAATGTATGGGTCTAGCAGGCTGCTAGCTATGGCATGTTAAAGACTCTTGAAGTCCTTCCTGAGACTTGCTCTCCTGATTTTTGCAGAGGCTTTGTTAACAAGGATTGATTTTCTTCCCCAGAGGCTCCTCTTGCTGTGTATCCCACTGGTCAGGGATATTCTGTGCTCTGTGGGGAGAAGCTGCAAGTCATGCACCTCAACACTGGAGACCAAACCAATGTAGATACATGTATTTTCAGTTCTAGATATCCCTGGGCTAACCCAAGGAAGATGGCATAGATTCTCTTTTACAAACCTGCAGAGCTGTGACTGCATCTTTTTGATACGTTCAGATGCTTTTCAAGGGTATTAATTGGGTAAAATCTTTGCCAGCTGTCCCAGCTAGTGCTTGACAAACCGTGATGAGGTAAATCCGAGTGGCTGCTGCTGTGTGTCTCAGTTGTGTCTGCTCAGCTATGATGGAACTGCTTGTAACATGTGAAACAGCCCAGGGCTTTGCATGTAGACATTGCTTTGAACATGATGGCAGCAAATTGCTCTTTGGAAATGAAATGAAATAAGAAAGTAATTTATCAGTAATGAAGATCTGTGCCTATCTGAGCCCAACCTGATATGAGCTCCTAAGAATAGTGATAATAGTATTGTGTCCATTTCCCAGGCATGCACTTTATCTAGGATCTATGAGTTTTGCACTTTGGTAGCCTTGGAGTGTGTGCCACCAGCTTCCCTTTTAGGGTACAAAGCTATGTGGGTACTTTTTGAAAGAGCTTCTGCAAAAATAATGTGGAATAAAGTTACTTAGAAGAATTAGAGCTGGTGTTATTTCAAGACATGAATTGTGAAGGGTTTTATATTAGAGACAGATATGTAATATTTTAGTGGTTTTTATTTGCATTTTCCGTTAAGAGGAAGCAGCAAAGGCTATGTTATTTTAAGATGTATATTTTCCAGTCTCTGTGAAAAAACTTAATCTCTGAGAGCTGCTAATGAAAGAGCAGAGACTAATGTTGAACCTGTGTTTTGTTCTTAGCAAAGCTGCACCTTGGGAAACCAACTTTTCTGATTTATGAAAGGCTTTGAAATATGAAATAAAAATGGAGAGTTTTAAATTTTTTTTTCCTTCAATGCCCGATGAAGCTTGAATTCCTACTCTCTGACTTTGTGAGTCTGAAGCATTTTTGGCAGTTTCAAATGGAAAGTTGAGCAGGCACTTCAACTGGAGATAGATGGAATGGAAAGACTTTACATAAACATATGAATCTCCAGTAGATTAAAAAATCTGTGGTATTTCACTGGGTAAGGGAGCAAATTTATCTATATTGGGATGGTTTCAGAGAGGTGTAAACCAACCCCCCCAAATGCAAGTGGGATGCTTGAGCATGATTTAGCGAAGTCTGTGATATGCATAAAATATGCATAAAGGAATGAACTAAAAGCAGAGCCACAGCATCCAGATTGCCAACACTTTTGATTCAAACCCAATCTGCATTTCAGAAATATCTTACTGATCATCTTTTTCCTTTTTTTTTTGTGTAAGTGAAAATCAATGTTTTCCAAAATTTTTGAAATCCTAGATTTTTGAGTAACAGTTGAAGCCATGAGTTTTTTTACTAGCTGTGGCTTGGTTAACACTTGGTGCTGTGTCCACAAATGACTGATGTAATCCATTTGCTGAGTGTTCAAGTGCCCAAGTTGAACAGGTTTTTCAGGGGATGTAAAGGTGAAGGTGACTGAGAGTTGTCACTTTTCTCCCGGAGCTTGTTGCAAACCAATACAGAGTAGGCCGTAGGCTACCATCTGTCTTGTGCTTTGAGGATGGGCTATGAAACATCCCAGCAACCAACAGCTGAGAGAAATTTGGAAGGAAATTGGGTTTTTGGATAGAAGTATTTAATGAAAAATAAAATTCTCATATAAAGTGAATAATATGAACGAAGCATGCGAAGCTTTGTGCTTTATGGATGTTGGTAACCACTGCTTGATAAGGTTGGAGTGAAAGCTGGTGCAGAAAGAGAACTGTGCTGTCTGCTGTGACTTCCCATAAGCCCAGTCCATATCGTCCTTCAGGATAATTACATACAATGTTTTCTTCAGCCTTTGAACGATCAGGGCCTCATTTTTCACTTGACTGCTTCTGTAACATGCCACTGATTTTAACGAGATTGCACTGATGTGAAAGGCGAGCAGTGGAGTGAAGATTTAGGTTCATAAGAAACGATCCAGGTGCACAGCATAAAGATGCTGCCACGGTTTAGTTAGCCTCCTAATGAGCAGTGCAGTTTTAATAGGTGTGTTTTCCTTACTGGAGATCTATGGCCATAGCTGTGGGGAGCAGGACAGAGGTTGGCTCACAGAAGCGCATGCTCTGGCTCTGACTCGTGTCCCCTGCCAACCCAGTTCAAAGCTTCCTCAGGCTGCGGGCACAGGGGGAGGGAGGAGTGGTGGAAGGCATGCCTGACAGCCTAGAAACAATACTCTCTCTTTCTGTATTACCTCGCCTATGGGCATCCTTTGAGGTCCAGCTAGAGGGAAATAAGTTGTCTCGTGTGGGGATAAGAATAAATGTGGGTAAGCTGCAATGCAGTGCAGTAACTCACACACCCAGGACCCCCATCCAGTCTGGGCAGAGCAGTGCCGTGCAAGCTCCATGCTGGTGTCAGTGCTGGAGAGAAGGGCATTTGTGGGCTTCTAATCCTGTCATCCTTCCCATCTAGCCACACCTGTGTGGGCATCNCCTAACAGGATGCAACAGGCATCAGCTGTGGGTGGAGAAGTATCAGTTTCATTTTCAACTTAAAGAAAGCTCTGCCTATATTCCCTCGTGTGGAAATCTCTAAAGAAAACACTTCCTCAGTGGCAGCTTCACAGAATGTGAGAAAGCCACTGAGACTAAGTCAGTCTGAGCAAATATACTGTCTTATTCCAGGTTGTCATGAAACCACCAGAAACTTCAGTTAAATGGAGCAGTGCTAGCAGCTGATGTCATTTCTTCCTACTGCCATGGTGGATTTTACCATGTGCATTTGTACCAGCAGTCAATTCTTTCTTGTAGAAACACATGTAGAGATTGTGTCTCAGAGGTGACAGCTCTCAGTGTGGGAGTCAGTATACTTGACATCCATCCTGGTGCAAGCTTTGTGTTGTCTTCATGCCTTCTTCTGCTGTTGTGACGGAAATTGCCAGGTTGTTAGAGGAGAGTAAGAGTATTGCTGCTCATCACGGGTTGTGCAGCCAGAATCCTGCCTGGGTTGCAAGTGGCACTTTGAGTATCCCCATTCCTCTGACAGCCTTTGAAATGTTTGAGGGACAAGCAGTAGACTGGGTAGTGGAGAGCAATGGGGAGCCCTCTCCTCTCCAGGAGCTCGCATGGAAGAGCCTGTTGAAACCCATGAGTTTGCCCCAGGCACCAGTGACAGATGGATGCGTGAGTGCCCTTGGGTCTGCCCTCAAGAGCCATGGAGTTGCTCAGGGGGATCCTGCTGCCTTTGGAATGTCTCAGGGATTTCTTCTTCCACCTTCTCCCGCAGTCAGAGAAAGCAATGTGAACTGTGTTTAAAGCCCACTTCTCTCCACTAAGGAGAGTGTTACCGCTTGTGATACCAACGGGCTTCTTTAACATTGATTAAGCTGTGTTTGCAGGCCCAATGCTAACACGGTTCTGTGTTAAAGGCCCCAGCCTTTGTGAGGAGAGTGTGAGGATGGTGCATGCATGCCGCTGGAAGTCAGGGATGTCCAAGGGAAGGTGTGGCTTCCAAGTATTCAGGACTGTGTTGTGGGTTTCTCTTCTGTGCTGTCCTCTTCTCTTCAATGAACAGTGTATTTTCAATACCTTCTTTAACAACAAAAATATGCATTAAAAAGTAGTATGAGTCAGGTGTCCCTAATTTTTGAGAGGAAACTAACCAAAATTGTAGGTCTGTTAGCTTTGTGGCAATGTTATGTTTGCTCTTAACTTTCCTGACATGGTTTTGATGTAGTGTGTGCTTCATCTTAGACTGTTAGAAACACAGAAGTTACCACCGTTTGTAGTAAATAAAGAACATGATTATGAAAACAAGAACAAATTGGAGGTGAAAACAATGTGGTGACTACACACAGCGTGGAAAGACACAGACTCTGAAGAGGGGTGTTTTATTCCTGACAATGTCTTGCCATGGCATGAGTTGCTTGGTGTGGATTCATGTTCTAATTTTCTCAGGCAGGTTTCCTTCCTGTCACTGAGCTTCTGACTAGGGCTAAAGAACAGCTGGTGCAAGGATTATCTAGAAGAAAACAAGCTTGGTTTTAACTTTATCCTGTGTTTTTGTCATGTTTGTGATTGCAGTCAGATTAAATTCAGCACCATTTAAAGGAGCCTCAGGCTCTGATTTATCTCAGAAACAGAGCTTAAGATGTTGTAAGTTGATATTTGTGCTATTTTTGCAATTGAATATCCAGTGAAGGCAAGGAATGTGAGTTTCTTGCCCAGTAGGAAGAATCTGAGTGTCACAGGAGCTGCCACTTGAGACAGCCAGGAGTCCTGTGAGGCAGTGCAGTGTCAGCACTGGGAAATCTCAGGTGCATTTTGGCAGAGAAGCACTAATCCTCCCTTTACCCTGCAGATGAAGAGTCAAAGGGGTGTGTATGGAATAATTTGGGATCAATGGCTTTATCAAATCCATTGACACCTCAAGCTATTCCTCTTTGTTGATGTAAAAGAAATAGGTGAGCTTTGCTATAAACTTGTTTTTCTGTAAAATCAGTGAGTCCCTCTTCTTTCAAATCAAATTTTCAGTGACAGGCATGATAAAGTAGAGGTTTCCACTAAAGCCAGGGAGCTTTGGGTCGAAGTGGAGTACCACAGGCATTCCAGTCTCTCCTTACAGTCTTCCATTTTTAAGTTTAGAAAAAGTTAGACTTGAAGTCAGTAAACAAAGATTGAAAGGATACCTGTATTAACATTTGAAACTTAGTCAAATATTATAGATCTGATTTTTATTTGTTATCAAAAACTTAAAGGCTGTAAGCCTAATTCTGCTGACGATACCACCTAATCCTCTGACTGTTTTCTGGACTCTCAGGGAACAGCTGGAGTCAGAATTTGGCTGGCTCTGTTCTGCATAGGAAGAAAAATCCTTATGTTGTCAGTCATTTTGGCAATATCTCTGGCTGATATGGTTAAGCCATGTAAAAGAGAGCAATCCACCAGAAACAAAATTATTTTCACCAGATGAAGAACTTAAAATACTTAAAATATAAGCAAGCTAATATTATCAGGACCTTGAAATATACATTAATGAGAAGCCCAAAGAAAAATAGACTAATATCAATGCAAGTTAGTATTAGACAGCCAGGTGGAGGAAATGCATTTAGACAAAGGGATAGTTTGAGTGACAGGTTTAAAAGCCACCTTCCAGTGCTGTTTTTGGAGTAGCTGGTTTTAAAAACACTTCTGAAATGGGTCTGCCAAATATTCAGCTTTTTCCATTTTGTACTTATTAGGGAATTGGGAATAATTAAAGTTTTTATGACATACAAAGTACATTCTTCATAAATGCTGCTCCCTTTTCTCTTAGCAGTTGAGGATTTTATTTTAGAAGGGTCACACCCGTACACACTGTGCCTGAATTTACAGAGTATGCTATATCCATCCATGTCCATCTCACTGCTTGATGTTTGGAAGCTTTCAGGAGGCCTGCTGCTGGAATAGGTTTCATGTTTTACTCTCCCAGAAGTGGCTGCTGAGTTGAGCAGTGGGCTGTATTTCTCCAGGAACTGAAACAGTGGCCTGATGTAAACCATGTGTTTTGGAGCCCAGGCCATGCACGTTAGTGTGGGTGGCAACAAGGAGCCCCAGGGCCAGAGCTGTGCAGCCAGGAGAGCTTGCAAAACACCTGCTCAATTCTTCTGGGCTCTCAGGGGTTTTTGTCCTCTCATTGGACCTAAAGGAGAAATGACTTTATGCCTCTCCCTCCAGAGCAGGAGTAGGTTTCAAAATAAGTTGGAGACAAAGTGTGCTACCAAAGCTTCAGCTGGGAACTAGCAAGGTTTAAGCTGGGAGAGCACTGAAGACCTTTGAATGAATTCTTGAGTCAAAGAACTCAAATGCATGTGGTGAGGGATGTTTTTAAGTGCTCGTGAGACTAATGTCAAGTCTCCAAGTGATGATTATAAGTGAAAAATGTATGCTGTAGTGACACAGCTATGTAGAATAAAGCAAAGGGGCTGTTTTTAAGGCGTAGCTGTCCACAGCATCTCTTGAGAAGAATGTGGAAAGATTGAAAATACAAGTTTTAAAATCATACCTGTTTGAGCCATCCAGTCACACCTACAAGGCAGCAGGGTTAGAAGGCAGCTCTGTCCTCAGGGTCTCTGGCAAGAGGAGGATGTCCTGCAAGGAATGTGCACAACCATATACCTGTTGTCCATACCTCACATGTGATTGCAGTGACTGTGCTCTTCATTTGCTTTGATGCTGGAGTTCTCTGTAGTGCCCATACCTGCCTGATGAGCAGCATGGTCTCCGATGATTTCTTGCAGTTTAAAGGTTTTGGCTGTATAAATGCACTAGCAGATGTAGATGAGCAACATGATGATTAGGGCAAGATACCAAGGGCGCAGTCTTCAGGAAGAACAGACAGACAATTATAGCCCAATAAATTAATGGAAAGGAGTCCCCCAGCTCTGCCTGTGGGTGAAGTCAGCAATGGTGAGGTCAACCCTGCCAGCTAGTTTCACCTGCTCTGTCCCTGCAAGGAGTCCCCAAAGCTGTTGTCACTCCAGTACCACCTTTCCTCCAACTCAGTGAGCAGGCACGTGTCGGACAACACCCTGGATGGGCACTTGCAGACCAGGTCCATGACGGCAGTGTGCTATGCAGCCTTTGTGGGGTTCCTGGGGGCCTTTGCCAACCATGGTGGTTTGATCACTAGAGAAGCCGAGATGTGAGGCATCCAAAGTCAGTGAGTGTGAGAGACAGACAGCCCAGCCTCAGTAGGCTCCCTTCAAAGGTCACTGATGCAGATGGAAGCCTGTGCATTGATGTCAGTGGGAGAACGTGAAGCCTTCAATAACTAACTGTTGGTTTTTCCTAAGTCGTAATACACGTGTTAATCGTGTAGAATTACATTCCTGAGTTTGAAAAACGCCCTGGTCCAGTGTGCTTAGCATTCAGAGGGCTCTTCAAAGGGAGCACTGGAAACTTCTGTTGACGCTGTCAATTTGAAGAATGTCCTCTGGATGCCAGGTAACTCCTCTACAGATGTGTAATGAATCGCTTTCCTTAAATCAGACATTACCGTTGGATACTGGTCCTCTGCCCAAAACTCCTGACTGGAGCCCAGTGAATTATGGCACAGATTCCATTGTGCTTTGCAGGAACTAAAGCGTTCCAGTCCCTGCTTTCTGCGCCAAGCAGAAGTGTGTGGAAATGTGCTAAGCGATTTTTTAATTTTTTCTGCAAGAAACAAAGGATTTTTATGTCACTTGCCTCTACTGCTTTGACTGATTAGCTTATTTCCAGGAGGAGATCTGATGTTGAGTGTATAAATTAGTGGCATTACAAGAGTTGATCAGCCCACACAGAGAAAAGGTTAACAGTGCATTTTAAAACATTAGGGGACCCACTGACCCAGTAAGCCTCAGGGTGGATTTGTTCTCCCATTTCAGTCCTACTTTCTCTGGTCATATACTTAGGCTTTTACACGTGTTAACTGCTGCAGTGCTCTGAAGATCCCACTGGAGCTCGTGTTCTGCTCTGTGCCAGGGCAGGTCTGAAGGAAATCATTGAGCTTAGAGTCTTGTGCATTTAGAGCAGTCAGCACATCACAGTTCGGAGGGCCACATCAGCACTGTTTGAGCTGGCTCACCCACTGCAGGAAATATCTTTGCAGAGTGAACTCTTCTTGGGATGGCCTCAATCCAGCCCTCATTGAAGCTGGTGGAATTGCTCACATTTTCTCAACCAAGCTCACATCAAACCATCAACTTAAAAAAAAATCCAGTAACACTTTGCCAAAGTGATATGGGGCATTAATTTTTGGGTGGAAAACAAGTATCTTCCTGTGATATTGTGTCTGTCCTCTTTCTTCTTTTGTTTTCTGCTGATGTGACTTGGGGATAGCTGTATGGTGACAGGTAACAGTCAGAGTATGTGAAGGTGAGGAGGAAAGCAGCCACTCCTGTGTGGATTGCTGGATGAGAAATGTGAGATGTTTTCTTTCCCCTGCACTCTTCAGTTATGGTAAAATGACATTTTTCTTTTCCTGTTTGTGAATAATCAACAAAGGTTGAAAACCTTAAGTTGCACAAAGGACTCCAGAGCTTAGATGTCTGGCTTTGCTAGTAAAGCTCTGCTTTCGCCTTTTCAAATACATTCTGTTTCATAATCAATTTCAAATAGGGTGAAAAAATAAGATGGTGTATCAGAATTGCCCCAACCCTTAAAGCCAATATACAAAGTGATTTACCTACGGGAAGATGGTAGAGCACCATGTGGGAAATAGCACCTGTCAGGGGCATGAAGAAGAAAGACGTGATCATGTTGCAAAGTATTTCTGAAAACAATAAACTTTTTCCTGGTAAGGTCTGGCCACGATACAGCCAGTACATGAGCACTGCCACATAAGTGTGGGGCTTTACTTGCTGGCTGCCCTGGTCCCTTCTATGGGGGTAGCATCCCTCAGTCTTTCTGCACCCCTGGGCAGAATCCCATCTTGGTTTCACAAGCTGCCGAAACAGGGCACCTGTAGAGTTGTCTTAGGATGTGTTTGCCATGTGTGTCCTGAACTTGAGTGTCACCGCTCAAGCAGTTACATCTAGGAGTGGCCAATACAAGTGTGAATGTTTTATGAAGCATCTTACCTCACAAATGGAGTTAAATTTAGAGTTGCCAGATGAAGAATCAAAATACAGTGTCTCTTCTTTGTCTGTTCATTAATTAACGATCATTTTTTGCTACAAGTGCTGCTGATGTCTTCATGGTGGTAGGGCTTGGACACTTATGGAAATGCATAGTGTTGTTTTCCAAAGAAATAGCTCAGAAATCTAGGAACCACATCTGGCTGAGGTACTTTTCTAGTCCTGGTGGTGGGTTTTGAGAGGAAAACTGCAGTGTCCATAAACTGAGTTGATCAGCTCTGCAACTGTATTGCAGATTGTCAGTGGTGCAAGGTTCTTACCTCAGAGGACAGCTGGTTGAGCTTAGGGAGCAGTTAAGGACTTCCTAAGACAGGGATCTACTCTTGTAGGATGATGAATGAACTGAGCAGTTTGGCACTTTTTCTTTAATCTTTCATACTGTTTTGTCTGGTAAAGCAGTAGTAGTCTCATGTACAGGGTTCAGAATCAGCAAGTCTCGATGCTTAGAACTTAATTTAAAATAATAAAAAACAAAACACCACCTTGCCCCTAAAAATAACCCCCAAAGTCCCACCAGTTTGCTGTTGCAGTGCAAGCTATGATGATTTTTGGTCAAGCTGCCCATTGTAGGATTTCATTTTCCAGCTACCGTTTTTGGCGTTTTCTGATGACTTTGTTATCTCTCAGCAGCTACAGCTTCTGCCTCCAAGCTGTTACTTTGCCCATGGCTGGATCACTGTGCTCAGTCTCCCAGACTTCTGTCTGAAGAGCAAAGAGAGATTGATAGTTGTTTATAAACTATATGGATGTTTTCTACTGACTGTGCCAAGTTATGTGTCATCTTTGCAGCAGAACCTGTTTTATAGGTCCAGTTTTCCAGTGCTGAAGTTATGGCACATAGAAGCAAAGTGTAGAAAAGTTTTTGTTGACTATGGAAGACAAAAGGAAAAATTTGTGCCTAGACTTACGGTGGTAAATTGAAGTGCCTGATTTTTTGTGACCTCAGATTTCAACTACTTTTTGTTCTTGTATCTCAATAGGTTTGAGTCACTTGGTATGTTTTTCCCTGCAGTTATAGATTGATTGCTAGAGGTCAGTACTTCCCTTTTCTTCTGGAGCTATTTTGTGTTTTCCTTTGCTAGATAAGTGATGAGACCCTCTGAAGAATCTGTATGATTTGGCAAGTGCAAGCTGCCTCCTTGTGTGGTTGTTCAGAGGATGTTTTACCCTCACCTTAGACCTCGTGCTTTGGGCTTACATAATTTGGAAAATGCTTTCCTTCAGTACTGACACACAGAGAAATTTTGGCAATACTTGTAGACATTTCCTCTGTGAAAAGTCAATACCAAGGCTTTAATCAGCCCTGAATTTTTGGGGCCAAGATACTGTACACAGATTCCTGCAGTTCAAAGTAATGTTGGATGTCTGTACTGAAGAGAGTACAAGGGAGTGACTCTTTCTCACTTTCCAGAGTATAGAAAAGCATTTTATTTTAATGTACGTGCAGGTAGCTCTTTAGATGAGTTCTGAAGGTGATTACCAGTTGATTTAGTTTGGCCAGAGTGGAGGTCCAGAAAGCTGTTAAATCAGTTTTGGAACAAAAGAGAAAAAATACTTAGAGATATTTACAGGGGTAAATAATGGGCAGATGAGGAAGACTCAACATTAAGTTCAGTCAAGTACTCAGTAGCTAATTCTTTTAAGACTGTTTAAGACTGTTGTTCCTGGGGAGTTCAGTATCCCCACAGGAAGGGACTGTATTGGGAGCTGAATGATTTAAATGATGCATGGGATTTTTTTCTTCCTTCTATCCCATCTCTGGTGAATGTAGCTTGTTTAGGACAGTTTTATTTTTTTGTTGTGATTTTTGTTGGTGGTGGTGGTAGTGGTGGTTTTGAGGGATTTTTTTGAACATGAATGAGCCTTGCCAGGAGGACAAAACTCTGGTCTGTAGGGCACAATGAGTTTTTCTTGTGGCTCAGTCTCTACAGTCCCAGGGTTATCCTCCTTGTGGAAATCCACATTTTTTTCCCAGAGCCAAGATGAGAGCAGGACACCAGGACAAGAGAATGCTGAGGTGCAGGGGCTGTGGCTGCAGGAGACAGTGACTCTGTTGGGGACTTAAGGAGTCTGAAATGTCCTTCTTGCTGGGAAGCACTGACCCTTTGGCCTGTCTAAAACTGGTGGTACAGCAACTTTGTAGGTATTTGTATGAGGAGGTGTGAACCCANAGCTGTTAAATCAGTTTTGGAACAAAAGAGAAAAAATACTTAGAGATATTTACAGGGGTAAATAATGGGCAGATGAGGAAGACTCAACATTAAGTTCAGTCAAGTACTCAGTAGCTAATTCTTTTAAGACTGTTTAAGACTGTTGTTCCTGGGGAGTTCAGTATCCCCACAGGAAGGGACTACATTGGGAGCTGAATGATTTAAATGATGCATGGGATTTTTTTCTTCCTTCTCCTATCCCATCTCTGGTGAATGTAGCTTGTTTAGGACAGTTTTATTTTTTTGTTGTGATTTTTGTTGGTTGTGGTGGTAGTGGTGGTTTTGAGGGATTTTTTTGAACATGAATGAGCCTTGCCAGGAGGACAAAACTCTGGTCTGTAGGACACAATGAGTTTTTCTTGTGGCTCAGTCTCTACAGTCCCAGGGTTATCCTCCTTGTGGAAATCCACATTTTTTTCCCAGAGCCAAGATGAGAGCAGGACACCAGGACAAGAGAATGCTGAGGTGCAGGGGCTGTGGCTGCAGGAGACAGTGACTCTGTTGGGGACTTAAGGAGTCTGAAATGTCCTTCTTGCTGGGAAGCACTGACCCTTTGGCATGTCTAAAACTGGTGGGACAGCAACTTTGTAGGTATTTGTATGAGGAGGTGTGAACCCAGATTAATCTTCTTCCTCTGTGTGGCTGAGGTCAGGGCCTCCAGCCTTATCCCAGACCAGACTGATGGCTCCTGGGTGGTGGTGAGCTCCTGCTGCTGCTGCTCTTCATTTTTAATGAGAAATCCCTTTCTTGTAAAGCCTGGCACAGACTTCACACAAAAAAGCTGTTTTTGATGGATCAGCAGTTATTAGCAATGCCATTTTAACCATTGCCGATAACTCCATCTTGGGTGCCTTCAGACTCCTGCTGGTCAAACTGTGATGAGGAATGATAAACAGAAACTGGAACTAACTAGTGAAATGGGAACAATGGGTAGTAGAGTGTGGTGCTACCATGAGGAAAGTAGGAAAGTAATTGAAGCCTTGGAAAGCCCTGGTTTTAAAATCTCAGCTGATCCCCTGCATTCAGCCTTAGGGCCGATACAATTCTCTTTGCCTAAAACCACATTTGTTTAAGACTGAATACTTTCCATATGGCTCTCTGGCTGGGCTGGTTCCTTTTGTATGCTTCATCCCTTGCAACTCTATTTTAATTGCAGATGAGAACTGCATCTTTGACTGGGGAAGCAGAGCTGTTGAGCTGCGGTGTTCTTCCCAGAACATACAGAGCTGCTGAGAGGAAACCAGCACAGTGTGCTTCCACTGCAGCCCAGCAAACCGCAGGCACCTGGGAGAGCATGGCTGGTCGAGGGGAGATGTTCCTCTCCTCAGTCAGGGCTGGGACGCTCAGGAGAAATGCTGAGATTTGGGGATGTGGTGGCTACCAATGGCACATGGGCTCCAGTGAGAGGCTGAGGGAGTGGGGCTGGCCCAGTCTGACAAACAGGAGGACAGGACAATATCTCTCATCAGCTGGCTGCTCCTTGATAGGAGGCTGCAAGAAAGCCACTTCTTGGTGGGAGCAAGGCACATGTAGTGCTGTAACGCTGGGCAGCAGCTGCAAGTAGCTGTTTGGGAGGTTTGGGTTGGACATTAGGAAAATATATGAGAAACAGTGTGGCCGGCAGGACCAGGGAAGGGATCATACCCCTGTACTTGGACTGGTGATGCCACACCTTGAGTTCTGTGTTCAGTTTTGGGCCCCTCACCACAAGAAAGACGTCAAGGTGCTGGAGTGAGTCCAGAGAAGGGTAACAAGGCTGGTGAAGGATCTGGAGCACAAGTCTTACAAAGGAACTCTGTGGGAGCTGGAGTTGTTTAGCCAGGAGAAAAGGAGGCTCAGGAGAGACCTTGTTAATCTCTGCAACTGCTTGAAAGGAGGGCGTAGCATGGTGGGAGTCAGTCTCTTCTCCCAAGTACCAAGTGACAGAACAAGAGGAAATGGTCTCATGTTTCCCAAGAGGAAGTTTTGATTGGATACTAGGAAATTTTTNAAGAGGAATTGGATAATTGATTGGATACTAGGAAATTTTTTTTCACTGAAAGGGCTGTCAAACACTGGAACAGGCTGCCCAGGGAAATGGTTGAGTAACCATCCCTTGAGATATTTAATAGATATGGCGATGCAGCACTTAGGGACACGGGTTAGTGGTGGACTTGGCAGTGCTGGGTTACAGGTGGAACTAACCTAAACAGATTTTCCAACCTAAAAGATTCCATCATTGTATGCTAAAAGCCTTCACTTCAGGCAGCTGGTACAGCACTGGAGCACGTCCACAGGAAGGCTGTGACATCTTCATCCTGGGTGTTTTGAAGACTGAGCTAGGGAAAGCCAAGTCTGGCCTAATGCTGTGTTGGAGATAGTTTGTCTTCGAGCAGGAGATTGAGAAGAGATGTCCAGGTGTCCGCTCCAATTTGGATTTTGCCCTCTTTCAGTTCTCCATGATGTTACTGTGAATGAAGGCTGTATGCCTGTATGAGTAGTGACTCACGGGCTTTTGAAACCTCTGTTGAGCAACTGCTCAGGAGAGCCAAAAAAAGAAACCACTTGGAACAGGTGGGTTTTTTAATAGAGTATGTGGCTGAGAGCATTCCTGGGAAAGTGGTCAGGGACCCTCATGAAAGCAACTATATTTATTGTATAGAAAAAAGCATTTACTGTTTGTTAAACAGTTGGGACCAGTTCCTCTGCTGTGATCCAGCTAATATATACTGCTGTGGCAACAGAAAGTGTCTGTAAAATCAGCTCAATTGGCTGATTAATCTGCTTTTGTAGCTGTTTTGTTTTGCAGGGGTGGTCAGGAGCAGACAGAAGAGACAAGCTGCTGAAGTCCATGTGTTGAAACTGATGATCCATGTTTCTGTAGGCAGAATAAAAATGCAAGCTTTACCATGCTGAGCTGCTGCCCAATATTTCAGTAGAAAAGCAGAATTCCCTGCAGCTGTGTGGTTCTCTGGATATGTTATATACCTCATCAGCACTAAAGCCTTGTATTTCTCACAGAGATTTCAAGAGAAACTCTGCAAACAGTTTTGAGAGTTGCTATGATTCCTTCCAAATGGTAATTTAATAGAAGAATGTGTGTTGGGAGTGTCTAAGAAGATTGCCAGGAGCATTGTCAGCAGATCAAGACCAAGGAGCAGTTTGGTTATAGAAGGTGTCACCAAGTAGAAATATTGGAAAAATATCTATTTTTGGCTTATATATGGACATGCAGATATCAATACTTAAAGTAACATGTTTAAGTGCTGTACTGAATAAATATGAACTCCTGAGCTGGTGCTGGAGAGACTATTTCAGTATTGCTCTGACAGGGGGTATTTTGGTGCATTTCTTTTGTTGTCTGTCCAGGCCTCTGACAGTTGTCTGCCCCAGTCTCTTGTTCTCTTGACACTGCTGTGATTGCAGTGGTTGGCATAGCCAGCGAGTGAGAGGCTGTTAATACACCTTGTAACCTCTGTACTTGGTGGAATGGCATTACTAGAAAAGACAGAAAAACCTATTGTGAATATGAAATGTAAAAGATAAGATGGAAAAATCTTTACAAGTATGAGATCTCAGTGCTGGCTGATGACACCAGCCCCTTTCTTCCTGCTTGCAGCCTGCACAGTAACTGGAGATGCTGTTCAGAGAACCACATTGGTTACTTGAGGAATCCTTGCATCAGTGTCACTTCTTAAAAGAATGCTGTCAACGTGTCAGCAAATGTTAAAAAATACCCAGCTTGCATGAGGTACATTTTGCAGTGCTGGATGATCAAGGGATCATGTCCTGGAAGTTTGGGAAGTCAGGAGCTGAGGCATGTGCAGAACAGACGTTTTAGATATGAATCTGTTGGGGAGCAGAACCATTAGAGATGGGTTTAGGAGAAAACAACCTGCTTTTAATAGTAAAACTGTTCTGTGCTTCATTTTACACTGAACTTTAGCACTTGCCAAAGAAATAATGTACTGGTGTGCCTGAACTAGGGAAAGGGGATTTAAAAAAAGGAAAAGGAAAAGATTTAAACAGGAAAGCTACAAGACATCCCCAGTTTCTGGCAGGAGTCCTTGTATTACGATGTGTTTTCACTTTCAGGGTCTTGCACCAGTCTGTCTGAAGGGCCTGGGAAAAGACACTGTTGAGTATTGTACATCCCACTTGGAAAGCTTGTTGTTACTGCAATTTGGTTTTATAGAAAAAATTAAAAAGCCATAAAATTATGCCCTTTATTCTGATGTTAATAGATGTGCTTGCAACAGACATATATGGAATGCTGCACGTGTCATGTGCTTCATAATAACTGTCAGGGGCTTTGTGTGTGTGTTTGCTTACTTTTTGAAGAGAAAGACATTCCAAGCAGACCTCTGAGAGTGCGAGCCCAGTCTCCAGATGGCAAGTTACCTTTTCGGTGGAAACCACCTTATGGAGCAGGCTTCAGAGGTCCACGCAGCAGATCCCAGGGTTCCCCCCGTGGGTATGGAGAGAGCAGCCGAAGGATGAGCTATGCTCCGATGCCGCAGGAGCGACAAAACCAGGAAGCGAGAAAACTAGGTGAGTCCAATTTCCCTGAGAGCACCTGGCTTAGCACACTTCTGTAATCCGCTGTGGCTGCTAGGTGAGCACAGATCACATGTTGTCCTAGCCATCGAAAACCCTTCTTCCTATAAATGAAAATACATGTTATAATTGTGTTCTGTATCTTAGCAGAGGTAGGGTATTACCCAGAGAATAGGACAGAAATTGTAGGAGAACTTGATGCTGTGTTAAAAGAGACACCCTGTGCAAGTTTGTCATATTAACAGTAGAGGGAAAGGGTGGAGAGAAGAGCCATAGCTCAGATTCTGCTTGCATGTGGTGGGACCGCTCTGAAATCCATTCTTTCTTTTAAATGAAAAAGGTTACAGGAAACCTTCTGTTTTTTCCCTGCATGCATAGCCTCTGAGTCAGTCCATGTGGTTTCGCTACCATCAAGGAGCTCACAAGGACGGAGCCAACCTGTCTATAGGTCATCTTTAACTAAAAGAAAAGTCACAGGTATGTGTCTTTCACATCTACTGTTAATGAGTGCAGGCAGTTGGATGCAGAGATAGCTTTGTGATTTTTACACTAGAAGTCTTTTGGTGCTGGAGCTACTAGGTTTTTCTCTGTGTGTTAAAGAGCTTGATTGATGTCTCCAATTCTCTAATTCAAGCAGGATTAATAAAATGGTACAACTCTGTAACATGGTTGGTTTAGTTTCTGAGGTATTGTTTGGTTGTTTTCTTTTTTTAATCTCCTCCTCTCTATCTGCTGACAAATGTTATGCATTGCAGTAACTGCATGACAAGACTTGATTAAATCAAAGCCAGGACCCCCAAAATGATATGCCTTCTTTCTTCTCAGATCTATAGCCCCTTTTCTGAAGGGTTGATTACCAGAAGTGTCAACCTGGTCAGCAAAAGTTTTCACTTTCTTTTGGAAAGAAGGCATTACATGCTGCTGCTGTGGTGGTTAAAAAGGATGAGTGAGATCCTGAGTCATCTCCATGCCCAGTGTGCTTTTTCACCCCCTCACACTGTGATGTGAATGGCATGGGAATGGCAAAATGTTTAGGATATTTTGATGGTGATGAACACCTATGCCAGAACTGAGAATTGTGGTTTAACTGTACTGAAATCCCATCTCACACCTTTAATGGAGAGGTGATGCCCACCCATTTCTCATGCTCACTTTCTTTCTTCAGGTGCTCCCCTTGCAAAACTTTGTAAATAGCCCCCCTAAGCCACTTGTGAGTAGTAGGTGGGTCCTCTTGGCCATTTTTGTTTAGTAGCTCTTTGGCTTGGAAAACCTGGAACTGTCCGAGAACCCTCTGCACTAAAAACCTGATTGGAAGAGGGGAAATGTGCCTCCCTGCTGCCTGCCATCTGTGCAAGCAATGCTGGGTTTCAGGCTGATGTGCTACTTGCTGAAGAGAAGGGCAATCTCTCCCTGAATTTCAGTCATACGTGAGTAAGATCCCAAGAGAATGAGATCATCCTCTGGAGTTTACTGGCTCCTTTCCTTTCCTGAGACATCGATATTTTTTCCAATGTTACTTTTCTATAAAACTCTGGCTGGAAGGTCGTTCCTTGTACATTCTGTGCCTTTGGGAGACTTGGAAATAGTTGCTATTACGCTAGTAAGGAAAAATAATAAATCTTTCATTGGCCAGTAGATAGACTAGACTAAAACAGCTCTGATGGACAGATAGAAAAGGGAACTTCATCAAAATTTAATGATGAAGTTTAATTTAATTTAATAAAATTAACACCTCAAAATATCAAATCAGTTTCACTTAATGTTAAAATTTTGTAAAATATTTGTGAAAGGTATTCTGATATGTCAAAACAGCCCACTTCAATGATTTTTTCATTTTATTTCCTTATGTAACAAAAAAATTAAAAGCTGAATTTAAACAACCTGTTTGAAGCACTCAAAAACATAAGATATGCAGTAATTCTCCCTTGTGAAAAAATTTTTGAAGAAGGGTTTTATTGCCCTTCAAAATTAACCCAAATTTTAAAATCTCAAGATTTTCTCTAAG
The DNA here is from genome assembly GCA_013397815.1 of Aleadryas rufinucha. Taxonomy (NCBI): domain Eukaryota; kingdom Metazoa; phylum Chordata; class Aves; order Passeriformes; genus Aleadryas; species Aleadryas rufinucha. The sequence goes on from VZTH01001980.1 coordinate 138,045, forward strand.
ACAAAATTTCTGCTCTCCAGGTACCTCTAGCAGTGCATTTGCCAGAGATGGTGAATATCAGTATGTTAATAAAACATTTGCTGAGGGTAACAGTTTGGGGACCAATGGAATATGGAAGGACTGTAGAATATATTAGTACTCTGGTCTTGCAGGCACACAGCTAACAAAATAAATTATCTTTCTGTGGAATACCATCAGTAATCAAGGTACTTGGTTTTCCACTTGCACCTGTATTTCTAATTCAGCTGTACTGTGTGAATGTTACAGTGTCAGTTGAAGACATTTGCTGGTTTTTATGAGAACTCCAGTGTTGTTATTGATATGCTGTTTTGTTTTACCATTTCAGAGGAGGAAGAGGTGGAGGTGGCACAAGACATAACTGTTCGAGTTATGTCCTCTCAGTCTGTGCTTGTTACTTGGACAGACCCACTGTATGAAAAGCGGACGGTTGCGGCAAATAGGTACTTAGCCCTGGGGTTTTTAAATGGCTACCGAAGGGGAACTGCTGCCAATGATCTACTGAATGTTTTTGCATTTATTTAATTGCTCTTGGTTATGAGAATAATTTAGCCTGCCTCCCAGTACCCTGCTCATTGGCATTTAGAGATCTGTGTAAGTGTTGTACTGCAGGGGTTTACATCTCTTCTGAAATGTTGCCAGCACCAGCTGGGGTATTTGGCTGTTCCAGTGTTGGTATATCACCACAGTCAGCAAATCCCCAAGTGTGCATGGGGAAAGAAGGAGTGGGGAACAGGGCACAGCCCACAGAGGTGAGGTGTTGAGGTGGATTGTCAAAACAGACTACAGCTTCGAGATGACCATGCGGTGGGTGAAGGAAGCATCACTGCCGTGGGAAAGACACCCATCATCACACCCTGCATTCTCTGACCCTGCAGAAGCCCCATGCAGCTGAGGCTGAGCAGGCTGGGGCTCCTGTGAGTGAGAGCTTGGCTTGTAGCAGCATGCTGCAGCAGTTGGAGACCAAAACAAACAAGGAAATGGGCTGGAAACTGCCAAAGGTCTGAAAGCATTGGACTGTGTTGCTCAGCCTGGGAACACTGAAGAGCTGTTCAAACTGGTGTTGAAATACTCTGAGAGTCACAGCAGGAAAAACAGTAATTGTAGATGTTCTCTATTCCTTTGTGGAAGCAGTTACCTAGGCAGACACGTGGGAACTGAGCCACTGGTGCTGTTCTGGGAGCAAGGGCCTGCCAGCAATCTGGCCATGCTCATGGCCATGGGGCAGTGAGATGGTGGTGTGGAGCCCCCCAGGATGCCTGGCCCAGTTCAGAAAATCCTGCAGCTTTCTCCTGGGGAAGAGGATGTTTTGAGTAAGAGTCTTGAAAGAGTGATCCATCCTTCAGGGTGAAAGTAATCACCCTCCATTGGAGGAAGGCAAAAATGTTTGTTTAAAATATGGTGGGTTTTGTTGTTGTTGGTACTTTGTTGTTTGCACTTCGGTAGGTTCCTCCCTAAGCCCCAACAGGCTACCTGAGGGCAAAGCATCCCTGTCCCTCTTTTGTTCTGCTGGTGCTAGGCTTCCACATGCAAATTTTTTATTTTCCTGTGTTTCTGATGCCAGGCAGTATAATGTTCGCTATCGGGAAAAGGGGGAATCGGCAAGGTGGGATTACAAGCAAGTGTCCAACCGGCGGGCGCTGGTGGAGAACCTGGTGCCAGACACTATGTACGAGTTTGCCATCCAAATCTTAGAGGGAGAAAAGGAAGGCAAATGGAGTGTGTCTGTTTACCAGCGGACCCCGGAGGCAGGTATGTATTCAGAGTCCTTGGGGTAACACAGATCTTAGGGTTTGAGCTGTGGAATAGGGCTGACTTGAGGGAAAGCCAGAATGAGCCAAGTGACTGCTTGGGGCAGCAGAATATGGGAAAGGCCTCAGTGCTGCTGCCTGCATCCCTGCAGTAGTGAAGCACACCAGGAGAGCATACCAAGCTGTTCTTTTGCAAGGAGAACAGGAGGAGATGGCTTGGGTATTTATGTGGGGCAGGTCCAACACCTTGGACCCCTGCAGCTAGACGTGCCCTTTCCTTTGGGAAGAGCAACCTGGCTTCCATTACTCTCACAACAAATTTAAATCCTCGCTCCACCATGGAGAAGCTGTCAGGCCCCTTTGGTACAAGGAAGTGATCCATAACAACCAAATTACCATGTCATTCCAGCTAAGCCACAATAGCAGTCTTGTGCAGACCTCCTGTTCCTAAAAATATGGAATAAAATTTCACTATGGTCGTCTGAGAGAGACGTGGCAGAGGGGCAAGCATGGACCTGAGCCATGTGTACTCTTCACATTTATCTTTGAAATAGCTGTGTAGGAATCTCTGCTATGAGAAGGTGGAGCAAAAGGTGTATGCTGTGTTGATTCTTACTTGCCTCTTCTGTGTTTGGCTGTTTTCCCAGCTCCTGCCAGTGCACCTGAAAATTTGGATGTTTGGCCACTAAAAGGGAAACCAACCTCTGTAGCAGCATCCTGGGATGCTCTTCCAGAGAGCGAAGGAAAAGTCAGAGGTGAGTCTTCTCTGTTGGTTTATAACTCCTTCAAGGAGCTGGTCTTCTCAAAGTCAGACTGCTGCCCTGCAGTAAGCTGGAACCTTGACTGTGCCAGGACTTTTTCACTTGATTAAACCCAAGCAATAGTTTCATGTTTCCAGCCCGATGTCTCCACAGCGCCACTGAGAAGCCACCGTCACTGTCTGCCTGGGATGTCACAGGGGGTCCTGGGGTATTGTGCATGCACATTTTACCTCTTCTCCCATTAATAAGCAGGTCAAAATGAGGCTCAAGAAGGAAGTTTCCAGAAAGATTTTTAAGAATTAGTTGAAGAAGAAAAAGTTGGGTAGTTGCCAAGAAAGTGAGTGGGGTTTATGTTGTGTTTTATTTCTAGTTTGTCGTGTGAGGAAATCCTCAGCTTAAGAAGCAAGCACAAATCTGATTTCAGCAGATATCATGCATAAATCTTATGTACTGTAGTGTTATTGAACGTAGTCATAAAGGTAGTTTGCCAGCTGGCTATGTTTTTGCATAGAATTAAAGAAAAAGAAAAAGCTCTTTCTGGGATTTTTTTTTCCTGTTTCCCTCTGAAAATGAGGCTGATTTTTTAGCTTCCTATTCTCCAGTGGTTGACAGGATTGTGTTCTCAAATTACACAAGTTTTTGGAGGTCCCTTATCAGCACTGCAGCATCTCAGGATTTAAAAACCCATTGGCCTGGAGGGAGGTACACCGTGTCTGCAAGACCTACTTTATGTGTTCTTCAGGGCAGTGGTGGAATTCCTTCCTTTTTTGAAGTCTTGCCAATTGCTTCAATGGACCTGCAATTGTATCCAAGAATCATTATTTATATAAGTAGGGTCATGCAGGGATATTATCTGATATTTCAAGTCTGCTCCTAATTTTGACCAATCTGTAGCCCTTTTTGCAGTTTTGTCTGCAAAACAAAAGATTGTTTGTTATTAGATGATTCATCCAAGGCAATAATTTTAAAGATACCTAATATTCAAGGGCTGAATGCTTATATTCATCTAATATATCATTGTTTGAGTATGAAGTGTTACATGAGAGGTCTTATTTTTAAATTAAATAAATGACAAGATATTTTTACTGGCTAAATAAAATCACTGAATTTGCATTTAATGGTAATTTGGTAGCATGTGGTAATCAGGAACTTTTGTCTTTTGATCCTTTTGTTTTTCAACCCTGTCCTTCTATACCTTTATACCACATATTAAAATAATGGGAAAAAATGTTCTCCAGTAGCCATTTCAGAGTATCAGAAGCTACAGCAGTGTCTCTGCAATGAAAGCAACTCCTGTGTACAAAAAAAGGAAAAGAAAAAAGATTCAAAGGTTACCATGCCTTCTGATAGTGATTTAGTTTTCAGTGGAGCATTAAATGCATTTGCATATAAAATAGTGATGATGTTTTTTTCCTTGATTTTGATGAACTATGTGTGGCTTATTTCTTAACACAATGAATATCGGATCACTTTCAGAAGAAAAAAATTACATTTCCTATTTTTATAGATGCCATTATGTTCTAGAGTTTTCCTGTTGTGGCATAGTGACTTCTCAGATACAATTGTGGGTTTTCATGTAGAGAAAGCTGGCAGCCCATAAAATTTATTATCAAAACCCTTTTTTTGCCTGATACCTGTGCCTCTTACAGAGGATTTGAAAAGAAAACAGAGCTTGCACATGTCTGAGATCTCACCTGCACTCCTTGGGAGTATAACGGGAAGATTCCTCTTCATGCCTGGAATTGTTCCTATAGGGGTGAAATTTCTCTCAAGACAGAAAGCTAAGACAGAGCACAGGTATCACAGTAATTCAGAACTCAAAGGTGAGAGCAGGGTGAGTTTCAATGTGGCAACCAGACCTTGCTTTGCTCTCTGCTGTGGTGTTTGTCCCTGGCTCTGGTTAAGCACAGTGTATCAGATTTTGATTTTGTTGGACAGATGTGGTGTTGCTACCATTTGGCAAATCTGCCATGCTGATATTTTCTGGTAGAAGTATCTCTTCTGAATGAGAACAAATATTCAACTTAACCTACATATATATACGTATATCTCTCATGTCTTTATACTCCAGCTGTTGACTTGGCGTGCATTGCTAGTGTATTAATTTTAGTAATGCACGTTCTAATTCATCCTACCCATACAGTCTGTCCGCTGGAAACAGGACTGTTTTCAGTTTCCTCCTTCCAACCGTCTGCCAAATCATTTCAGAATACATTCTTTCATACGCCCCGGCTCTCAAGCCTTTTGGAGCAAAGTCCATCACCTACTCTGGAGCTACAACATCAGCCATAATAGATGGTCTGCAGGCCGGGGAACGCTATATTTTCAAAATTCGTGCAGCAAACAGGAGGGGACCGGGTCCTCAGTCAAAAGCCTTCAGTGTTGCCATCCCAGCAGGTGAGCACCAAGCCATGAACCAATGGTGTAGTTCACCCACTCTTGCCTTGGTCCCAATTGTGTTAATTCTTACTGACTTAACTCCTCTGCACTCTGTCTAACGTGTGGGATTTTACTTCCTTAATATTGTTTCTGCTTGCTCTTCTCATGACTATGTTGTCCAAATAAGTGTTTGTCACTCTGCAGCGTGTAAAAGGACATGTTTATGGACATTTTAGCCTCTGAAATAAATGCATGCCATGCTCTATGACTATTGTCATGTGCTCTTGTTATCCAAAGGCCAAAGAATGCAATGCTCTGGGTCATTGGCTGCTCTGTTCCTGACAGCTCTCACCCTTGAAAGTCACTTAGTGTCTTACTCAGATACTACTCCTCGTGTTTGACTCTTGCCAAAAAGTTACTGTTGTAGAGACAGAACATTTGCTGCGTTAGCTGAAGAGGTGGGCCACAGCCGTACATGGGATAATGCAGCACCATACCATCAACATGACTAAATTCTGCTGAAGATTTGGTTTCACTGAAAGGGTGTTGCAGTCCCTGATGTTAGATACTTGATTTTAATTGGTCTAAGTTTTACCCAAGCTACAGTAATTCCACATAGGTACCTTTGTACAACCCAAAACTTAGCTTGGCTGGACTCCACAGCCTGGTTAATACAGAAATAATTATTGTCTCATATTCTCATAAGTTGTTTTGTTCTTGCTACCTGGGTGGTTTCTTCTCTTGGTCAGTTTTTGTGCATCTTCTATTGTTGTGACTAAACACTTTTTTTTTTTGCCCCTAGCTGATCATGAGGATTCAGTTGCTCAGCAAAAGACAAATATTCAAGATAATTCAGAGGCTAAAAAGACTGGGAATACTGGCTCATCTCCTTCTCAAAGTTCTTCTGTTGCTTCAAAATCCCAGCAGTCGCCTTCTTCTAAGCAGTTGTCTGTTCATTCACCTAGTGTTAGTGATAAAAAGAGTCTTCTTTCTGAATATAAGAATAAAATCTTGACGCGAGGGGTCCTAAGTAAATCTCAGTTACTTACTAGAAAGACAGGAGAGCTGGAACCTGACCTTCAGTCCACTGAGGTGACAGATGATGGCGATTCCTCCCAGGAAGCTACAACATCACCACCAAAAGCCCAGGACCAGAGGAGGAATGTTAAACCCTTGTCCCCTAGTCGGCCAGTCCACCCTGTCCTTGCCTCAGGGAGGACCTCTGTTCGAACCCACACATCTGAGGTGTCAAGCCAGATGAGCACAGAGAAACGTGAGCCACAAGCACTGTTACCATCATCAGCACAACACTCTTCTGCCTCATCCATTCCCAGATACACAGATAATGAAACAAAGCAATTGAGGCAAAACAACAATAATGTGCCTTCTAAGACCTCTTCCCATCCTCTGCCTGCAAAAACTGATGGTCTTGCGAGTAATGTGGAAGGGAAGCCAGACCCCATGCTGGTGAAAGTGTCTTCTAAAACTTCAGAGCCTGGTCGCCAGGCCTTGCCATCAAATCGGCAGTCTGCTGTCTCTCATGAGGGAGTCTTAGGCCATCGCAGTAGGTCTGGCTCTCTAGGTCATTCACATCAACCCACCTCCAAATCAGCAGATTCCCACGCTCGTGATAGCCATAATGAGTTTGACAGTGAAGAAGCAGAGGACAGAGCAGGACAGCCCAGCTCTAAGTCACAGCAAACAAGGCTATCCTCAGGCTCCAGTTCCCGCACATGGAAAGATTCAAAATCAGCTGCGGTGTTAGTCTCATCAAGGTCTGCTGCTTCTGGTTACACTTCACCTCACTCTCGCTCCTCCACCAGCAACAAATCCAAGGGAAAGGATGTTGTTAAGAATTATAGGGAGGACTCACAAAATGAAAATCCCTTATTTCCTTCTTTGCCCTCTTCCAGGCAGCCTTCTTCAGCAATCTATTCCAAGAAAAGAAATACTCAGGTCGATTCTGATTCTCACCCCAGAGAGACACATGGTGAAAAATCACCCCGCTCTGAATCAGAAGAACAACAAAGTCAAACAGCTGCTCCAGAAAAGCATTCTCTTTTGCAGTCTTCTCTTTCCAAACGCAAACCTGAAGAGCAGGGCAGTCGAGAGGTAAAAGAAATGCTTGCTCGATCAAAACCAAGCGAGTCTTTACTTAGAAAGTCATTCCTTTCTCGCTTTCCAGTGGAGAAGACCTCCCACTCAGAGCCTCCACAGAAGGCACAAACCAGTCCTTCCATACTGCATTCAAGGGGCCGGCGCCTCCCATCTCACATCTCATCCCAAAGTTATGAAGAGTTGCAGGAAGATGATGATGAGGATGGAGCAGAGGGCAGTGACAGAGCAAGCAGCCGCTCTGTGTTTCTTAAAGAGGTGTCCTCTTCTAGGGGATTACCTGCATCTTTCTCTCAGGGAAGCTCAAGTTCATCTCGATCAAAGCAACAGCAGCCAGGTTCTCAGGTACCTTCCTACAAACCAAAACATACTCAGCCAGACTCCAGTTCTGCCAGTGATTCAGCAAAAGACAGCCAGTATAATCAAAGGTTGTCACCCACTTCGAGACAAGCTCGTCCTTCATTACCTACTCACTCAGGAGTTGCTACAAGAACAGCGACCCAAACAGAGAAAAAATATGGTCTGTTGCCCTCAAAAATGTCTAACACTGAACTTCCTCAAAAAGTTCCTTCCTCCTCTTCATCTAAATCTCATCAGTCAGTTTCTAATGAAGAGGATGATTATTACAGTGAACATGATCAGAAGGAAGTGGAAGAGAAACCCACATCTTCGACAGCAAAATGGTCCCCTTCTGTTTCTAGAGGTAACAGATACATATATGAAGACACTACTAGCAATAAAAGAAAATCTATGGAGACTGTTCTACCTCACAAAGTAAGTTCTGAAGAGGAAGAGATGGAAAAACCTCCAACATTAAAAGTGTCTTCTCCTGAATCACCAAGAAGCTCTTCCATAGCATCACGGATCACTCAGTCCTCTAACAAGCATACCCCATCTAAACCAAGCTTTGTCTGGCCACGTTCTGCTGCATCTACCACAACACACACCGTTTCTCCAGCAGTTTCTTCCACGTCTCCTCGTCAGCGACTATTGAACTCCAGGCTAGGGAGCCCTTCTCAGCGGCAATTTGTTAGACCTCCTTATAGACCAGGTATCCTGCCTTTGTTGTACTAATCTCACTAATTGTGTTTTTCCTAAGATCAGCAGTTAGATGAAAAGTCCTCCAGCAGAATGCAAGTTCAGTTATTAAGTATAATGTGTAGCTTTTTATTTTGGTGGTTGCTGGGAAGCCCAGTTCTTGAGGACATTGCCTATTTGGTGTAACGTGGTGCCCAGACCTTTTCTCCTGTCGTCTGATCTGCACGGGATCCCGTGATCCACAGAGGGGGTGACAGAGTTAGGTGCTAAATTGGAAAAGGGCTGTGTTCCTTATTGAGCAATTACTTCACCAAATGCTCATTGAAAACACATTTGTACTCACAATATGACCACCTCTCAGGTACATAGCTCTTCATAGTGGATTGCTAAAAGGCCTGTGTAGGTTCCATAGTACTACCTTGCCCATGCCTAGGCAGTGAGGTGTTTCCTCATGATGCCCTGGCATCATTCCATGTTTTCTTTAATGAATTTTTAAGCCACTTTCCTCTTTTTTCTAAGTGACAGCTCAGGGTTGTCCATACTTGTTGAGGACTGTGCCCATCACAGCCAGGCCATTTAATACCTTTATGGCTGTGATTTACCCCGAAAGTTAGAGACCTGCTTTCTGACAGAATATCTGCTGACCTGGGTAGTAGAATAGAGGGTCCACTACACATCAAGGTATTGATTCCTCTTGTCACCTGTGGAAAATCCCTGACAGTCTCAGTGACTGTGCTAGGTATAAATACTTTTTCTCCCTCCAATGCATGGGCATCTAAAATAGTATTTAGTGACCTGAGTGTTTTAGTAAACACCTCCAGTGCTCTCTGTAGGTAATAATGTTTTGTTTGATGTAGTCTCACTGTTACACACTGAGGACTGTGCAGCTGGGCTGTTGCATCTGATATGCTTTAGTCAGACTCAGTGTTGTGTAGAGGTTCACCAGCTGAAAGAGCTTTAAGATGGGAGTAGACCTTGAATAATACCATGGAGGATGAGATGTATGGCATGAAAAAACCCCCAGATTTCTATATGGAGGTTCTATAAGCTTACTACTAGCAATGCAGCTGTGAAGTTATAGCCAACAAGTGTTCAGTTAATTTTTTTCCAGTCTATATTTCCCATCCCCTCTCCTTTCAGTTTGTCACTACAGCTTTGTATAAGGATAGGATTGAACAAACGATTGTGTATAATAATTGTTTATTGCCTCATCCTACTTCTGAAATGCTTACAAAAATCACAAACATTTTAATGATTGTAGTGCCATCAAGAAATGTTGCCCTGCTTTCTTAAAAAAAAAAGAGGGAATAAGGAGACCAAATAAACATGATGGAGACAAACCGTGAATGTTTAACCTCTTCAGAAAAAACAATTTCAGATTCTTGTGTCAGCTACAGAAATCTGATAGTGTCACAACAGTTGCTCCAAGAAGAAATGGAGTGCCTGGTTTGTGGAGTGTGGTGAGGGCTCTTTCTGCTCTCGTTTATATTTAGATCAGCCAGAAAATACATTTACTTGCAATTTAAAATATGGCTTGTAGGTTGCACAGCTTTCTTCAGAATAGTGTGTTTTCTTCCCTGTTTCAGGTTATAATGGCAGACCAAATCTTACAACGAAAAATGGAAATGGAAATGGAAAAGTAATCCCTGGTAATAATGGAAAACCAAGCGGACAGAAAGTAATCAATGGCCCTCAAGGAACAAAGTGGGTAGGGTGACCTTCTCTCCAAATTCAAGATGTTTTGGCCTTTTATTGTACTTGTATTTTCATTGAGGAAAGACAGGCAAGCAGTGGCCTCAGTCAATGCAGCTGTAAAGTGAAGATATACTTAGTGGTTTAGTTTCCACTGTTCCACTGAAATCTTATGACAAATTCTGGGTTTGTTATTTTAACATTTTAAATTTAAGGCCTGATGGGTTGAATTTTAAACTATAACATTACTCCTATAAAATTTAGAGAAACATTTTTTTGTCAGAGTCACTGAGATTTGTGCCCCCCAGTGACTCAGGGACTCTTGACACAGCAGGCTCTTGTCTGCTGTGCAGTGTGAGTGGAGACTGCCTGGAATAGCTGCTGTGAAAGACATGTTCAGCAATGCTTCTCCCAGACTCACACTCCAGGCAGAAGCTCCTGAGCAAGAGTTTTGAAATAAGAAGTCGCTCCATAACTGTCACAATGCTTTAAATTCACTTATGTAGGTTTTGCCATTCTTCAGATGTGTTTCCAGAGGTATGTGCAGAAGAGCTCAGATGCCATTGATAGGAAAGCCCCACAAACTGCCTTCATGCCCACACCTTGTATTTTAAAATCCTTTACAATGAGTTTTTAACCAAAGAAAGCAGGGAAGGAACTGGTGCTTCCTGTGTATTCGCCCAAGTGCTGAGCAGTAGGAGTCTGTGATCAGTCTTCCTGGCATCAGCAGAGTTGTTTGCACGTGGCATGACACATAAAGACATTTATTTTATGGCCACTTCAATCTTACCATTTTCATTAGAGGAACATAAAAAAGTGCATCAGGTGTGTCACATTCAAGGGAGGCATTTTGAAAAGCGTGCCCAAAGTACTTCAAATAGACTCCAGAAAGGGGACTGGAAAGGTCCTTGGAATGACATGGGGCATTTCTCTGCCTCACGAGGGGAAGGCATTGCTGCAAGCAGGATGAACACCTTGTAAAGCAAGAGGATCTGTGCCAAATCTGGGGCCTGGAGGGCTTCAGAGACTGATCTCATCATCTGCTGTCCTTCCTGCTGCAGTCTTTACCTCAGCACCAGATGTAAGTCTGTCTTGCCAACCTGGAATTGCTGCTTCTGTCCCCTTCCCAGTTTCCTCCCAGCACTTAACACCTTTTGCATTTTTGTGTTCTGTGGCTCAGTGTCTGTTACCTCAGGTTAAAACAGCATACGGTTCAGCTGGTTTGGGTTGGAATAGCAACGAGGACTGGATTTTAACTGCAGTTAGCTCTGGAATTCAGTCCAAGCTCTCAGACATACTTGCTTTGTGAGACAGAGGCTTTTCTTCAGTCTCCTGTCCCAATTAAAATCTTAGCTACTTTGTTTTCACTGCCGTTTCAATATAAAGTAACTAGTCTAATTTTAAAGTTTTGTTTGGTTAGACATAGTTCTAAATCCCATCTTCAAAATTACTCAGGGTCATACTGAAATCAGTATTACAGGAATTCACCTTAGGAGTTGTGCAACCCAAGAAAATCAAGGGATTTGCTCCTTTGCACACAAGAGCTACAGTAGGTGATATGAATATGGCTGTGCAGCTCTGGAGCCCAGTTCCTGGAAATCTGCTTTCTTCAGCAGTGATATCTCAGTGATTACTATACACTTAGTTTTTAAAGTTCAGGTGTGTTGTAGCTATTCCTGAACATCACACTTAGTGTCTGAATTTCCCAGAATTTCTGTTGTTTTGCAATTTCATTTCACCCCCTCTTGTGCTAGCTAAACTTGAGTCCATCTGTTTCTTTTAGATTGTAGATCTTGACCGAGGGCTAGTGTTAAATGCTGAAGGAAAATATCTCCAAGATTCCCAAGGAAACCCTCTCCGAGTGAAATTAGGAGGGGATGGACGTACAATTGTTGGTAAGTTACAACTTCCTTCTTACAGAAAAAAGCTCTACAGTTTTTGTACACATAGTACAAGTCTTTGAGCTGTTCAGTGCTTCAGGCATCCCCAGGTCCCATTTGGAGCCATTTGGAGCTGCTTGTACCTCAAGTCTCCACCAGTCAGTCAGCACATTGCAGGACCTGGGGAGGCTTTGAGGCATCCTGTGGGACTCCTGAGTACGAGGCAGCAAGAATCACTCAAGTCCATCTCGCTTGTATCAGCAGAACTGAGCCAGAATAAGGATTAATGATTAGAATAAGGATTGATGATTGTCTATGTCTTTATATACATAGAAATAATTATTTCCCACTGCTAGCACTGTGCCAGCCGTATGTATGTGTTTATTTTATTTTTTCTTCTAAAACTGACCACAAATAGTAAGAAACCCTGTGTGTGTTCTCTGAAGACACTGCTGTTCGCATGTCAGTCCATCTGTACAGATCTCTCGAACACAAATTCAGTGCCTGTTGTTAAACTGGCTACCGTGAATATTTACAGTATCCAGAATTTGGCACACAACTTTATCTGCAGTGACAGCATCTTGCCATCTCATCCCAGTTTTTCCTAGCACATGTTTGACATTAAGGAGCAGAATACTGATTCCTCATACATTTCATCAACAGTTATGAGAGTGACTTAGATGAAATGCAGTCACTGCACATTGTGATTCCGAAGTGAAACCTCCTTGGAGTGTTTATCAAACAGCTGAAAAATGTGAACACCACTGTGGTTTATCTGAGGTTCTTCTGAACCATTTTCCAGCTTCCTTAGCCATGGTTCTTTCCTAAGTAACACCCTCTGTGTTCTGTCAGTTTAGTTACAGGAGGCTGTACTCACACTGCTAATGTTCTTGTGGCATCTACTGTGATAAAATACAGTAATGCTTAATGCTATAAGCCTGAAGTGGATTAATGGTGAGATTTTTTTGGTTTTGTTCTTCTCTCCTAGATGAAAAGGGTGCTCCAATGGTGAGTCCTGATGGATTACCTTTGTTTGGACATAGCAGATTTAGTAAACCTGTAGCGAGTGCACAAGATAAACCAATAATAAGCCTTGGAGGAAAACCTCTGATTGGTCTTGAAATGATTAAGAAAACAACCACTCCCTCAACTACTACTACAACAGTACCTACAACAACAACCACAACAACTACCACAACCACTACAACAACTGTTGCTACAACCACCACCACCACCACTCCTGAACCAACCACCACTGACCCACCCACTGAGAAACCCACACCAACCTGTCCTCCAGGCACCTATGGAGAGTATGATGATGAAGGCAACTTGCTTCTGGGGTTCAACGGCCTGCCAGAGTGCAATGCAGAAGGTAATTTCCTTTTGTGCTGTTTGAATTTCCATGGCTGTGCTATTTGTACAGCATGGTTACATGGATGTAGAATGGGAAAGAATCTGCCTCTGAAGATTTTGATCCGTTTGATAAGGTAGGAGCTGAGATTAGAGCATATGAAGAAGAGTTTGGGTGTTAAATGGTTTTTTGCTGGAAAATGCCAACTTTCACCATCGGTGAAATTTTTTGTGGAATTGTGTTTTTTCAGCAAATTTCTTCCCTTGTGTTGGATCCATTTTTATCACATACGTTCACTCACAGGGGCACAAGTTTAGGCAGTAGCTTTGTGGTCAAAGCACTCCCATGAAAGGTTTTCTCATTCAATTTCAGGTCTGGAAAGGACCTGGGGTAACTATGCATTTTGTCTGTTTTGTGTTCGTTTATCACAATGAATTCTGAAAAGTCTCTCTTTTGAGCCATGGTGGCAACAACATTTGCAAAGTGAGATTCTTGTTCTCTTGCCAGCCCTTGGAGATAGATTGTCTAGCAGGAGTGCAGCACAGCACAGATGAAGCTGGTGAAAGGCAACCCTGGTTCTGCACAGATAAGGCAGAGAGTTGTACACTGATTTCTTTATTATCTGAAAATACAAACCAGTGTCAGTGCATGTCATTTTTCCCTGTTGCAGTTATACAAGCTTAGGTTTTGGTGCCGAACTGAAATCCAAAGTAAACACATATATATGCACTAGAATCTTTGGGTGTTGAGCCTGTTCCCTATCACGTTTTATGTTTTCAGCACCTGGATGTTGCATTGCTAGTGAGTTAGCTGCTTATTTTGCCAAACCAGATCAGGGAGTACCATGCTAGCCCTTATTCTTCCCATTTGTAATCCTCAACCCAGTCTACAAATGGACAATAGCAGCACAGCCATAACTTTACCAGCGTGTTGGCAGTCTGACATCTGACAACTGCAGCAGCCAGTTTTAATGGGTAATGAAACCCCTTCACCGTTCTCCCATACACCTGTGTCTCTTAAGTCAAAGCAGATTTACAAGCAGGTCACGTAACCATGGCCTAGGAAGCTGAACTATCACTTTGAAAAGGGCAGTGATCTGGAGGGGTATGGCTGCAGCAACTCACAGTGAGTCTAAGGGTGGCATCCTGGGAGAGGATCTCAGAAGCGGACAACAAAATTCCCTTACCAGCTGCCCTAGGTAACTAATGAGTCAGAGATGTCAGTTCCTTGTGCAGGTGGAATTACAATGAGATAATGTTAGTATTTATTAACAATTAGCCACGTTTGACAGTGTGCATTTATAGAAGTGTGCTTGCATGTGTACATACGCACAGATGTGTACACACACAAACATACGTAAAAACTATATCATCATTAAATATTTATATGAAGATTTTTGCTTTTCCCTATAGAAAGTTCATAGTTCCTAATTATACTTATTAAAGTGTTACAAATATTGTTATATATGGTGACTCTCATACTTTCAAAGTTGCCTAAAGGGAACCATATGACTTCTGGTAGTTAGAATCCCTCCCACACGCCCCCAGCTCCTTTTACTTATCTTAAATGTTGATTATGTATATCCTGTAATGTTTCCTCTTTTTGGTCTGTGCTGTTTGGTACCTGGAGGACCTCTTCTGAGAATACACATTGTAAGAACAGTAGAAGTTAATGAAATATGTCTGGGGTTAAACTGAAAGTAGGCTCCAGAAGCTGAGCAGCAAAATCCTTTGTAGTGTTATATTTAGCAGAGTTGTGGGCTGGGGAATTTTCATGTGATTTTCTGAACATTTAAAAAATTCTGCTCGGGTTTTTTGCCTTCTACCAGATGGGCTTGCTGAATCCTTGAACTTCACAGAGGCATGAATGAAAACTAAGAAGTTTTTATTCAGGCTGTGTGTTCAATGAGAATGGCCTTTAAGTAACTCATAAACTGCCTGGCACTTTGACAGTATGTCTGCAAATGCCTCACAGTGGAAGACTGAAAGGACAAGATGGTGCTGGATTTCTGCTTCTTACCTGGTATATAGCTTGAGCAATATTAGTCCCTAACTGGCAATTTTGAAAGCTTGTCTGAAAAGTCTTTTTTTTTTAGTTTTTTTAAATCCTAGCAACCTGCTTCAGGATTAGATAAACACAGCAAAACAGCCTGCCTGTTCCACAAAGGAACTTGCTTGAAAAGAAAAGATCTTTGTCATATTTATTTAATTATGATTGTTAAACAAGTGAAGTATATATTTCAAGAGGGGTACACAACTACTACTTGAATTATCAAAACAATTAATGCAGTTTTCACTTGACCATTTCCAAATTATATTAAATTATATTTTTATCTTGTCTTTCCTTTTAATC
Source organism: Aleadryas rufinucha (assembly GCA_013397815.1). Taxonomy (NCBI): domain Eukaryota; kingdom Metazoa; phylum Chordata; class Aves; order Passeriformes; genus Aleadryas; species Aleadryas rufinucha. The sequence goes on from VZTH01001980.1 coordinate 153,382, forward strand.
TGAGTCTAGAAATTCCTCCACATTATTTAGTGAAATACTTTTTCTGCCAAAGCTTGATATTTGTTGCTAAGTGCTTTACTCTCAAACAGACAGGGGCTGCAAGTGCCAAAAACCCACTGCCAAATATTCTTCTTAAGCTTTGGCACATTCTTTTATCTCTGGCAGGATTTTTTCTCAACCTAGCAGAATTTATTGTCAGCTTTTCACTAGATTCAGCAGTCTTTAACTTTCAAGGAGGAGTTTGGCCACACAAGCGTGATTTGTCAGTGAAATCAACTAAACTTTATTCATGAAATCACAAAGAAAAAAAACAGGTGGAGATTTAACCACATGTTATATGTGATAAAATCAAGTGATGGATTTTGTAAGACAAGTAAGACAACAAGACTGGCCTTACAGATGCCAAGAATCTGTGGCAAGTGATCATAGGAAGACTTCGCCTCGTTTGTTACAGGCAGGGTTTACTCAAGAGCTTCAGCGAAGGGTGGTGGAGCAAGGTGAAGAACTGAAACTGGAGTATGTACAAAAAATAATAAAATGAGAGGTCTGTTGGGAAGTACCCCCATTGTCACCATGACACAGCTAATGCTAAACAAGCACAGACACTGAAATTGAGTACAAAAGTAGAAAATGAAATTTGGCTTTGCTGGATTGTAGGTAGGCCAAAGACTTACTAGCTAATAAGCATGGATGAGTTGAAATCTGCCCATGAAAGATTTCAAATTTCTGCATATCTGATCCTCTTGTTTACTTGGATGTAGGCAGTCAAAGGTAAGTGCATACATTACAGATGTTGGTTGATGCTGGCCAGTTGTGGGTAGATCTGCAGAATTCAGCAAAGAACCTACTTCATGACTGACTACCCTCAGAGAAGTCAAGTGACTTCCAAGGGGATCATCTCCTGAAGAGTGGCTGCAGAACACTACTGTGAGGAAGTCTCAGATTCTAACATATGAAAGTCTGACAAGAATAAACCCATTTCCGGTGTTTTAAAGCTTATTTTGTTATTAAAATCACACAGTGTATTTAAAAGAAAATTATTTTAGGAGAAAAAAAGCAGTCATACTGTAATTGTTGGTTCTAAAAGAAATCAGCAAAATGAAAATGTATCAGATTATATTTGTGAAGTAATTAATATTGGCAGTTGAAATTTTGCACTATTTGCAGTACTGGTTTAGTAAAAATAACACTAATGCTTCCATATTGAGTGTTACAGGAACGTTACCAATGTATGTGAAGTGTCCTGAGGTCAAAGCTGTTTTTCTCTTGTCTTTGTTCACACACTGGCCACTCTCCAGCCCCAGCATTTCATTGGAGACTTCTGATGGTACCTGCAGTGGGTTGCAGCACAGTACTTTTGCTTTGTTTGCATGGCTTTTTATGACTGTTCTGAGCTTTGTGTACTCTTTGGCTTCCCTGAATAACATGTGGAGAAACGCTTTCCTCAGAGTGTGGAGGAAAGCGTTCGGGATTCAGCAGATGAGGTACCTGATGGCTGATGTATCTGGTGCTGGATTCATGTCCTGCAGAGATACTGAGATAATATAAAGGAATAGTCATCTGGGAAGTCTATTGGTGCATTTGCTTTGGGTTTTGGGGTGGATCCCCAAAACTGATGTGCACCTCATAATCGTCTGTCCTTGCTATGCTTTCATTTGCATACTGGAGCAATCTTGCTGTGATTTCCTGAACTGAATTCATGTTGGATGAAACCAAAGCAGAAGCAGTGCTTCAGGATTACACCTATGTGGCCCAGCCTGTAATGGGCAGCCATTCCTTAGGATCAGAGTAGAGCAAATGCAGAGTAAAACCCCAGAAAACCCAGCACTAACTACTTAATTCTACAAATCCATTCCTTTTGAGCTGCATTACTTGCAAGACCATTGACATCGTCTATAAATGTCATGGCTCTGAGGGCTGTTTGTTTTTATACCTCCACAAAAATATTTGGGTAGAAATATTTAATTGCTTGGTTGGTTTCTTTGGCATATAATGTTTTCCCATTTGCTGCTTCTGAGACTATAAAATATTGTCAAATCCAGATGTGAGCACTGTGCAGTTGCTGGCAGCCTACCTTTGCTCCAGAGCAGCTGGGGCCTGGGGCAGAGCTTCTGGACTCTTTATTTTGTGTAGCAGCCCTGAACCCATTTTCCCCCAGCAAAACTCCTGACTACTGCACTTAGCTTCTCATCTGTTATTCTAAATATGCAGAGTGGACTGTCACTATGTTATTTGGAAACTAGGCAGTTATCTTATTTCTTTACAATTCAACTGGCTAAATATTTTTATTTTAAACCTTATTCCAGAATTATGTTCTTGAATTCTTACGGCATTTTCTTCTTTCTCCTTCAATAGATACATTCTCAGGACTGGATGCAGATGTGACAGCAACTCCAGAGGCATATGTGATATACGATGATGGTACTGTTTAACTGTAGAAGACTGTTGCAAGTGTCATGTTGCTTTTTTCTCTGTCTTCTTTGGAACTGGGTTCAAGGAGGCAGATTGGTAAATAGGAGCTTAAGCAAGTGGTGGTGAGCTGGAAAATGGTTCTGCATCACATATGAAGAGAAAGGGTGCAAAACCACCTGTTTCTGGACATAGAAGTCCCTTTCTATCAGTCCTGCAATTTAACAGGAGCCTATTGAGGAAATGAATTATTTTTCAGTACTGCATCAATTCTGGATTCACTCTCTCTGGTACAACTTCTAACTCCAGCCCAGTCAAAGTCAACTGTCTTCTCTAAAATACAAACTCCAAATAGCATTTGAGTGCTGGAAACTTGAAATACCTTAGTGAGTTGGTTTTTTTAATGTGTATTCTGTATTTAGACAATTAAGCATGCTCATACTGAATGAGATCACCTATATAAAATAACTAATCAGCTTAATTCATGTAAAATTTAAATCAAAGAGATTTAAAATCAGATGAAAGAAAAATAGGGAAATATTTTTTCAGAGTTATATTCATGCCATTTTGATATTGTAATCAAGGACATACAAAACTTAGCTGAAGAGGAAGTGTCAAGTCACAGCATTTAATTGTACGTTTGCGTAGGGAATGCAAATTCTCAATTATTGGAACTAGCATTCACTTTCTGCCATCAGTGACATCTGATGTTCTGTCCTTTTTAATCCTCAAATCCCTGCTCCTACCCCTGCATATGAAAGGGGATAAGTACAGACCTCAGTTAAACAAAAAACTTTTTAGTAGAATTTATGGCTCTAGAACAATGAAAGTTTTTTTATTTGTGGTTGCAGTTCTGGGATCTTAAGTCTAACCAACAACAGAAAAACATTTAAAAAGAGAGTGCAGCAGCTGAGTGAAAGATATCACAGACATTTGTATTTTTAATTCCAGCCACTTCATACTGAGACTGATGTTTAGAATGTGGGGAGGAGGAGATAAACTAGAAACTGCACAAGGCACACATCCCATGTTCCCTACATCTCCATGGATGCAGAATACCCTCAGTGCACAGGTCTTTTGCCAGGCCTCCCCTTAGGTACAGGTCACCTGCAGAAAACATACGCTTTAACACTTTAAGCACAAAACAATCAAAGACATGAGCTGAGTTCCCCAGCCTGTGTGAGGTCATGACAGGGATGCCAAATGCTACTTTCCCTTCATTTTGTGTGCCAATCAGGTAGCACAGTAGCTTTTCAAAGAGCACTGAATTTAATAGGACTGATCATCACAAGATTAGTAGGGGGCAGTTTGCCTTCCCTCATGGCCCTGGAGGGACCACAAATGGAAAGTACTGGACTCCACATCTCCAGTCGCAGGAGGGTTTGAGAGCAGTATGAACCACCTCTAGGGCTTTAGAATTGCAACACAGTTTTCTTAAAAAGCCATTTTTTTTCTCTCCCTTACCTCCTTCCTTTGGCATTTGAGGGCTTTGGCCAGGGATTCAATTACTGTGCCATCATCTCTTGGGGCTTGTGAGAGGAGGTGGCTGATGCACCTTCAGGATATTGCTGTACAAATACATTTGTTAATTGTCATCCTGTTTAACTGTGTGAGTGAGGTCTAAATCAGCAATGACATGAGTATTCTGAGGCAAAGACTTTGTGCTCACTGTCCATCAGTTTGGTAGAAACCATTGTAAGGCTGAGGTGTGACCAGCCTCAACATAGAGGCCTGTAAGGAGTGCGCAGCAGCCAGGGCAGGGTGTATGGCACTCCTTTGGGACTGTGGCAGAAATGTTTCCCTTCTCATAGTTAAGCCAAAATTAGATGAAGCATGCTAACATTTTCATCTTATGTTTCCTCTGAAGACTACGAGTTTTTGGAGAGCACTTTGCCACCAACCACCACCACTGTCACCACCACCACTGCTTCTACGACTACAGAATTGGAGGCTGCCTATCCAGAGACCAGTGTTGTTGGCACTGGCCCTGTGTCAGAATATGATATTGCTGGGAAGAAACGCTTCACTGGTAAGGATGTCCTTTGGTTTATGTAGCTTACTACTTGTGTTGCAAAGAAGTCTTGTTCCAGCAAGGCCAGCCCTTAAGCTGAGACCATTGCACAAACACATCCAGTAGACTTGCATGTGGTCCTTTGAAGGATTGCCACCTTGGAAACCTGAACAGCAGTACTTTTTTCCTTGCTTCAATGCTTGCATGTCTATGTATGAGCCCACAATGATTTTGTTGAACCAGTACAAACCTCTTTGTACTCTTTCAGTGTAAGTGCTCTGCTCTGTGTTCTGCATTGTGGTTGAAGTTAGTAAGAGAGCAAGAGTGCCTACACCAGTGCTTAGTTCAGCTTAACTGCATCCACCTTCACACCAGTAGTTCCAGCAGTGCAAGTCTCCGTGTAGGTGTGAGTCTTCCTCTGGGGGACCTGATTCTTTTACACTGATGTGTCCAACCTCAGTGATTTCATCCACCTTGCACAAGCATGTGTGTCAAAAGGGTGTTTCAAAGTCAAGGAATAATTGGTATTTTGGTTTTGAACTTTCCAAAGAATAAATCCAGTAGAGATAAATATGATTTTGCTATTTGAGTGTTTTCTCGGTAGAAGGAATTTGGTGAAGGAGCCCCCATTACATGTGCTGTGTCTCCTGTGTACATGAGCCGTTCAAGTGTGTAGGTTGGTACTGCAGCGCTGACTTCAGAGCTGCTCTGCTTCTTTGTCAGAGAAGCAGGTGGGGGCCAGAACAGAGGGATTTGTAGATTGTGGGGCACTGCATTCCAGCCTCCACGTCAGGCTGGTGACACCTCCTGCAGCCCTTTACATATTGCTGGCACTTGAACTGAGGTCAGGTCAGCTGCTGACTCACCTAGCATTTCAGAAAAGAGTTCAGGGGACGCAGAATCATCTTTGACATGTCTTGTCTTCCCTTCCAATATCCACAAGCGTCATGTGGCTTAGAGTGGAACTCTGCTGCTGGAGTAAAGGATTTGTTTTTATATATGCCAAAACTTTTTCCAGTGCATCTTCAGTTTCCCCGTCCAAACAATTTCATGATGTTTCTATTCAGCTCTCTCACTGACAGTGCTTCTTGATTCATTTAGCTGGAGAGGCTAAAATTAACTTCATTGCAAGATCTGGAAAAAATTCCTTTAGGGCATGAAATCCAATAAGATAAACCAAGAAACGTTGGTTTATGAACATTTCAAGGGACTAGGAAAATAATATTACCATTTCAATGAATTGTATTATTGCAACTGAATAAACATTTCCAAAGCAAGTTTTATAGTCGTTACTTTGAATGTTACGGTGACTTTTAAGGCAATAAAAAGATGGTTTAATCTTTTCCTGAACTAAAGTGCAATTCCAGGCAGTATAAAGCTTTTAAAAATAGAAGTTAGAGGTTGGGAGCACATGCCTCAACTCATGACTCCTGGTCCCTTAGTACCCAGGGGACCGCAACAATCCCTTTAAACTGGTTGGACTTCACCTTGGAATTACTCTTCACGTTTCTTTTGTTGTTTCACTCCAGCTTCTGGATATTTGTGTAAGAACCTACTACTTAGACCTATAAATTCTTAGATGATTGAAGGCCCTGGCAGGGATACGTTCCCATGTGTGGAAAGGCAGAATTTGAGTGGCATTTTCATCACACCTTCCAGAGCAGCTGGAGGTAGCATGCGGAGAGTGCTGCAGTGAGACTGTTCTCTTCTGCCTCTTGTAGCAAAGACAGTCCTTCTGTCTTTGCATAATTTGGTGCAGTTTTGAATGTGGAGTAAACCTGAATGTTGGCATCCCATTCCCCCTGCTCATCAATCAAATTGGCTGTTAGCTGTGCTTTGTTGGCAGCAGTCTCTGTGCTGGAAGGTGAGGAATTTTAAAATGCACCACAGAACTTGACTCTGTTTAGGAAATTGCCAGCCTGTGTGCTACTGTGGCATGCCTCAAACTGCTAACTAAGTGCCACCCTTCCCTGTCTTTTCTAGCTCCTTATGTGACCTATCTCAATAAGGATCCAGCAGCCCCCTGCTCCTTGACAGAGGCCCTGGAGCATTTCCAAGTGGAGAGCCTTGATGAAATCATCCCTCATGACTTCAGAGAGAAAGATCAGCGTCCCCTGAAAGCCCCTCACAACATCACGGTTGTGGCAGTTGAAGGCTGTCACTCCTTTGTCATTGTGGACTGGGCCAAACCTGCTCAAGGAGACATGGTAACAGGTACTCTCCTGAGGGTTTCTCTCCTGATGGGAGAGTGGAGAAAGGGAAGGTTTTCTTAAATGACGGTTTTTACTTTCGACTGAGCTGATGGCTCATGCGGTTCTCACTCCTCTGCAGTTTTCTGAGGGAGGTGAGTTACTTTCTGAGGAGTGGGAAAGGTCCCTCAGTCATCCCTCAGTGCCAGACTGAGCAGCCCATGTTGGTCCAGATATCTCAAGATTTGGCACTGATTTTGTGGCAGGGGTTCTGAAGGCATCACATCCTGCCTGTGTGGTAGCTGTAATGGTGCTTTGCTTGACTGAGCACTTCTTCCCCCAGGTAGTGCCCTCAGCTTCACTGCAGCCACCTCCAGGGCGTGCTTTGGAACATCTTTGACACTTGGCTGCAGTCTGTTCCAAGCAGAGGTGACTGTATGGCTGGACCTGGTCTGGGTCCTGCCTGGCTGTGAGTGTGGCTACAGGAAGTCTGCCCATGGAGGGGCTTCTGGCTTGGTGGTCTTCTAGTCTGCTTTTTTTTTTGGTAGGAAAAGAATGTCAGTTGTCACAGTCAGTTATCTCAGAATCTGCAGCCCAGGCTGTGCTTAGCTTGTTTTACTGAAATTTTGACCAAATACCAGTCTGACAAGCAAGGTTCTGAGAATTTTGTATAACTTTAATTTTTTTTTTTCCCCAAAAAGCCTCTGGTATTTCTGACTGTACTAGTGTCTACACAGTCAGTGTATCACTTAAAACAGTGAATGGGTTGCCTCTGTAATCTTTTTGCCTTCATTGTGTTTTAAATCAGAACTCACAGCTCGGTGCCGTCCTATGATATAGTGCTCCATCATTATTAGCTAATGACAGGAAATTCTTGTAGGCTGGGATTTTCCAGGAGAGTTAGACATGGAATCACTTCCATATTCAAAGATGTTTCCACTCTTTTTAGTCCATAAAATTTACTGTGACACCTAGGGATATAATTTATTTAAAATTTAATTAGAATCCTCGCATCTATTTCTCTTTCCTGTTTACAGGCTATCTGGTTTACAGTGCATCCTATGATGACTTTTTAAAGAATAAGTGGTCAACCAGGACTGCAGGGTCTACTCACTTGCCAATTGAGAACCTGAAGCCAAACACACGGTAAAGATTTGTTCCACTCCTTTTCAGTTCTGTAAAGGAAGTAAAACAAATTTTGAGAATTGTCAGTTGTTTTTCTTGATCTTAGTATAAATGTTTACATCTGATTTAGATTTTACTCATTCTGTTGGACAGCAAATCGTTCTATAAATGGCACAACAACAACATGATATCTTTACCATATTAACCCCGGAGCAGATGGCAGTGTGTACATGTGTATATGTTTGTGTGTATAAAAACACGTATCAGTAACAAAGAAAATCTTGTTTTAAAATGTATTTTCTAGTCTTTTGCATAACTGAATCAAATGTTGGGGGGCAGAGTATACTAAAATATACCCATGATGTGATGTGATGTGAGCCATTCCAACATATGTGTGGCCAAGATTTGATGCCTAAGGGCTGCTGGGGAAGGGCTGCCCACTGGTCTTTTTTCACTTCCTGTTCACATGAATAGTGCTGGAAGAGAAGGCTTGGTGGCATAAAGTGAGGCTGTGGCAATTGCTCAGAAGTCAGTTTGGCAGGAGCTTTAGGTCTTCATCTTGCAAAAAATCTGACTGAAATGACAGAACAAGAATGCATACTTCACATGGTATTGGAATAATTTATAGTGATTGGGGGGAAAGTAAACAGCTATAGAAGGACTGCATTCAAATTAATCCTTTAGAGAGATGCTCAGTGTCTCACATACTTGTCTCTCAAATTCTGAGTCTGAAATTCTTTTGGTGCTCCCTTGGGCTAGGCCCTTCACATGCTGCTGTCTACATCAGTCTCTCAGGCACTGATGGAAGGTGCTGCTCACACAGTGGAGAAATGCACTGGGATTATGGGCTGGAACTGGCATGCCTTACTTGATGGTGAGCTACAGATCTGAGGACTGACTGCTTGGATGGGCACATAGGGTTTGTGCTGGGACAGCACAGAAGAGAGAAACGGTGTCAGCCAAAGTTATCTTTTCTTTCCAAGACAATTCATAGGTGAAGGGAAAGTTCAGAGGGTTAAAAGTAGTTGAGAACCTCAACCTAGAAAACAGAATTGTTTGAGCATGGCCTTCATCTAAACCCTTAATAGGTACAGTTATAAAATAAGGTAAATAAATAATGAAAAGCCACTGCAGTGTAGCCAATTGGGTGTCAAGTATGATGAGGCATATTTTTTCTGACCACATTATGTCACTTCTCCAGACTTCGGCATAGACTCAGACAGGTTGGCCCCTGCAGTTGCTCCTGCTGTCCTGAAAACATCCAAGCACCAAGAAATCACTGTATGTGTTAAGAAGGGGGTGCACTCCCCTCTCTCCTCCCCGGAGATTTCCCTCCGACCAAAGAGTTCTGAGGACATGGCATCTCCTTGGGAGACCCAGAACCGGAGCACCTTCAGCAGCAGTTCCTTACGCAGTTGCACAAGGGACATGTTCAGCAGAGGACACCTGCAGTGTCAAAGACCTGGAAAATTAGCAGGAGAATGCTAATTATGGAGAAGCAGGATAAGCACATTCAGAGCATCCACATTTAACATTCAGAGTTAAAAGTACAGAAATAAGATGTTACAGGAAAACATGTTCCATCTTATCCTCTCCTGTTCTGTCTACAGTACTGTCAGTCACACGTTTCATGAGGCATTTTCTTACATATACAAGAGATAAAAAAAGGCCAGTTATTCAGAAGATTGATAATATAGAACTTAGTGAAAGTCTTTAAGGATGTTTCATGGTGTGTTAAAGCAAAATTACTTCACTGTGAAGAGGTCCAGTGGTATGCTCTGCATCTGCGAGCGCTCTCATTACAAAATGTTGTTACAAATGTATGCAGGGTGGCATGTGGTGCAGCTTTCTGTGAGTTTCACCTGTTTTAAAAAGATGGAAGAGGTTTGAGATCTCCTAAACGCTGTTCTTAGATAGTGATGGAAGCAGTTGCAGATCGTTCTGCCTTTGTACATCTACATCCTTTTGACTTGAAGACACTCCCTAAACAGCTCTCCTCTTGCTGCTAGAACCAGTTCTTGCCTCCACATCCCAAACTCCTCTGTATGCCCAGCCCTTTTCCCCTTCAGTATTCACTCCTCCACTCTCACCTTGTCTCCTGTGCTGGCCAGGGAGGCATTGCCTTTACACCCCAGCTTCTCCTGGCTGCGGCCCTCCATTTCTTGCTTCTGTGCTATTTCCACCTTCCAGCTGAAGCTCCTCACCTCTTCAGACTTTCAGTCAAGTCTCCCTCTCCTGATGCCCAAAGGACAGTGTTGAAGTCCAGAAATAACCCAATAACTTGGGTATGCTTCTCATACCCAAGACCTAAAGGGCTCCAGAACACCAGAAGAAGAGGTTGCAGTGAAAGCTCATGGGATTTCTGCAGCTGCTGTCCCGGCCGTGCTCAGTGCAGGGGAATTAGTGGGAGTTGAGCTGCCAACACCTCTGAGATGTACGTTAACTCCAGGCTTCAGAAGGACGCAATTTGTCTGTATTTGAATGGAGTTTTATAGGAACAGCAAGGTTATAGATTAATGCATCTCCATGAACCTAGTGACTGTCATGGTGAATTAAGGTTCTGTTTCATGGTAGGGAGGTTCAAGCAAGGGCTGTTTATTTAAGCGTGTTGTTTCACCAGCATCTTCCTGAAGATGTTATAATCCATTGGCCCCTATTGTATGCTCTGTGAAGGCAGTAAAGGCTTCATGTGGGGTCTGTGGTGGAGAAGGGGGGATCTTTATAACAGAGAAATTGTGTATATCAGCCATTCTCATTTACATTCTCCAAACCCACAGACTGAATTGATTGCATACCTTTTGTCTTAAAAATAACTCCCTAACCACTGGAAAAAGATCCCATGCCTAAGAAAATACAGCATGAAAGCTGAAGTTAGTCTTCAAATTTTGTGTCTGCGTTGTTAGTGCATTTTGTGAGGAATGTCTGATTAAGTCAGATTTACTCTAAGGAGGTGCTGTTGGCTGCTGGGTGTCCCATGTGGGGCTACTGGTGGTGCAGTTTTGCAGTGTGCACAGTGTATGAGAAACAGGTTGGCACCTTGGCTGAAGTCAGCACCAGAGAAGATTTCAAGCTGCCCTGGAAAACATCTGCCTGGTGTTTACAAACAAAATGTAGATCTATGTTTAATCTGTGTCATAAGTTTTCTTCTAAGGCCTGGTCTGATCTCCATTTGAGAAGTGGAAGTTTTTCCGTTAGTGAAACTCTGGTCAGCTTCAGTGGGCACAGGAGCCCTGTGATGTGTGATTGTAAACACGAAAACTACTTTAAACCATATTAAATCTTTAAACCAGTAGTTTTGACTAGGTCCCTTCCTTAACCTTAATTCTCAGCTGTCACAAAAGATGATGCAGAGGGCTGGACAGCATCTGCTCAACCACTAAATCCAGTCTTCTGCAGTCAGAAACATTATAATCCTTGCCATAAACATTTCAGTCCCCTTCCTAAGCATGGTTAGACTTTTTCCTGCCTTTTTTAGGGAGCCTGTGTCAGTGCCAGATGGGAGTAACTAGATAGTCTCATGATTTAAAGCACCATCCTTCACCATCATATCTCCATGTTTCCTGAAATCTTTGTCCACTTGGGTTTTGTTCCATCTGGGGGTATTTTGATCCCACAGTGCCTACTACCAATTCCAGTGTTGCACAGAGTATTTCATAGGAGGTTCTCAAACATTTACTCAGGGCTTACAACTGCAAACAGAGCCTGGATCTTCTGTTTCAGGGGTCCAGATGCACCAAGAATTTCTGTTTCCTTTCTACATCTCCATTAAAACAAGCCCATGGCATGTCCAACAAGAAGCATCAACCACAGCTGGCATCTGTGTGCCACCAGGGCCATGCAAAAGAGCTAAGATGTCCATGAAACCATTGTCCTGTGCAAGTGGTAGACCTGTGTGGCACATACCTACCTCACACCAGCTCTGTAGGAAGGTCCTCTTCCAGCTTGGCTCCAATGTCTTATTATAAAATTTGTTGTAAATATTGATGAGGGATGTAGTGCTGGGCTGGTTTAGATATAGGAGGACACTTTGCATTAACCTGTGAACCTGCAAGCACTGATTTACACATTTTCCTTATGAAGGGATGGTGTAGTTGTAGGAGGAGGATTTTAGCCCTTGCCGTGGGGATGCATCCTGCCATCTCAGCCTGCCGCTGGACAGAGTGCAGGGCTGAGGATCCATGCAGGCATGCTTTTGGAAAGTCTGGAAAAAGGAATTTGCAGCTAAATAATTTTTTTTTAAAAGTTGCTTCCCTGATTATCATGCTGAGTGATTATCTCACTTTGCGCTGTGAGTGCCAGCTATTTAATTCCAGCAGAAGGGAGACACCTTGAATTAAGTCAAAGAATAATTTTGCTCCAAATGACAGGTATGTTGAATGATTAGTCATGTAGCCTAAATGGAAAAAACGTATTATGTATTCAATGCTCTGTTACAGTTCACTATGTCTTTTCTTGACGTATCACTAGAATTGGTATATAAAATCTCAAAGGAAGTCTGTTCTTAGGAGGAAAAGCCTTTTTCTTGTCTGTATTGAAAATGAACAACAAATGGTACTGCATCTGTTGTGATTCCTCTGTGCCTAATGGTAACAATTCATATGGTTCTGCCTAAGCAAAGTGTAAATCAAATTATATATTGCAAATTTTGTTCATGTATTTATGTGATGGAAACCAGTCGAGTTATACTGATTTGAGATTTCCTGGCAAATTCATCAGCTGAAGGATTCTGACTAATGAAAATGTCAGATTCCTGGATCTAGAATGGCTTTGGCAATTTCTTTTTTTATTTGTCATGTCTGAGAAAGAAATATATCCTGACTACGTTATTTTATTGACATTCTTAATACAGCAGTCATAGCATTGTCTATGTTTAAATCACAGGTCAGCAAGTCATGAGATCTGGCTCTCTTTCTGGTACGATGAGAGGCTTCTTGTGTATATAAAGGCTTAGGAATCAATTTTCCAATTTAGCAAAGAAAAATGTACTCATGACTTCATCACTGGTTTTTTTTTTAAGACAGTCAGGCAGGCAACATGAGCCATCATATGTCCTAGACGGGCTTCTATGTATGTAACAGGACAGCTGAATGCACAGTTGTCCTGATTGCATAGGTAATCAGTTCCTGCATTATGCATTGGATACAAAACTGCATGTTCTTCCTCACTTAAATAGGTGCACAAGGTTCTTGGGCTGCTCTCTCTGCTGTTCCGAGGGGCATCATCTCACTCAGATGTCTGATGGGAATGCTTTGAGGCTACCATGAATACATACGTATTGAAAGGGTTATTCAATGCCACTGTGTTCAAAGGTGGTATCTGATTATACTTCTTTGGAGGCAATGGGAAGTCAGGCATCCATGCTTTCCACTGTGCTTTGAAGCATTATGGAAAAGGTGTGGGCTGGGAAGCATTTTTCTCCTGCTTTTCTGAAGCAGCTACGGCAAACACTGAGCTAAATCAGTTAAGCTTGGTGCTGTGTTGCAGCTCTTTAGGGAACCAGAGTGAGGAATTGCTGCCTTGTGTCCCACTCCTATGGACAGACTTGTGCTGCTCGCCCCTGTCTTGGTCCAGGCGACAGAAGTGCTGGTGAGGGAGGTGTGGATGGAGGCAGGTGCCCCATGACAACACTGGCCAGAAGTGGAGGAGCACATGGGAGCCTTTTTGCCTTCCCTCTCCTCTTTCCCCAGACATGCTAAACACTCTTTTATACAAAAAATCCAGGTCAGTAGTTAAAAATGGGCAAATTTTTCTGCCAACAAGAGGATTGTGCTGAGCATGAGCAAAAAGCACAGCCTTGCTAAACTCTGCTATTTAGTGTGTTTTCTTTTTGCCACAGAATATGTGTCTTTTAGAAGAAGCTGTGAGTTGTTTGTGAGCATCATATACTCCTTAATTAAAGGCAGAACTAGCTGCAGAAAGCAAGAGTGGAGTAGGTTTCTGGCGTCAGCTGCAGGACACCACGGGGACAGGGGACATGTCCCTTGTGCAGACCACGGGAACATGTCCCACAGAGGGTCTGACTATGCATGTGCTCCAGGTCCAACATAGGTACAAGGTAAATCTCTTGCCATGGATGAAGTCCAGAATATTTCAATTCTGGTAGCTTCCACACTGAGTTCACCTAGACAACCTACCTACAATTTTAAAGGAGTAAACAAAATGCCCTGGCCCATACCCTGGAGATAACCACCTTGCTTCTTGGCAAAACCCAGTGTTCATGTGACTACCACCCTTTGGGCAAAGAAGAAGGATACTATTTGCACATCTTTCCAGCCTTTTCATAAAGATCAGTTTGATTTTAAGGTAAAGCAGTTCACCTTGCTTGACAAAAGATACTCCTTTTAATGAAAAAAAAAAAATCACCTTTGCCAAAGGGATGGGTCAACCATGTCCCCTCTGGTTTATTGTTGTGAATAGTTTCATATGTGCTTGGCTGTGCTTAGGCCAGAGAGGCCTTCCAGGCCCTGCCATGTGGTGAAGTCTGAGAGGAACAGATACAGCTGATGGTACAGGAAAGTGCACATGGTAAATACTGAGTGGCAGACTAAAACCAGCAAAGTTCTTGCAACAGGCTTCCGTTGAATTTCCCTGCTGCCTGGTAAAGCATGAGCATCGTGTCTCAGCCCAGCGTGGCCCATGCAAGTGAAGCAGCGCTGGCAGGTTTTTGTGCAGGATGGGGAGAACTGCACCAGGAAGAGCAGCCTGATGTTTTTGATGGGGCAGACTCCCTTTCACCAGCTGTGGTACATCCAGCCTGCCATTCGGGTGGGACACTGTCACGTGAGGTAATCCAGTGCTTGGTGGCAACCATCCATGCAAGTAGTCACTTGCCCTGTTATGTGTGTAGAGCTTTTGGAGATGTCTGCTTTTGGATGAGAGGCTAAATAAACATCCAAATGCTGTGTGGATATTACAGAGGCACAGTAATTTTTAATTTTTTGATTAATTTCTTTACAAGAATGAAGTTGAGCAAGCAGGCAAGAAAGGAAAACCTAAACTCAGGAATTTAAAAAATGCTGTGCTGGAAGTTTTTAAGTAATCTTCCATTGTAGTTGGTTTCTGTTGGGCTGCTACAAATTTAAAAGGAAAAGAAGAAACCATTAATCTGGGGAAAATTGTCAGGGTAGGCATCAGCTAAAAATCATTGTATTTGTAAATGAACTGAAAATGTACTTAAATGTATTCTTCTGTAAGGGTAAGGATAAGTTTGCTTCTGTTGAGCAAAAAATTGAGTTCTAGTGGTGAGTCATGTGCTTTGAGTTAAGCATGTGATTTAAATACTTTGGGGAAATCAATAAGACATCATGTGATGCTTTCTTCTGTTACTCAAGTATTGTGATCTTAACACTGTTGGAGTTTTTACAGAAAGGTTAAAAGCTTAGCGTCTAATCTCATATAAATCTGATCCAGTTTTAGTTTGCAGTTTACACCACTGCTTTCCTAGGAGTTAATCAGGTTTAAAACTGTTCTGAGATCAGAATTTTATTTCCTTGCAACTTTTTCTTTTAGTCTTTTCCTATTAGTTGTTTTGTAGAAAGTGGATGTTGTTATATGTGGTTTTTGGAAGGGGGATGATACATAAATAAGTGTTCCAAAAATATGCATGGGAGCAATTGCAAAAAGGAGACACTTGTCTGTAACAGCCAGCTCATACTCTGGCTCAGTATCCAACTCCATTTAATGCAAAGGACTCTCAGTGGAATTCTGCTTTGATTCTTACCCTGTTTTAGTATTATTTATAATTTAGCCATTGCAGTGGAATCTGTTTTAATATTATTTCCCATCTCTTCTTGTTTCAGGTATTATTTTAAAGTCCAAGCAAAGAATCCCTTTGGTTATGGACCTGTTAGCTCTTCAGTCTCATTTATCACAGAATCTGGTATGGTTTGCTTTTTATTTTCATCTCAGAACTCATAATAACAGATGTGGCAGGGCAATGGCTGAAACCAGCATGACAATAACAGTGATTATTCTGGACTTGCTGCTTTACTTCGAATTATTTCTTTTCAGTCAAGATAGGAAAATAATAAGCACTCCTAATGCCACTATGAAAATATAAGTGATGTTAAAGTCAGTTCCAGGGGAACAGGAAGTTGAATTTCAAATACAAAGGACTACTAATGTTCAACAATACAGAAGCAATGGGAAGTTTAATGTCTTTGATAGATTGACCAAACATTTAGTAAATTAATTTCCTAATTGTGAACAGCTAAACAGTTGGAAGCAGTTGTCTCTGGAAGAAATACAGAAAGCAATAGTTCCATCAGACAGGCAAAGTTCTCTGTTCTTTTTTTTTTTAACAAGGCATGCTGCTCTTTCACAAGGCTAAAAGTACAATCAAGAACAACACCCCCTTCTAAAAATAGTAGGTTAAATGAGCTATTTTTTTCTCATTTCTTCTACTTTCATCAAGCCAGAGGCCAGTGACTCCACTGAATAATAAAGGACAGATTTTTCAGTCTTTACTTGAGTGAAAGGTCTTGTTGTTTCTTGCAAATTTTGCCCTTTTAATAACATGGGGTTTATGCAGTCTCTGCCTTTGCTCATTTGACTTCACTCTGTAGTACTCACTTCAGAAGCTCCACTAAGAACTGTGGAAATAAATCATCACAGAAGGGAGGCAGAAATGCAAGATAAGTCAATGGTCCTGGATAATGTATTCAGATTTTCATTAAGTGAATAAGAGGCTCAAGTATTAATCCAAGCATGATATTTGACATTGCCCAGGTGGCCAGGAAGGCTAATGGCATCCCTGGCCTGTATCAGCAGTAGTGTGGCCAGCAGGACCAGGGCAGTGTTTGTGCCCCTGTACTCAGCATTGCTGATCTTTCATTTGTCATGGCCAAAGGTGCCTTTGCAGCTGGCACAAGCACAAAAACAGATTTCTAAGTGCAAGGCTTGGTGATATAGTTACAGTGATGGAATAGGTCATAAGAGAAAGAAATTGCTCATTCAGAGTACTCTTCTAATGCAAGTGTGAGGTTTGAGCTGATGGGAATATTCAATAACGAATGCCATCAGAGGATGAAGCACCTTATTGAAAATGTTCAATCGGTGACTCTGTATGTTTTATGTTATAAAACATGGTTTGGAACAAAATACTAGATTTTCTATTTTTTTTTTTTCTTCTAGACAATCCTCTCCTCATTGTCAGGCCACCTGGTAAGTCTTTCTTTGTTGTTTCATTCATGAAGTGCAAAAGGCTGTGCAAAATAGTTAGAATATAGGAATGAGAAACATTTAAACATGCAGTTTTAGGAACAGGTAGTAATTAATGGGACTAATTCACAAACTATTTTTTTCTTAAGACCCCTTATTCTCTTTCCTGGAAAGAAATCTTGTAAAGATATGTTCGAATAAGCACTTGATTTTGGCCCATCTTTCTCCCTGGTACAACAGCTTTAATTGCTTGGTAATAAGCACTAACCTATGTTACTTCTGTATCTGTGTCTTCAGTTGCCTAAGCATAACTTAGTGAGTAGCATGATCAGGTTTCTCCCATTCTGGTGCTCATCTGTGAAATCATCATGCCCTTAAAAATGCTTAAAAATTCAAGAATATGTTACTGACCCAAATGACATGCCACAAAGCTGTTTAGCTTGCTTTGTATTTCCAAATTTGCAATAAGGTAGTTGAGCCCCCAATCAGAAGGTCTGATTTCCTGGTGCTGGGACTAACCTTGCTGACATGAACATTGGTAGGGTAACCGAAGGCAGTACATGCTCTCAGAAGAGATGCAGGAAAAAAGACCTCATGGTTATTACGCTCTGTCAGCTTTCCTAAGGATTTTAAATGGTTGGTTCTGGATTTTTTGCTACACTGTTCATGAAAACAGTGTCCACTATATCCCTTCCTTCTCCATTTTTTTGTGCTTGCTAGTCTGGTTTCTTTGTGTCCTCTGAAGTCTCTGAGGACTGCTGAGCAGTGATTGCTTCTCACATGGAAGTGTTTGCGGGATTTGGTCCATGTGCCTAGTGAGAGGAAGACTAACAGAAAAAACTTTCAATCTCATTTGTAAACCACCTGGAAATAGCAGAGTAAAAACAGGGCTTTGGGCTGTAGCTAGACAGAAGAATACCAATTATCCCATTGGAAGCTTTTTGTATCATTCTGTATACATTAATACAACAGCAATTTCAAAATAAATTATGTTGTCTTGGCTAGTACAAAGCAAACATTTAGGTAAGCCAGTAGGAATATTTAGTCTTTTGCAATGCAGTGAAGCAGTCTTCCTTGCAGCAGTGCTCTGAACAGAGTTCCCCACGAAAGGTTTCACTTGTCTGTTAGTGGAAACTCATCTGTTTTGATGTAATCTGGGGAAACAAAACAGAAAAGTTACATTTGTGATACGATCTTTTTAACCAAATAGCAAGAATAGACTTCACAGGCTGTTGTTCACCACAGAGTTCTTAACATCTGCTCTTCTGTAAAAGGGTTATGTTTTATACTTAGTCTTAAAATGCAAGTCACTTCAGACCTAAGATAAAGCTCTGTTAAGAAAAGAAACTGTGTAATACTAGGTAGAGAAGAAGTCTTACTAAAACAATTAAAACTGTTTACTTAAAGCTGTGGTTCAGTACATGAAATCATATTTTAATCATTTTAACAGTTGTTATTGTCTACTGCCTAAGAGGGATTTAATAAAGTCTCTAACTTTTTTTTTAATAGTATTTTTTCTTGAAGCAGTATTTCTGAATATAAAAAAGTCATGCTGCAGCATGTCTTGTAAAACAAATTATTAGATGTTAACCCCTGGAGTAAAACTTGGAGTGAAATGTTAAAGTCTGTCCCTAATGTGGAATTTATTTTTTTCTCCAAGGTGGTGAGCCTATCTGGATCCCTTTCACTTTTAAATATGACCCCAGCTACTCAGACTGCGCTGGCAAGCAGTACGTGAAACGAACTTGGTACCGCAAGTTTGTAGGAGTGGTTCTTTGCAACTCCTTAAGGTACAAAATTTACCTCAGTGATGACCTGAAAGGTAGGCACCAAGATTAATTTCCTGCTACATGATTACTTGTCATCTCCTATCTTCTGGCTTTCTTCATTTCATACGTGGCAGAATTGTGTGACCACTATGTGGGAGTCCTTCTCTCAAGAAGAATTAGCAGTAGCTTTTACAGGTGCATTGGCTGAGAGATAATAAAGAAAACTTTTCGTATTGTTGATCTGGGGTAATGGGATGATCTCAATGGCCTTCCAGATTATGCTAATGACTACTGTAGTGCCTTGGTATAGTTTCAACAGCGTGTTTGAATAATAAGAAATAAACAGCCTTGTCTGTTAGAGAAAGAGAGCTCCACAGTTTTAATTTTCATTTGAGACTGAAGTCAAGCCAAAGTTTTGACATATTGAGCGTTTTTTTACTTTCACATTATATATTTCAACTAATCCAGTTGAAATTCTCTCCACCTGTCACCTGTGGTACACTGCCCATGGACTTGCAAAGTGGGGACTACTCCTTACTGAGCTGTAACCCATTTATTTTCCGTAATTTCTGCTTCCATACTGTGAAGGTAGCATTCTCCCTCTTTCCAGTCACTGTTCATTGGTAATACTGTGTGTGTCACTGTAACATTCTTCCTGTTTTCTTCCACAACTGCTTTCCTGGTGGTAAAGAATATCCCAAACATAAGTATTGCCGAGTTAAGTAATCTGTCTGTATCCCTCTTAGATACCTTCTACAGCATTGGGGATAGCTGGGGAAGGGGTGAGGACCACTGCCAATTTGTGGATTCACACCTGGATGGAAGAACGGGACCTCAGTCATACATTGAAGCCTTGCCCACCATCCGAGGTACAGCAATGGGGGAGTGGGATGCTGGCCCGGAGCCTGTTATCCCATGTGTAGGATTAAGGGGTAAGGAGCAGAGCACAGAGTGGAGCTCTGTCCACAGCTGCTGGCAGCTCTCTGAGGAGTCCAGCTGATGCAGTAGCTGAGAACAGATTTTGCAAGTCCCAGAGGATTTGTGGGTGCAGAGAGAGAGACAGAAGGAGAAAGAAAGGGGCATATGGTGCAAATGCTATGCAGGAACAAAATGCAAGAACAAGCAAACAAAAAAATTGTAAAGGTGTGTGAAACCTTTCTCTATTGATAAGACCTACTTCATTGAATCAAGGTGCAAAACCTCTTCATGTGCCTAAAGGAACCAGCTACATCTTTGCAAATACAGCTTTTGTGAATGATTTATATTAGTTCATTCAATGCAAAACACAAAGGAATATGTCTACTGACTTCAGGTCAATACTTTCATTCTGGCCTGGTAGATACCTCTCTCAGAGGGAGAATTCTTACCTTGAAGGAATTCCTCTGAGCAAATTGCTCACCTCACATAACCAAGAGGGTGACAGCTTGCTCCACAAAATGAAACCAATCATGGAAGTCAGCCAATCTTTTCAGTAAGTCTTTTGGTTTAAATTATTCCGTTAGCTTTAGTGGTTTCCAGGTTAAATTATGTGTTGATATTCTTTGCATGGTGGCGTTACCAGGAAGAAACTGAAATAGTCATTGATATTTATATATCACTGTGAAGTACTGCACTTCTTAGCTCAGAAGACAGATGATTAATCCAGATGTGTATATACTAGGTCTAGGAGACAGAGATAGAGAGCACACAAAAGTTTTAGTATTGGCACAAGCCATGAGTGTTTCAGATGTTCCAATGCACGAGCTATGTGGACAAGAATGCTGCACCTCTTCTAATGCTTTAAGCAGTCACATTCTTTCTGCAGATGAATTAAAAGCGGAAGGGAGGGCTTAACTCAGTGTTTACTGCATGAAATGATACCTTTTTCTTTTGTGAAAAGCTGACTTTTAGTCTCTTAAGCCCTGTGAGATAATATGATTTGATGGTATTTTTTGCCCCAGAGTCCTTCATATATTTAAACTGACTTAGAAACTTCATAAACACAGCTGAAATATGCCCACTTTCTTGAGTGAAATGCAGAAGCTCTTTGGCAGACGACAGCATTACACAATAGTTAAAGAGATTTTGAGCAGTAAAACCAATCAAAACTACAAGAAATATGAAGGACCAGAGTTAGATCATTCAAGAAAGATCTCGGCCAAATAGCAGGACAAGCCAATACCCTTTTGATGCAACTCCCTGCCAGACAGTTTATAAATTTTCATTTGCGCTGTGGGATTGACTCTCACTGCATCTGCTACTTTTGTTAAATTGCTGTGTCTTTGTTCTGGAATACAAATGGGTGTTTTTCTCCTGACAGGGTATTACCGCCAGTACCGCCAGGAGCCTGTATCATTTGGCCGCATTGGATATACAACACCTTACTACTATGTGGGCTGGTATGAGTGTGGTGTGCCCATCCCAGGGAAATGGTAGCAGTCTGCTTTCCTGTCTTAGGTAAACCATGCTTTTCAAATTATTTCTACCAGAGGACTGTGAGCAACTGATTTGGAAAAGAAAAAAAGAAAAAAGATAAACAGGGCAAACCAGTGAAGACCAGCTGCTCAAGAAACCCTCGTGAAGACAAACATGGACACCTTTTACCAGCCTAAATCTGTGGTGCTACTTGATTTCTGCTTGGAAGCAGGGATAAGATACAAGTTTGGTGTCCTACCTTCCTCCTCTTTGTCTTTAAGGCACAGAGAGAAGGTTGCAACGTGTGCAGCCTGTGAAAATTAGAACTGTATTAGCCATGAAAATTTGGAAATTTATTATATCTTACAGGAACGACCTAAGCATGCTGTGCTTGCTTAATGGGATGCTAAACTGTCTTTTGCTGCCCGATGGGGCTCCCCTATGCAATCATGCCATATAACTGGCCACCCACCAAAGGCAGTATATTCTCCTGAAGACTTACCCTGTGGGTTCACCCACTGCTGGACTAAGCACCAGGTCACAGTGTAAATTCACTTTGAGATATATCTGTATCTGTATCTATATAAATACAGTACTGTACATCTGCAGAAATACTTCTTAGAGATGCTGAGATCTTCTTGTTCACTAGATAAATATGTTTGGAATTTTTATGTAAAAGGTGCTGTTAATTCTTTGAAATATTGCTATGCACAATATATTAACCAAGGAAAGAGCTGTATTCTTCTTGTGAGTACTGTTGATGTAACATTTGAATATTGATAAAAGACCTGTGTCCCACTTCCTTGGCAGCCTTTGGACTGGACATTCAATGGGATTCTACCCCCCTATCCATGTTAGAGTGGCACTGTATAGTCCAGCAAAAACACATACACAGCAGTTTGTCAGCATCAGTTAAGCTTTCTATCCTTTACTGTTCAAAAGTTTTAGTGCAGCTTTCCATCAATCCCCTCTCATCTTACTTTGTATGTTATTTATTCCTTGTCAGTATCTTTCATGTTACTGTGCAGAGGCATAGGATGAGTAGTTTGGAAATTAGAAACTGCTTTTAACTTATTTTCTCTCGAAAAAGAAGCCCCAGCCACCAATACAGGAGTCAACTAGCAGGAGCTCATTTGGCCATGGGGACAGATTGGGATACACTTCTTTTTAAATACTACCAACATCTCTTCCAAACAGACCAGAAAGCAGAAACTGACATGAATGAAATGTATAATGATTATTTTTTAGAAGGTGTTTGGAAGCTTGCACTAGTGTAGAATTTTTGTAGTCCTTCTGGGCAATGTATCATTAATGGTTTCTTCAGTACCATTCATAGTCTTAACATTTTATGGTAACATCTCAACAACCTTTGCTCATGTTAGTAAGACTCACCTATTCTGGCAGCCTGGGAGAGTAGCAGTAACCTGGGAGACAGATCCAATCTCTGGTCCATCTCTCACTCTTGTTCCAGCTTACATGTAGTGTAGGTCTAACACCTCTTGAGTTGCTTCCTGTAGTTAGTTTAAATTGTATGGGGGCATAAAAGGGAACTAAAGTGATTAAAAGAGCATTTTCTTTTTCATGGTGATTTGGGTTTTAACATTTTAATTTTTCTCACATATTTTTGCTTCAGTACAGTGCCAAATATACGGTCTTGAAGTATAACTTTTTTCCCTAATAAACCTATGATACATGGTTCCAATTCTATTTCATCCTTTCTGGTCATCTGTGTCAAGTAATCTAAGTGACAAATTGTTAGCTTTCAAAAACTCTTCATTGGGACAGGAGTGTGAGCTTTTTGTAAGGGACTGGAAGCATTGGAATGTGTTGTTCCCTTTTGGAAGATGGTTAGCAGCAAGTGTGGAGTTACCAAGAGCAAATCATGCCTGACCAGCCTGATCATATTCTTGGTTGAAATGACTGCTTCTGTGCACAGGGGAGAAAAGGGAATGTCATTGGCTTCTGTAAAGCATTTGGCATGGTCTCCCAATGTCTGCTTGTAGTGAAACTGGTGAAACGTGGCTTGGAGACTTGGTCTTTAAGGTGGATGTGAAATTACTGTGTTGTGAGGCTCAAAGGGTTGTGATCAAAAGTAGTGCAAAGTGCAAATGACAGCAAGTGCCACCCCCAGGGGCCAGTACTAGGTCCAGTATGGTCTGATAACCTGGACAGTGGGACGGAATGCATGGACGGAGTGCACCATCAGCAAGCTTGCCACTGATACTAAACTGGGGCTGGGGAGTGGTTTATGTGCTGTGGGCAGAGCTGCTCAAGAGAGGGACTTATACAGGCTGGAGAAATAAAATGTCAAGAAACTCATGCAGTTCAGCAAAGGGAAGTGAAAAGTCCCACGTGTTGGTCCTGGTGGCAATACAGGCTGGGATGACTGTCCAGAGAGCGGCTTTGCAGAAGAGCTGCATTTTACCTTCAGAGAACACAGGTAAATTCTGATTTGTTCATCTGCAGAGACATGGTTCCTTCATTCCCTGATGGAAATACCTTTGGGATGGTACAGTCCCATTCGGAGATGTCATTATGGGTGAAGATCTGAGACAGCTATTTTTTCTGCAGCCTCAGAGGAGGAAACTCCTTAGGAGGAACTGGGGGTGCTGGAGCAGGGGTGGAGAGTGTTGTGCACTTTTCCCCTCCAGTGTAAATCCTCTCTGAGGCTAAACCAGCCAGGGCAGAGTCAGTAGCACGGCACAGCAGGGAAACACATGAAGTACAGTGGTATGCAGTCTGTTGCCTTCACTTTGCGGTCTGGGTAAGTCCTCTGTGCTGTATGAGGTGATCTGATTGACACATTTGCATTCTTTGCCCCGTGTGTAGGGTAAACATGTTATTGTGATACCAGGTAGTTTCTTGAAGCAATGATGCTGATCTTGCTCTTTGTTCATCTAAGAGGTGGTGGGATTACAGAGATGACTAAAAGCTGTGTGGGTCAGGAAAACCATGTCCCATCCAGATCCTGTCTCCAAGGCCCTGTCAGTGTCCTGAACTGTGGGCTGCCATCCCCTTTCCTTCCCTACGTCCTTGGCTGTCCCCTGCCATGCCGCCCTAGGAGAAGCAGCACACCCGCTTGGGAGCTAAACCTCCTCTCAATTGAAGCAGCTGTGCAGCTTTGTGGCTGCCCTGCGTATCAGAGAGTGTCATCCGACTTTGGATAGTGCTAATGGGAGAGGAATGGGTCTTTTCCTCTCTCAGTTTTCCTCCCATGCCCCTCTTACTGGCGATGCCACATCTGCATCTGGTTTTCAAGCTCTTGGCGCCAGCTCAGAGAAGCTCTGAGGGGTGTTGCACCACCCCTGCTTTCTTGTCTAAGTGACCTTGAGGGAACAGGATGGAGGAGAAGAAGGATCCCCACAGAGAGAAAATTCACACAGCTTGGCCTGCATCGCCTCCGGTCCAAGTCTCTCAGGGGTGGAGGGATGCCAGGGCCCTGCCTGGTGGGGAATTGTACAGAGTTGAAAAGGAAGGGGATAAAAACACAACGGAGGAAGGGGTGGGGACGAAAAGACAAGCAAGCTGCTCAAAGCATTGTCTGGCCTGGTCAGTTCCAGATGCTAATTTCTGATGACTGTACCATATTTTTGTGAGAATTGGGATTTCTGCCTCAAAGGCAGCAGGAACAATTGGCAATGTGTGACAAATGCCAAAGGTTCTCAGGGGCAGCCAAAGCCCTGCATGTGGACCCAGCATGTGAACAGAGGAGCTCTTTGGTGATGAAGGAAGCACTGAGTGTCACTTGGAAAGATAATAGAAGGTCTTCATGGGAGGTAACCCAACCCTCTGAACAATGTGAAAAGATCCTTGCAGTTCCTCTCTACAAGGAACTATACAGTTTTCTCACCAGGCAGATAGATGTTACTCAAGTGAAGAGCTGTCTTCCTCTGGCAGAAGAGAAAGAGGTAAATGCAGAAGGGAATGAGGTCAGTGTGGCACTAGCCCAGCTCTGCTTCCTAAGGCAAAACTGGCATCCATGGATGTTTAAAAAGTCCCACCCACAGAGTCCTGCCAGCCTGCCTGAGGGCCCTTAGCTGGTAACATTTAAAAACAAAGCCATGCCTTGTACTGCTGCTCTCTTTCGCATCGTGCTTGTGTATCCCATAAAGCAGGAAGCACTCCCACAGGACTTGTGCCACATCACTCTGCCAACTGCACCACAACAGTCAGTGAAATGTATGACCCTGATGAGAATGAGCACTCGGAGAAAATAACACCAGAATTGTAGCTGAGTACAAAAATCCTGGTGTCAGCACTGGCAAGTCAAGTGTCAAAGGCGACAGCTTGTGGGTCACGTCCTCGGGTACCATCAGTTACCATAACACCTCAGGGCCAATTGTGTCACCAGTGCCAGTGTCACCCAGCTCCAAAGATGGCCTGACCAGCAGAAGAAGAGCTGCAGAACCTCTACATGGCACATGCCAAGGAAGCACATATTTGCATTAGTGAAGCTGAGCCACAGACCGAGCTGCATTAGCAAGGACACAGTCAGTGGGCTCAGGGATGTACTTCTCTCTTCAGCAGAGGACAGCCTGCACATGGAGTACCTTCTGCCCTCCTGTACAAGGCCAGCTGGAGGACATCAACAAGAAGGTGACCACGATGGTTAGGGGACTGGTGCACAGGACATGCAGGGAAAGGCTGAGCACTGGGTTTGTTCAGACTTGGAAAGGGAAGGTTTGGCTGGCGGTGATTTGATATCTCAAATGTCCTAATGCGATCATAAAGAAGATGACCTACACTTTTGTGAGCGATACACACACTGAAAGGCTGAAGGGCAATGGACAGACTGCAACATGAGAAATTCCAAGAAGTATTAAGAAAATGTGTGTATCATCAAACTTACTGAGTACAGGGACAACACAACAGAGAGGTAGGGAAAACTCCATCCCTGAAGGTGCTGGTAACTGGCCTGGAGAGGGCCATGAGTAACCTGATCTAACTTTGATGTTGGCCTTGCTTTAAGGTCCAAGTGTGTTGGACCTTTTCATATGTTCCTCCAACCTGGAGAAATGTACAAGTCTATGAATGATACCAACCACTGTATTATGCAGCCAGACAAAACCAGAACCAAAATTTCACAAAAAACAAAGTTGAATCTCCAGACATTTTCCACAGTGGATTTATTTATTGGACAAAAATTGCCATAAATTCACAGAATGGCTGAGATGGGAAGGGATCACTGAGAAACATCTAGTCCAATCCTGCTGAAAGCCAGGTCAGCTATAGCAAGACCATGTCCTCTTGCATTTTAAAGATCTTTAATGATGGAAACTCCACAATTTCTCTGCAACCTGTGTCAGTATTTGACCACCATCTCACAATAAAAAAAAAATGTCTTTTGTTTAAATTGATTTTCCTGTATTTGAGTTTGTGCCCATTGATTTCTGTCTGTCACTGAATACCACTGAGAAGAACCTGGATCCATCTTTGTTACTCTCCACATCAGGGATATGATTCCACTGAGCTTTCTCTTCTCCAGACTGACAAGTCACAGGTCTCCTAGCCTTTTGTTTGATATCAGAAGTGCTCCTGTTCCCTCATCCCCTTCATGGCCCTTCACTGGATTTTCTCCGTTATGTCCATGTCGCTCTTTTACTGGAGAACCTGTAACTGAGCAGAGAGGACTCCAAGTGTGGGACACTGAATAAAGGGGAAATAAGTATCTTCAATTAAAAACAAACAAGCAAACAAAAGGCCTTTTTTTTTCCTAAATGGAAGTTGCAAGCTGCCTCCCAGATAATACATAGTCATTTGTGAGGAAGTGAGAGAGGCTCTGAGGGCAAAAGCAGGGAAGGAGTGTAGCC